>WNWU01000003.1:60930930-60952059 GCA_012654045.1 Ptyas mucosa
AGGATAGGATAGGATAGGATAGGATAGGATAGGATAGGATAGGATAGGATAGGATAGGATAGAATAGAATAGCAATAGCAATAGCAAAGTATGAAGGCTATTGCTTAACGCACTGTAAGCCGCCCTGAGTCTCCGGAGAAGGGCGGCATATAAATAAAAAAAAAAATAGCAATAGCACGAGCACTTAGACTTATATACCACTTCACGGTGCTTTTACAGCCTTCTCTAAGCGGTTTACAGAGTCAGCCTATTGCCCCCAACAATCTGGGTCCTCATTTTACTGACCTCGGAAGGATGGAAGCAGTGGTGAAATCTAAAATTTGTTACTACTGGTTCTGTGGGCGTGGCTTGGTGTGGGGGGGAAATGTGACTGGGTGGGCATGGCCAATTTTTTTTTAAACTTTTAAAACCATTTAAAAAAAAAAGCTTTCAAAAGGCTCTGATGATCCCAGCTGAAGTGTCTGATCAGCAGAGACTTTTTTCTTTTAAATGCCTCTGACGATCCAAGCTGAGTTGCCTGATCATTAGAGGCATTTAAAAGAAAAAAAGGGTTTTTTTTCTTTTAAAAGCCTTTGACGATCCCAGCTGAGCTGCACGATCATCAGAGGCTTTTTTTTTATTTTTAAAAGCATTTTTTTGGCCGAAGAGGTTGTAGAAAAAATGCTTTTAAAAGTAAAAAACAGCTTCTGATGATTTTGCGACTCAGCTGGGTATGGGGGGGGGGGGGACGGTTTTTTGCTATCGGTTTTCCGAACCACCTGTCTCCATCGCTACCGGATCGGGCGATCTGGCCCGAACCGGGAGCATTTCACCCCTAGATAGAAGGCTGAGTCAACCTTGAGCCTGGTGAGATTTGAACTGCCAAATTGCATGCAGTTAGCACAAGTAGCTTTCAGTACTACATTCTAACCACTGATTATAATAGAGCTGGAAGGGATCTTGGAGGTCTTCTAGTCCAGCCCCCTGCTCAAGCAGGAGAACCTACAGCATTTCAGATAAGTGACTGTCTAGTCTCTTCTTAAAAACCTCCAGTGACGGAGCGCCCATGATTTCTGAAGGCCAGCTGTTCCATTGATTAATTGTCCTCACTGTTAGGAAGTTTCTCTTTGATTCCAGTTTGCTTCTATCTTTATTTAGTTTGCAACCATTATTTCTTGTCCTGCCATATGGCGCTTTGGAGAATAATTTGACCCACTCTTCTTTGTGGCAGCCCCTCAAATACTGGGATACTGCTATCATCTCACCCCTGGTCCTTCTTTTCTCTAGACTAGCCAAGCACAAATCCTGCAGCCATTCTTCCAATGATTTAGTCTCCAGGCCTTTGATCATCTTAGTTGCTCTTCAACCTATATTTCAACTTTGAGGCACCAAACTGGAAACCAGGAGACTGTGAGTTCTAGTCCCACCTTACCCAGGGAAGCCAACTGAGTGACTTTGGGCCAATCACCAGGAGACTGTGAGATCTAATCGTGCCTCAGGCATGCAAGCCAGTTAGATGATTTTGGGCCAATCACCAGGAGATGGTGAGTTGTAGTCCTGCCTTAGTCATGAAAGCTAGCTGGGTGACTTTGGGCCGATCACCAGGAGACTGTAAGTTCTAGTCCCACTTTAGGCATGAAAGCCAGCTGGGTGACTTTGGGCCAATCACCAGGAGACTGTGAGTTCTAGTCCCGCCTCAGGTGTGCAAGCTGGCTGGATGATTTTGGGCCAACCCCACTAAGAGATGGTGAGTCCTAATCCTGCCTTAGATATGAAAGACAGCTGGTGACTTTGAGCCAGTCACTCTCTTTCAGCACAACTCACCTTACAGGATTGTTTTGGGGAAACTAGGCAGAGGAAGGTGTGTTTGGTATGTTTGCTATCTGGAGTTATTTGTAAAATTCACCGTTTGTGATCTTCCCAGCCGGCTTCTGACAAGCAACGTCAATGGGGAAAACTGGATTTGCTTAACAGTCATGTGATTCATTTAACAACTCCAGAGATTAACTAACAAGTGTGCCAAGACAAGTTGTAAAATTGGGCACAACTCGCTTAACCACCATCTCACTTAACAACACAAATTCTGGTCCCAATTGTAGTCGTAAATCGAGGATTATTAATATGGACTTCAACTCCCAATAGTTGAAACTGTGTATATGTATTGGGTTAACGTTCACACATCATAACGTGGCCATGATTGAGAAACCCTGATAGAAATCGTTTGGAATTTATCAGAGCAATCACGTACTGATAAAGTTTACGAAAATGTACTTCTCAGGATCTGATTGCGTTTCAAATATTTTCAGTCGTAAAGATGTGAAATGGGAAGTTATGTGAACAGGTGGTGTCTGCAGGTCATAAGAGGGAGAGGGAGTCAGGCTATTTTCCAAAGCACCTGAGGTCAGGACAAGAAGCAATGAGTGGAAACTAATCAAGGAGAGAAGCAATTTAGGACCAAGGAGAAATTTCCCGACAGTGAGAACAATTAATCAGTGGAACAACTTGCCTCCAGAAGTTGTGAATGCTCCAACACTGGAAGTTTTAAAGAAGATATTGGACAAAAATGTGTCTGAAATGGTATAGGGTTTCCTGTCTGAGCAGGGGGTTAGAATAGAAGACCTCCAAGGTCCCTTCCAACTCTGTTATTCTATATTCCACTCCACTCCACACTCAACTTTGCACTCTACTGTACACTCTACACTCCCCTTCCCTTCCCTGCAGTGGTGGGTTCCTCCCAGTTCGGGCCGGTTCGGGCCGGTTTGGGCCGGTTCGGCTGAGCTGGTAACGGTGACGATATGACGTCACCAAACTGGTTCTCTTTGTTTGGGCGCTGGGCCCTCCTGCTCCCCTGCCCCCCCTCCCCGCATTATTCTTACCTTTTATTTGGCCCCACTCCCAATCTATTGCTGCCTCTCGAGTCCCAGCTGATCGGCTAGAAGGAAAAAAACTGTTAAAACTCTTGTGGGGCTTCAAAGGGCCGCCCTACAGCTGATCAGTGTTAAAAAGCGGTGTGGTGGTAGACCGGTGCCTCCAAAAACAAATGAGTAGAACAGTACAGCGCTGCAAGCAGTTAAAAGCCTGGTAGACCAGTACCTCTGCTAAATCCTAAAGAATTGTCACATGACCATCAAACCACACCCACAGAACCGGTAGTAAAAAAATTTAGAACCCACCCCTGCTTCCCTTCCCTTCCCTTC
The DNA here is from genome assembly GCA_012654045.1 of Ptyas mucosa. Classification (NCBI taxonomy): domain Eukaryota; kingdom Metazoa; phylum Chordata; class Lepidosauria; order Squamata; family Colubridae; genus Ptyas; species Ptyas mucosa. The sequence goes on from WNWU01000003.1 coordinate 60,934,107, forward strand.
CCTTCCCTTCCCTTCCCTTCCCTTCCCTTCCCTTCCCTTCCCTTCCCTTCCATTCTGCCAGGTTTAGCCATGTTGCACAACTGTGCAGCTGATACATGTAAAAAGGGGGGCAGGGATTTCTCTTTTGTGATTGGGTCTTCTCCCATGTAGATACCCATTAGTAAATATTGGTAGTCCTTGACTAATAAAAGTTCATTTAGTGACCATTCAAAGTTACAATGGCACTGAAAAAAAAAATGACTCAGGATCGTTTTTCACAGTTACAACCATTTCAGCATCCTCATGATCATGTGATCAACATTCGGACGCTTGGCAACTGATTCATACTTATGACCGTTGCAATGTCCCCAGGTCATAGGAACCCCTTTTGCGAACTTCTGACAAGCAAAGTCAATGGGGAAGCCAGATTCGATTCACAACGGTGTTAGTAACTTAACAACTGCAGTGATTCCCTTAACAAGTGTGGTAAGGAAGGGTGTAAGATGGGGTAAAATTCCCTTAACAAATGTTTCACTTAGCAATAGAAATGTTGGGCTCCCTTGTGGTCATACGCTGAGGCAGTGGTGAAATTCAATTTTTTTTTTTACTACCAGTTCTGTGGGCATGGTGTGGCTTGGTGGGTGTGGCAGGGGAAGGTTACTGCAAAAATTCCATTCCCACCCCACTCCAGGGAAAGCATACTGCAAAATCCCCATTCTCTCCCTACTTCTGGGGGAAGTATATTGCAAAATCTCCATTCCCATCCCACTCTGGGACCAGCCAGAGGTGGTATTTGCCAGTGCTCCAAACTGCTTAAAATTTCCACTACCGGTTCTCCAGAACCTGTCAGAACCTGCTGGATTTCACCCCTGCGTTGAGAACTATCTATATACTTGAGGGTTGATGTATTCTCCAAAGCACCATCGGGCAGGCCAAGAAACAACAGGTGGAAGTTCGTCAGAGGGAGATTCAACCTGGAAAATGAGGAGGAATTTCCTGACATTGAGAATGATTTATCAGTGGAACATCTTGCCTCCCGATGTTATGGGTGCTCCATCACGAGAGGATTTAAAAATAAGATAGGACTACAACAATTAATCAATGGGACAGCTTGTCTCTTGGAGTTGTGGTGCTCATCACTCAGTGGTGAAATCCAATTTTTTTTACTACCAGTTCTGTGGGCATGGCTTGGTGGGCATGGCTTGGCTTGGTGAGCATAGCAGGGGAAGGATACTGCAAAATCCCATTCCCTCCCTACTCCTGGGGGAAGGATATTGCAAAATCTCCATTCCCACATCACTCTGGGGCCAGCCAGAGGCGGTATTTGCCGGTTCTCCAAACTACTCAAAGTTTCCGCTGCCGGTTTTCCGAACTCCTCAAAATATCCGCTACTGGTTCTCTAGAACCTGTCAGAACCTACTGATTTCACTCCTGTCATCACTGCAGTTTTTCAAAAAAAATTATGGGACAGTCGTTTATCTGGAATGGTATAAAGACTACTGCTTTAAACAGGGGGGTTGGACTAGAAGATCTCCATGGTCTCTTCCAGCTCTATGATTCTAGTTTCATTGTGTACTTGGCCTTTCTGCTCCAAGGAGGGCTGAAGACATCTTAAGCAAATCTGGAAACAAAAGGCGAAAAAAGAAAAGCTTAAGTAAATTAGTGCCTCAGACAAACAGCTTTCTAAACTATTAAAATTATCTAAATGTTGAAAGTCTGGCTAGGGCAGGTAATAATAACTATCCCAGTGATCAAATTACAGAGCTATTCCGCTGGCATGACTTAAGTGCTGAAAGAGCTGAGCAGGACAAAACAAGAGAATTGTGGGTTTTTATTGTATTAAAAGTACATTGAGTTTATGGAGGAAGCTGGCACGTTGTGGGGGATTCTTAATCACAAGGAACTTGGAACGAAATCCTCCCCCTTCCTATTGCTGAGCTCCTAATAACGAAGTAAAGTCTTCTTTAAGTTAAGCTTAACTCTCGGCAAATCCATGCTATCTTTCCAGCCACAGAATGGTTTGCTGCAGCATTAAATCTGATAGTCCTCGATTTATGACCGCAATGGAGCCAGACATTTTCATCATCATCATCATCATCATTATTATTATTATTATTTATTAAATTTTTATTATTTATTAAATCATGCGTCATAGTGGTCATAAGTCAAGGCACCCATGTAAGTGACCCAATTTTACCTTTTTAATAGCAGTCATTAAGTGAATACCATGATCAGCAAGAGAATGGCAGGGTCATTAAGCGAGTCAATTGTCAGAATATTCATGACTGGGAAGACATGGTAACAAGGTCAGCCAATGAATAGACATAGCAACTAAGTCAGCCAATTGTGAGCTGAGACAGACTGGAGCCAGGGTGTGTCTTAGTCTGCAGCTTCTGATTCCGTGCAGAGAAAAGAGAAACTGAAACCAAGCAGTCTGTGCATGCTGTCTGCTCTGCTGAAATGAAACTGTGAATCTGCTGTTGGTGTTGTAAATTTACTTCATGTATTATTGTGAATATAAAGAAGTTAATGAATCCTGCTTCATCAGTTTATCTGTGTATGCTTCTGGATTTGATTTTTGCAAGAAACTCTGACATCAATGGAATCCTATGGGTGTTTTCTGGCAAAATAGTGGTAATTGCATCACATGAGCATGGAATATGTCTTTGGCTATAAAGGAGGGGAGTGTCACCATTGGAACTCCAGAATTGGGTCATACATACCTCTTGAGTGGGTCTACGACAATTCATCACGGCCAACTTGCTGCAGCCAACTCGCTGCGGGACAACTCACTGAAGGCAAGAGTTACACTGATATCAAACAAATGGTGGAATAGAATCATTAAAGAAAGGATGCAAAAGGAGGGGCAGAATGAAATCTGAATGACAAAAAATTTAGAACAATTTTTATTTATTTTAAATAATTAAACTGAATTGATAAATTCCTTGGGTGAATTGTCCCGCAGCAAGTTAGCTATGGTAAGATGGCCACAGCAAGTTGGCCATGGAGAGCTGGCCATAGTGAGGTGGCCATGGAGAGTTGGCCATAGTGAGGTGGCCATGGAGAGTTGCCTGTGGTGAGTTGGCCATACTGAGGTGGCCATGGAGAGTTGCCTGTGGTGAGTTGGCCATAGTGAGTTGGCCATGGAGAGTTGGCCATAGTGAGTTGGCCATAGTGAGTTGGCCATGGAGAGTTGCCTGTGGTGAGTTGGCCACAGTGAATTGGCCTTGGAGAGTTGGCCATGATGAGTTGGCTGTGGTGAGTTGGCCATAGTGAGTTGGCCATGGTGATGTAGCCATAGTGAATTGGCCATGGAGTATTGGTCATAGCGAGTTGGCCATGGAGAGTTGCCTGTGGTGAGTTGGCCATGGGGAGTTGGCCGTAGTGAATTGGCCATAGTGAGTTGGCCATGGAGAGCTGGCCATAGTGAGTTGGCCATGGAGAGCTGGCCATAGTGAATTGGCCATAGTGAGTTGGCCATGGTGAGATGGCCACAATGAATTGGCCATGGAGAGTTGGCCATGGTGAGTTGGCCGTGGTGAGTTGCCCATAGTGAGATGGCCGCAGTGAGTTGGCTGTGGCCAGTTGTCCCATTCCCCTTTTGGGGGGTACTTATCAGGGTTCAAATCAATTAGTGATTCAGTCAAGACTATCTGTACTTCCCAAGCTAGTCAACTGTTCTACGATTTCTTGGTGATTTCCATTTAAATATTATCTAGGATGACCTAGAACTTAGAATTTTCTAAATGAGCCAAGATCACATAGAAGCTTTTGAAAACAGGTATACTCCTCTATGGTTTATCTCTTTCTTGATGGTGAACTTGACAAAGAAGAATATTGGAAACAAACCTCAAGCTTTGGGGTTTTGCATGTCTTCGTGTGTGTCTTCAAATCCATCTTAATCTTTGCAACGAACTGAAACAATCAGAAGTGGTTTGCCAGCGTCGCCTTCTTCGTAGGCTGTGATATGTGAAAAAAAAATCATTTTTCAGTTGATGGGACTTTTAATAGACATAAGGAATGTGCCCTTGCAACTCACAGCAGACTCATAGCAACCTGTGATTCTCAAGATGCAAATGTTTCTTCTAACTAAGACCATTGTTCTCTGTAGATAATAGACGGGAATAGAGCAGGAAGTATATTTTTTAAAATTTTATTTATTTATTTTTGTCGGCATGTATTAGATAACAGATAAAAGTATAAAACATGATTATGAATACATGAAATGAATACAAATAAATGGGGATAATAGGACAGGGATGAAAGGCATGCTGGTCTGCTTATGCACGCCCCTTAAAGACCTCTTAGGAATGGGGTGAGGTCGACAGTAGACAGTCTAAGGCAGAGGTGAAATCCAATTTTTTTTCCCTAACCAGTACTGTGGGCATGGCTTGGTGGGCGTGGTGTGGCTTGGTGGGCGTGGCAGGGGAAGGATACTGCAAAATCTCCATTCCCACCCCACTCCAGGGTAAGGATACTGCAAAATCCCCATTCCCTCCCCACTCCTGGGGGAAGGATACTGCAAAATCTCCATTCCCACCCCACTCTGGGGCCAGCCAGAGGTGGTATTTGCCAGTTCTCCAAACTATTCAAAATTTCTGCTACCAGTTCTCCAGAACCTGTTAGCATCTGCTGGATTTCACCCCTGGTCTAAGGTTAAAGTTTTGGGGGTTTGGGGAAGAAACCACAGAGTCAGGTAATGCATTCCAGGCTTTAACCACTCTGTTACTGAAGTCGTATTTTCTGCAGTCTAGTTTGGAGTGGTTCACTTTAAGTTTGTATCTATTGTGTGCTCTTGTATTGTTGTGGTTGAAGCTGAAGTAGTCATTGACAGGTAGGACGTTGTAGCAGATGATTTTATGAACTATGCTTAGGTCATACCGAAGGCGGCGTAGTTCTAAATTTTCTAAACCCAGAATTTCAAGTCTGGGGGCATAGAGTATTTTGTTACAAGCAGAGGAGTGGAGGACTCTTCTTGTTAAATATCTCTGGACTCGTTTGATTGTATTAATGTCCGATATGCAGTACAGGTAATGGAAGTCATTCAAGATCTATTACATTACGTTCTGTCTTAGATCCAGTACTCTTCGATATCTTCGGAAATGACTTCGATGAGGAAGTAGAAGGGGAACTGATCCGATTTGCAGATGACACTAAGTTGGCAGGAATAGACAATACTCCAAAAGACAAACTCAAGATACAAAAAGATCTTGACAGACTTGAACAATGGGCCCTACACAACAACATGAAATTTAATGTGGAGAAAAGCAAGGTTTTACACCTAGACAGGAAAAAAAGTACAGGTATAGATTAGGCGAAACCTGGCTCAAAAACAGTAACTGGTCCTTGAAATCCTAGTCAGTGGTGAAATGTAAAATTTGTTACTGCGGGTTCTGTGGGCGTGGCTTGGAAGGGGGGGTTAATGTGACTGGGTGGGCGTAGCCAACTTTTTTTTTTTTACTTTAAAAAGCATTTTTTCTACAACCTCAGGAGCCTGAGTGGCGTAGGAGGCTAATGCTCCTACTAAGGCAGCATTTAACATCCAGCTGCCTGCAATTACTGCGAGTTCAATTCTCACCAGGCTCAAGGTTGACTCAGCCTTCCATCCTTTCTAAGGAGGGTAAAATGAGGACCCGGTTGTGGGGGCAATAAGCTGACTTTGTATAAAATATACAAAAGTATGAAGGCTATTGCTTAACACATTGTATGTCGCCCTGAGTCTCCGGAGAAGGGCGGCATATAAATATAAATAAAATTTAAAAAATTAAAAACCTCTTCGGCTGAAGAGGTTGTAAAAAAAATGCTTTTAAAAGGCTCTGACGATCAGGCAACTCAGCTGGAAAGAAAAAAATGCTTTTAAAGCAGTGGTGAAATGCAATTTTTTTTACTACCGGTTCTGTGGGTGTAGCTTGGTGGGCGTGCCAGGGGAAAGTGACTTATGCCCAGTCTTCTCATTTACGACCGTTACAGATCCCAGGGTCACGTGATCAAAATTTGGATGTCCGGTAACTGGCAGCTTTATTTGATATTTGCAGTGGGATTGCCATTGGTGATCTGCCTGGCTGCCTTCTGACAAGCAAAGGGATTGGAAGGAGCTGAATTCAGTGAATGACCTTCTGAGTCACTTAAGTGCAGTGATTCATTTAATCACCATGGCAAAAAAAGGTCATAAAATCGAGCTCACTTAACAATCGTCTTGCTTAGAAAATGGAAATTTTATAAAGGAGAATATTTGTTGCTCGGGGTTGAAATGAGGGGTCCTTGGACCTCTCTGAGCTTGGTTGTTTACTTGCAGATGTTCCATTACCCAAACTAGGTAACATCATCAGTGTTAGAGGGGAGTGGGGTTGGAGTTGGAGAAGGAGGACTGTGGGGTCTTTGGTGCTCTCTGAGCTTGGTTGTTTTCTTGCACATTTCATTACCCAAACTCAGTGGTGGATTCCTCATGGTTTGGCCCAGTTCAGCCGAGCTGGTAGCGGTGACGATATGACGTCACCGAACCGGTTCTCCCCCCCCGCCCCCCACCCCCCTGCATTATTCTTACCTTTTATTTGGCCCCATCCCCAATCTATTGCTGCCTCCTGAGTCCCAGCTATCGGCTAGAGGGAAAAAACCTGTTTAAACTCTTGCCGTGGGGCTTCAAAGGGCTGCCCTACAGCTGATCAGTGTTAGACCAGTGCCTGCAAAAATAAATGGGTAGACCAGTACAGCTCTGCAAGCAGTTAAAAGCCTGGTAGACCAGTACCTCTGCTAAATCCTAAAGAATTGTACACGATCATCAAGCCACGCCCACAAAATAAGCCACACCCACAGAACCGGTAGTAAAAAAAAAATTAGAACCCACCCCTGCCCAAACTAGGTAACATCATCAGTGTTAGAGGGGAGTGGGGTTTGTGGAGGAGGAGGAGGAGGACTGTGGGGTCTTTGGTGCTCTCTGAGCTTGGTTGTTTTCTTGCAGACATTTCATTACCCAAACTAGGTAACATCATCAGTGAAGATGATTACCTAGTTGGGTAATGAAACATCTGCAAGAAAAGCAACCAAGCTCAGAGAGCACCAAGGACCTCTCAATGGGAATTTTGATTCCAATTGTGGTTGCGAATCGAGGTACTCCCCATATTGACTTAGAGCTCATTGGAAGGTCAAGAAATATGCAGAGTAAGGTTGACATGGGTGATGGTTCTGACTTTCTTCCTACCCCAACTAACATCTTTTCTTCTCTCCAAGGACTTCAACCGAATTAAGTCAGGGGAAATTTTCATGAACGTCCTTGGTCCTTGCCAAATGCTTGCATCCCTTGACTTTGGCAGAGGCTTCCCCCGCCCCCAGTGTTTCCCATCCCAGTTCCTTCGGTTCGCAGTGCCACCGCTGACCTTGGCAAGAGTGTCCCTTGCAGACTAATGACCAATTGGAATTAATGGCTTGATGCTATATCTGATGCCATCAGTGGTTCTCAGCTGGCCAGTAATCCCATTACTGCTTAATGGATCTGATTCATCAGCCTTTTGAAGTTTGACTCACTGCTGCATGAGAGGAGACACAGAGAGGTTATTACTATTCTAGGATGGGCTCATTTACTTCCCTAATCAACCCACTTCTGATCCTTTCAGGAGAAGGCTTTAGGAAGCAGGACTGTGAAAAGGATTTCTGGAATTTTGTTTTCCGCCTTGTACAAACAGACGAGGAAGTAAATTCATCTGTCCACGCTGTCTTTTCTCCCAAACCGCAAATGTTCTCAGTTTACACAATTGTGTTCCAAGTGCACTTGAGGGAGCAAAGAATAAAGGAAATGGGAGGAGAGGAGAAATAACATTGCAATAGTAGGAAGGGTCACCACACCTGGCATTGCCTAGCTAACATTTGATCTCAAGAAACGTTTGTTGTTGTTGTTAGTTGCGAAGTTGTGTCTGACCCATCGTGACCCCATGGACAATGTTCCTCCAGGCCTTCCCGTCCTCTACCATCCTCTGGAGTCCATTTAAGCTTACGCCGACAGCTTCAGTGATTCCATCCAGCCACTTTGTTCTCTGCTGTCTCCTTCTTCTTTTGCCCTCCATCTTTCCCAGCATTAGGTTCTTCTCCAGTGAGTCCTTCCTTCTCATTAGGTGGCCAAAATATTTGAGTTTCATCTTCAGGATCTGGCCTTCTTAAGAACAGTCAGGGTTGATCTCCTCTAAGACTGATTGGTTTGATCACCTTGCACAAGAAAAGTTAGGCAACATTTAAAAAATATCAATGGAAGACGATATATGTGGCTGAAGAGGTGAACAGTGAGGTCCTTGGTGCTCTCTATCTGCTTGCAGACATTTCATGACCCAATCAGGTAACAGCATCCGGGTCAGTGAGTTTGCAGTTTGCTCCCTGTTTATCTGTTTTCACTGCCAGTATTGATGGGAATGTGGGTTTTTCTTATTAGTTCCTTGATTGAAAGTTAGAAATGCTTATGATTTGGAAGGACTACCAAGTAATCTTACATAAATGCATTGGCCAACTACTTCCATATTACGATGGACCTATCTTTGTGGACCTTCTGAATCAAGCCTGATTCAGGGGAGATTTCATCTAACACTAAATCCCACCTTGGCTGACTTTCCCATGGCCCATGCCATAAATGATGACAGTTAGAACAATTAATCAGTGGAACGACTTGCCTCCAGAAGTTGTGGGAGCTCCAACGCTGGAGGTTTTTAAGAAGAGATTGGACAGCCATTTGTCTGGAATGTTATAGAGTTTCCAGCTTGAGCAGGAGGTTGGACTAGAAGACCTCCAAGCTTGCTTCCAACTCTGTTATTCTATTAAACATGATTTGCAAGCAACTGGCTATATTCATACAACTCCCAGATTTAAAGAAACTTTTCCTGGCTCAAGATAGAGGACCTGATCCCAAAGTCCAATTCGCATTAGTCATGGTGCAGGTGTATTTGAACATTCTCCATCCCTGATCACTTTGGTAGCTTCTTAAAGCCAAGTTGAAACCATAAATTGCTTTATTTATTTATAGAAGAGAAGAGAGGTGCAATGTTGACTGGTGCTGGCAAGATAGCGTTGATACAAAATCTATTACTTGGCTTTGTTTTGTAGATTATTATTTTTATTATTAAATTTACAGTATTTAATAATATTAATAAGATTGCATAAGCTGTGGCCATAGTATCATTGGGGCAAAGACCACAAAAATTGGAATGGAAGACCTCCAAGGTCGCTTCCATCTCCTTTCCTCTCCTCTCCTCTCCTCTCCTCTCCTCTCCTCTTTTCTCTCTTCTCTTTTCTCTCCTCCTCTCCCTCCTCTTCTCTCTTCCCTTCTCCCTTCCCTTCCCTTCCCTTCCCTTCCCTTCCCTTCCCTTCCCTTCCCTCCCATCCCATCCCATCCCATCCCATCCCATCCCATCCATTCCATCCCATCCCATCCCATCCCATCCCATCCCATCCCATCCCATCTCATCCCATCCCATCCCATCCCATTCCATTCTATTCTATTCTTCGGGTAAAAGTAAAGATTTCCCCTGTCCAGTCATGTCTGACTCTCATCTTCATTTCCTCACTGAGGGATCCATTGTTGTCGGAAGATGCTTCTGTGGTCAGAAGCCAGCATGACTATATGCCAAGGTGCACGGAACACTGTTACCTTCCCACCAAAGTGGTACCTATTTATTTACTCACATTTGCATGTGATTGAATGCCCATTTGGCAGTAGCTGAGGCAAGTAATGGGTGCTCGTTCTGTCACACAGTGCTCAGGTCTTGAACCCGGTCTGTCTTTATCTGCTGAGCCATCCGCTAAGATTCTTCAACAATCAAACATTTCACAGCTGGTTTTCTTGACATCACAGAAGTTCTAATCTCATAAATCCTCAGATGTTTGGCTTCATTAGGGTTGACACAATGGATGCAGATTATGTATCTGAAGATTTGGCCTAACTATATAATATGTTTTTATTTTTTGTTGTTTTGTTTGGGTCTCTCTCTCTCTCTGTGTCTTTTATTTGGCAACTTCTTTTTCATTGTGCTTTTATGGTCTAATCTCATCTCTCCTGTGAACAGCTGCCTATAAATCACAGATGTAGCATGTTCCAGATTTCAGATTGATTGCTTTAACACCTGGGTTGTGATAGCAGCCTGCAAATTGCAAAAGAAAAAAGAAAGATAGGAAAAAAAAATCTGAAGAGTGACGCTCTTACCCTTCTTTTACCTCTTCTGAGAGTTTCTGAGAGTTTCAATCTATAGATGAAAGCAAGCCAGCTGCTTCTCTTTAGTCAACAGAGATGTTCCTCCATCTGTGAAATGGAACTTGCTTTCTGAAGACAAATAAAAGTTTAAAAACAAAGCAAAAATAAAGACCAGCGGAGCGGCTCTTTAGAAACATGTCTGTAAAATTGGAGGCAAATAGATTACCCATGTTGTTGTAGGGTTTGAAATAGGTTCTGGCTTCAATTTAAACATGTCTATCCAGTCTGTATAATGATCCGGTTTCAGTTAAACTCCCAGATTTTTTTAAAAATTTGATTTATATGCCGCCCTTCTCCGGAGGCTCAGGGCGGCTTACAATGTGTTAAGCAATAGCCTTCATACTTTTGTATATTTATACAAAGTCAGCTTATTGCCCCCATAATCTGGGTCCTCATTTTACCTACCTTAGAAAGGACAGAAGGGTGAGTCAACCTTGAGCCTGGTGGGATTTGAACTTGCAGTAATTGCAGGCAGCAGATGTAAGTGGATGTTAATAACTGCCTTAGTCTGCTGAGATTGATTTGGAGTGAATCTTGGAATCACAGGGCTGAAGGGACCTCAGAGGTCATCTAATCCAACTCCCTGCTCAAGGCAGGAGACTTATAATGTCCCAGCCAAATGGTTATCCAGGCATATTTTTGAAAATATCTACTGATGGAATACCTACAACCCCAGAGGCAAGCTGTTCAGGGGTGGGTTCTAAATTTTTTTACTACTGGTTCTGTGGGCGTGGCTTATTTTGTGGGCGTGGCTTGGGGGTAATGTGAATGGGTGGGCATGGCCAACTTTTTTTTTTTAACTTTTAAAAGCATTATTTAAAAGCATTATACAACCTTAAGAGGTTTGCAGAAAAAAATGCTTTTAGAAGCTTCTGACGATCAGGCAAATCTGCTGCGATCACCAGAAGGTTTTAAAGAGATTTCTTTTTCCCTACAACTCCTCATCTGAAGAGGTTGCAGGAAAACATGCTTTTAGAAGCTTCTGACAATCAGGCAAATCTGGGATTGCCAGAGGTTTTTAAAGGGATTTTTTCCCCCTACAACCTCTTTGGCTGAAGAGGTTGCAGAAAAAATGTTTTCAGAAGCCTCTGAAGATCCCAGCTGAGCCATGGGATCATCAGAGGCTTTTTTTAAAAACTTTTAAAAGCATTTTTTTCAGCCGAAGAGGTTGTTAAAAAAATGCTTTTAAAAGTAAAAAAAAAAAAGGCCTCTGATGAGGTGGGTGGGGTAAGCTAGCGGCAACCGGGCTGGGGACCAGTTTGGGGGTGTGGTCAGCCAATGTTATTATTGGTTCTCCGAACTACTAAATTTTTTTACTACCGGTTCTTGCGAACCGGTGCGAACCGGAAGCAACCCACCACTGAAGCTGTTCCAGTGATTGTTCTTAGTGTCAGAAAATTTCTCCTTACTTTTAAGTTGGATCTCTCTTTGACGAGGTTCCATTCATTACTTCTTCTCCTGCTTTCAGGTCCTTTGGACAATAAGTCAAACCTTTCTTCTCTGGGGCAGCCCCTTAAGTACTGAAGACAGTTATCATGTCCAGGGATGGGATTCAGCCGGTTCAGCCGGTGAACCGGAAGTTACGACCTGCACATACTCACATGTTCGGTACTGGGCTAACCGGTTGTTAATTCATGTCCCACCCACCTCTGATCATGTCCCACCTGATCCTTCTCTTCGATAGGCTAGACCAGAGGTTGGCTATTCATTTTCCCAAGGAGCCACACGAGAAACTGGGACTGTTATGGAGGACCAAACAACAGGACCGACATGTCTATGGAGATTCTCAGTCATCCAGGTCATGGTTTTGTCCCAAAGGTGCTTTTTTTTCCAAGAGGCAACTGGACTTTCTGGTTTTTCATTGAAGATGTTTCGCTTCTCATCCAAGAAGCTTCTTCAGCTCCGTTGCCTCTTTTCAAGTTGCCTTTTTTCAACTTTTCAAGTTGCCTCTTGAAGGAAAAAAAAAAACACCTTTGGGACATTGCTGGATGAATGATTAATTTACAGAAGACCCCAAGACTTCCACAATGATGCCCTGGTAGGGAAGACCTCTTACACCAAAATAGAGCCTAAAATTTCTGTTGCTAAGTGAGACGGTGGTTAAGTGAGTTTTGCCCCATTTTACGATCCCTTTTATTTTTATTTTATTTACTTATTTATTTGTCAAGCATATATAAGATTACAGATATAAGTATAGACATGATTATGAGTACATGAAATGGATACGAATAAATGGGGGCAGTAGGACAGGGATGGTAGGCATGTTGATATGCTTATGCACGCCCCTTACACAGTGCTGGGATTCAAATAATTTAACAACTGGTTCTCTGCCCTAATGACCAGCTGGGTAGGCATGGCTTGGTGGTCATGTGACCATGTGGGTGTGGCCAACTCAATGTCACTCACATCGATGGGCACTTCACCTTACTGTTACAATGTAATAAGGGTTAAACCAGAGAGGCAGTTTCTGTAAGCAGGGCAATAAAGATTAGGCTAGAAACACCAGCAGAATGTTTCCTTCCTGCCTTCCTTACAGGATTAGTCCCGTAAAGTGGAAAAAAAACAAAATAAGATTTCTTCCAACAACTGGTTCTCTGAAATGCTTAGAAAGTTAACAACCGGTTCTCCCGAATAGATGCGAACTGGCTGAATCCCACCACTGCTGTTACAGACCTCTTAGGAATGGGGTGAGGTCAACAGTAGTAACACGACTGTTAAGTGAATCTGGCTTCCCCATTGACTTTGCTGATCAGAAGGTTGCAAAAGGTGATCACATGACCCCGGGACACTGCAACCATTATAAATATGAGCCAGTTACCAAGTGACTGAATTTTGATCACATGACTATGGGGATGCTGTAAAGGTTGTGTGAAAAAGTCATCAGTCACTTTTATCAGTGCCATTGTGACTTTGAACAGTTGCTAAATGAATGGTTAGAAGTTGAGGACTACCTGTATGGATTTCCTTGTCTACCTGAAGATCACTGCTGCCCAGGGGTGAAATGTTCCCAGTTCAGACCAGTTTGGCTGAACTGGTAGTGATGGCGGCTGGTGGTTCGGTAGAACCGGTAGCAATGGCAGTGTGAGGCTCCGCCCACCCGCCCGGTCGTCATTACTTCCTGGTTTTAACCAGGAAGTACCCTGTTTTTTACCCTCTGCGCATGCAATGAATAGATTGACTTTAAGGATTAAAGATAGGGAAGAGATAGAGTATTATAGAATATGGAACTGTTTCTATTATTGGTTGGAAAAGAGATATAAAAGATAAAAGCTTTACGATTATATTTAAAAATTTGATAGGCAGAATTTTGTTTTAGTAAGGAGATATTAAAATGGTTTGTATAAAGATCAAGATAGAAGAAAGTTCCTTTTTTGGAAGAAGAAAAAGAAGAAGATAACCAAGATGTCACAGGGAGGGGCCGACAGATGTACTAAATGTTTGTTTGTTTTTATAAAAAATAAAAAAAAAGTTATACATATATATATATATATATATATATATATATATATATATATATACCAAAGACCTACATATGTGTGTGTGTGTGTGTGTGTGTGTGTGTAAAGAAGGGTTTGCACATGTGATACATGTGTGTGCGTGAGCAAAGCGAGTCCTTGCGTGTGGCGCATGCACTTCCGAACCGGTTGGGAAGATAAGTAGATTTCACCCCTGCTGCTGCCTCAGCTATTGTTCCAAATCTCCTCCTCAAATCACAGCACAACATTCAGGCCTTTTCCTAATGTGGAACATTTCTGCATTAGCGACTAATTGTGTCTTCTAAAGTCATTCAAACATCATCGTGTCAATGCCTCAGAATGGAAGAGAGACTTTATGGCATTTGATAACAGCGGTGAAGATATTATGTTATGCCATGGAGATATTATTATAAGCTACCACTGGGGAATCAGCAGAAACAATAAATCAGCCTGGTAGCCAACATGGAGGTTAGCAACACCACATTCGAGACCCGAGTGCTGCTGTGGGACAGGGTGAGCTCCCTCCTTTGCTCCAGCTTCTGCCAGGGACATGAAAGGAGTTCCCAACTGGGCGTTCCCCCCTCCCCCCCCCAGTCAACAGTCTTCCTGGCCTGGTGTTTCATATCACCACCATTGCTATTACTACTACTACTACTACTGTCATGTTAGGTGCACCAAAGCACTTCCAGGTTGAAAGGGTTAACCAGTGACATCACCATTGCTCGGGATGCCCAGTTAGGGGCTCCTTTCATGTCCCTGTTAAGCTGTCCACTGATGTGGTACCCATCTCTCTACTCACAGTTGCCTGCTTTTGAACTGCTGGGTTGGCAGGAGCTGGAGCAAGTGACAGGAGCTCACCCCTCCTGCAGCATCAACTTAGAGCCTGAGTGGCGTAGCAGGCTAATGCCTCCTACTAAGGCAGCATTTAACATCCAGCTGCCTGCAATTACTACGAGTTCTAATCTCACCAGGCTCAAGGTTGACTCAGCCTTCCATCCTTTCTAAGGTGGGTAAAATGAGGACCCGGTTTGTGGGGGCAATAAGCTGACTTTGTATAAATATACAAAAGTATGAAGGCTATAGCTTAATGCATTGTAAGCCGCCCTGAGTCTCCGGAAAAGGGCGGCATATAAATTAAAAAAAAAAAAACAGTGATGTCACCACTAATCTTTTCAATCTGGAAGCCCCTTGGTCAGTGGTGGGCTTCAAATAATTTAACAACCGGTTCTCTGCCCTAGTGATTTCTTCCAACAACCAGTTCACCAAACTGCTCAGAAAGTTAACAACCGGTTCTCCCGAAATAGTGCGAACTGGCTGAATCCCACCACTGCCCTTGGTGCTTCTGACACAAATGCGATGGGAGGCAAGCAAAAGCAATATCACGCACTATGCTGGATTCAACCCTTGGCCTTGCCTTTTCTTGCAATACAGGTAGACCTCAACTTACAACCTTTCATTTAGTGACCATTTGAGGTTACAACAGCACGTACAACATGACTGTGGGATCTGTAATGGTCGTAAATGAGAAGCCTGGGCTTAAGTCATTTTCAACAGTGCCGTTGTCACTTGAAACGGTCACGAAACAAGTGGTTGTAAGTTGAGGGACTACCCATAAAACAAAAGAGCCTTAAACCTTTTGGCATCTGGACTAAAACTGACAAAGCATATTTTACACAAACATAGTTGGCAAAAGTCATCAACTTAACTAAATAAGGAAATGAAGATACGACAAGTTCCTCATTCCAAAGCTAGAGTCGTCACACAAACCCCTCAACCTGGAGGTCACTTCCTTGTCTCACAAAAGGTAAAGATTGCAAAACCTTGCAAGAAGAAGGTACTACCATTCTAAATCTACCATTCTAGGAGCCAAGGTGGCGCAGTGGTTAGAGTGCAGTACTGCAACTACTTCAGCTGACTGCTAGTTCAGCAGATCAGCGGATCAAATCTCACTGGCTCAAGGTTCACTCAGCCTTCCATCCTTCCGAGGTGGATAAAATGAGGACCCAGATTGTTGGGGGCAATAGGCTATTCAGTATACTGTCGATTGTTGTAAGCCGCTCAGAGTCCTCGGAGAGTGGGCGGCATAGAAATATGATTAATAATAGGCTTCCGCTTCCGGTTCCGCTGGCGACAGACTCTGATCGGGCTAGCTCTGGCCCCAGAGTCTGATCCCCCCCATCTGGAGGCCCTTTGGGCCAAGCGCCCCATTATTGGGGCGTTTGCCGTTTGAGGGCGGCTCGCCAGGGGTCCCCTGCCTCACTTCCAGGGGCCGGGAGGCCGATGCTGGCGCGCCCGAGTCTCCAGAGGGGGTGGGAGGCGATCGGCGGCTTTTTTTCGAGGCCGCGGAGGCGCCACAGCGCCTAAGGGGACCGGTGCTACCTAAGAAGGCACAACGGACTGTACTGACTGATTGGAGAGTGGAGCAGGCATCCTGGAGGCGAGAGGGGGGGGGTTGGAGTTTCCCCCCCCCCCTTGTAGCTGGAAAGGTGCCGTGGCAGAGAACTAGGGGGAAGGAGATGGGGTGAAACCCCTTACCTTTCTGACTTTTCCTTGGAGGATGGCTGTGGCAGAGTTTCTTAGAGAGGTCTGGTGGCCCCTCCCCCCGGCAGGCAATGGCGGCGGTCTGACTTCCTGCTTCTTTATTTATGATTGAAGACAACATTCTCCTCTGGCTTCCTGTTTGACCTACTCTATACTTCGGACTCGTTGCTCCTGTGAGCGCCCACTGGTGGACAGTTGAAAAATTACTTTGATTGCTAATCCCTCTTTCTTCTCTGGAGGTTTGCCCTTTGATTTCTCATCTTCTACTGAGCTAAGATGGCTAAGGGCCACAAATCAGCAGCAACTGACATGGGGAAAATTTTGGAAAGACTGGCGATATTGGACCAGAAGTTGGACAAATTAGATGACGTCCAAAAAGGATTATCTGAAATTAAATCTGAAATGACACTTATGAAAAAAGATTTAAATGATGTTCAACAGCTGGCAGAGCAAAACAAGAAGAAGATGGGGGGTCTGGAGGGGGAGGTACGGGCACTCCAGAAGGTGGAGGATGGGAGAGGAAATGCAATGTTAACCTTACAATTGGATAAGATGTCTTATTTTCTCAGGTTCCAAAACGTGGAACAACTTGACCAGGAAAATTTGAGAGAAGTGATGGTTAAAATGTTGGGTGAATTTTTAGAAAGAGATTTGGAGTCTATTGGAAGGGATGTGGACTTGGTGTACAGAGTAAACTCACAATTTGCAATTTTACATAATTTACCAAGAGAGATTCATATTAAATTTGTGAGAAGGGAACTGAGAGATGAGATATTGAGAAAACAAAGACTGGGGGCGCTGGTGTACAGGGGCAAGGAGATCACCATCCTGAAGCAGATTCCCAGACAGGTACGAGAATTAAGAAGAAAATATTATTTTTTATCAAATAAGCTGTACCTCAAGGGAGTAGGTTTTAGGTGGTTGATTCCAGAGGGTTTGATGATTTTTTGGGAGGACAGTAAGAAGAAAATTAATAATGTAATGGAAGCTAAGGCTTTTTTTGACCAACATAAATCCTTCCTAGGTGGAGAAGATACAGGAGCCGAAGAGGGGGAAGTATTAGATGATCAAGGAGCGGAGGCGGACGGGGCTGTTGCGGCCCGGGAGGGGGAGGGAGGCCAGACCATGGTTTTAAGAGCCAGAACTAGGAAATGAAGAAAGGAGGGGAATCTATTGTTTAAGGTTTTTTTAATTGACATTCTTTTTTCTCTCTCTTCTTTTATTGTATTTTGTATAACACTCTTTTTTTTTGTTTATATAATTTTTATATAACCTGGTTGTTTGTTTTGATTTAAGATAATAATGTCTGTTGTGTGAGAAATTTAAAAAAAGAAAATAATAACTGAAATATCTTTATATAAAGATATTGAAAATTCAACATATTGTAAACTATAATATTGTATATTCTTAACCAATAAAACTTTTTTATTAAAAAAAAAAAGAAATATAATTAATAAAATAAAAAGAAGAGCTCTGGTGGCTCGGTAGACTAAGGCAGTAGACTAAGGCAGTAATTAACATCCACTTACATCTGCTGCCTGCAATTACTGCAAGTTCAAATCCCACCAGGCTCAAGGTTGACTCAGCCTTCCATCCTTTCTAAGGTAGGTAAAATGAGGACCCAGATTATGGGGGCAATAAGATGACTTTGTATAAATATACAAAAGTATGAAGGCTATTGCTTAACGCATTGTAAGCCGCCCTGAGCCTCCGGAGAAGGGCAGCATATAAA
>WNWU01000003.1:60968630-61005516 GCA_012654045.1 Ptyas mucosa
AGCTTGAAGATGGGTGGACTTCAACTCCCAGAATCCCCCAGCCAGCCCTGCTGGCTGGGGGATTCTGGAAGTTGAAGTCCACCCATCTTCAAGCTTCCAAGGTTGAGAAACACTGATCTAGATGATTGGATAGTCTCCAGCAAGGTTAGTTCCCCTCTAATATTGGATGCATATTCTGCATATTTATCAACCGTGGCAAATTCAAGAGGTGGACTTCAGCTCCCAGAATTCCCTAACCCACAGGTGTCAAACTTGATCACGTCACTGGACGTATCGTGATGTATCGTGACATTTTTTGCCTTTGCGGAGCCAGGGTGGGTGTGGCCTGCGCATGACGCATCCGGCCCATGGACCATCAGTTTGACAGGCCTGCCCTAACCAAAATCCCAGCTTGGGAATTCTGGAAGTGGAAGTCCATATACCCTAAAGTTAGCAGGACTGAAACAAGGTTCTAGAGAGGAGGGAGGAACAATGGCCTTTTTATGACTTGTGGAGTTCAACTCCCAGAATTCATGAGCCAGCCACGCTGGCTTAGGAATCCTGGGAGTTGAAGTCCATAAGTCATAAAAGGGCATTCATTCCCTACCTCTTTTTCCAGAGGATGAAGCAAAGATGGCAGCATCTAGCCAAGCTCGTCTGAGCTTGCAAGCTAAGCAAGGGTCAGCACTGTTGAGAACTTGGCTGAGAGCCATCCAAGAAAGATTAAGACCATAAACTAGAAAGGAATCTTGGAAAAGAAAAACCCACTAGAAGGCAGTGGCCAAACACTTCTGCATTCTTACCAAGAAAACTGCTCGGCCATAAAATCCTTAGGCAGGGGTCTGCAACCTTAAACACTCAAAGAGACATTTGGATCCATTTCCCACAGGAAAAAAAAACACTGAGAGCCACAAAACCTGGGTGGGCGTGGCCAACTCCACGTCACTCACTTCCACTAGTCACATGACCCCTCTAGCTACGCCTACCCAGCCAGTCATCAGGGCAGAGAACCAGTTGTTAGAAAACATCAGGAACCACAAAACCCTTTTGACATCTCTCTCTCTCCCTCCCTCCCTCTCCACTCTCTCCCCCCTCTCTCTGTCTCTCTCTCTCCCCTTCGCTCTGTATCTCCCTGTCTCTGCCCTGGCCGCTTCTCCATTCCCTACCATCTCCCTTACCTTCTCAAGCCAGGTGAGGAATGACTGGGAGGGGAGGGCGAGGGGCGGGACCAACCAGTGGTGGGATCAGCCGACAGGGAGCCACAGCAAAGGGCTCAAAGAGCCGCATGCGGCTCCGGAGCTGCAGATTGCTGACCCCGGTCCTTAGAGAATCAAAGGCGATTTATTTTTTAAAGCTGTCAGTTAAAAAAAAAAGTAAAGTTGCATTTCTGCAACCAGCTGGTGTGCAGTCTCTCCTCATTTTTAAAAATACATCACTTCTAACCCTTCGACGTTGACCGTGTTGACTGAGGCTGATGTCCGTTGAAATATTTCACATGCGGAAGGGTCCAAGTTGCTAATTCCTCCTCCAAGGACCCATTGCGCAATCCCGTCCCGTGTCATGAGAACTTGACCATTCCTGGTGGCCTCAGGCATTAACCCGAGCCTTTAGCCATTTGGTCTCCTCCACAGTAGCCTCTTTGTTAAGACCCTCAGGTCTGAATTAATTGATTATTATGACAGTATGTCTTGCCCTTGATTCTGGCTCCCTGCCTGGCCCACTTATCTCCGAATGGGCCCCGCTCAACAGAAGCTACTATTGTTCAGTATTCTGAATATTTTGTTCTAAATGAGGAACACCCACTCCAGGCTGAAATTTACTTCAGGTCAGATGGCAAAGCAGTTTGCATTGCATTCCAGGAAATAAAAAAAATAAAATTACATCCTCTTGAGTCACAGCTTGGATGGAGTCAAAAACCAGGAGGAACATTTCAAAACCAGGCAAACGATATCACAGGTCTTCCTTGACACACACACACATACACCCCGGAACCCTACAGATTACAGAGAGACTACGCTTTCCCAGTCACGAGATTGGCCCATACCTGGAAGGCAAAAGTTGGAGGGTGCTTCAAATGAGATCCAGAGAACAAGGGACCGTAGGAGGGTTTAGTTTTCAATGGTTTTCATATGCTCAATTAAGAGAGAGATTTAATGTAGATAAAAAAAGTAATTGGAAAAGAAACCCTACAATGGAATCTGTAATTAACGGGGATAAAGGATGAACACTTGCTCGCTAAAATGTCTGGACTCTTGGTGAGATTTGGAACAAAAAAGAAGAACAAGCTAAAGAGTGCATGTGTTCTGACCCAGCTCCCCAAACACGACAAACCCTCTGACGTCAACTCAAACTCTTTTATTAGGAATGCCGGCAGTCCCGGCAAAAAGTTTCTCTCGCAGGTTAACAAATCCGGGAGGTCGGAAGATGAATAGTTGTCTGCCATACCTATTCATCTCTTCCCCCTGCCTTTTATCCCCAGAGCTAGGATGGGGCTTTGCTAGCAGCAGTGGCTCTTCCTTCCCAAGGACTGGCCCATAGATTTCCACTGCTCTCCTCTCCTCTGCCTTCTGCACATCCGAGCATCAGGCACTGGACCCAGCTGTTCCTCCTCTTCCTCATCAGCCACCTCCAGACCTGAGGACTGTTGACTCTCCATCTGTGGGCTGACGGCCGGCCCAGGCTCCACCTCTGTCTCTCTCTCTGCCAGCTCCATTTCTTCTTCCCCATCAGAGCTCCCAGGTCGCCCTGATGCTGACCCTGACTCCCACACCTTCTCCTCCTGCTCTGATTCGGCTGCTGGAGGGGCTGACGGCCAACAGGCCACAACAGCATGACAAAATGGGATAATTATTATTTCGTTGTAATAGAGATATTCCCGAATTTATGACCAATCGCTTAACAGCTAGTCAGTTATGACAGATCTATCTTGGTCTACTTATGACCCAGTTCAGAAGTTCTGATGGTTGGGCCTGCTCCACAGTCATGTGACTGAACTTCATGTGCTTGGAAACTTGGCTGCGTTTACGGTCGTTTGCAGCATCCTGTGGTCCTGTGACTGTATTCTCTGACAGTTTTGTTAAAAACCAGTATTTACTTCTGGTTTTCAACAAAACTTGCCATAGTAACCCATGGATCCAACAACTGGAGTGTGCTTAACAACTGCACACACAAAAAACCCCCAGGTTGTAAAATTGGGTCATCACTTGACATTTTCTATTATGTCATAAACTGTTTCATGATAATGTTTCATGATAAAGTAGTCTGATAAAATTTCCCAAGTGTCAATTCCACTGGAGCTACGGGTTCCGGAGTTTGGATTCATTCTGTGAGTTAACCCATTTGAGGTAACATGGCTCCAAAATGGTTGCCCCGTGAGGTACTGTTTGGGCCAGTTAAAGGTCAAATGATAATGGAAGCTTTGGTAGGATGCTAGACAAGCTGTGTCCTGTTGGGTCATCATATCAGGAAGAAATTCTTACCAAAACAGAGAAATTAAATGGCGAATGGGCAAAAACAAAAACATAAACAGTGGAACTAGAAGCAAGTCTCAAATTCCTGTCACCTCCTTATTGAGATTTGTGGGAATCTGGCAGGGATCATGAAAACCCTCTTCTCTTCTCTTTTCTCTTCTCTTCTCTTCTCTTCTCTTCTCTTCTCTTCTCTTCTCTTCTCTTCATTTCCCTTCCCCTTCCCCTTCCCCTTCCCCTTCCCCTTCCCCTTCCCCTTCCAGCATGCAGGTAGGTGGCTGTGCTGCTAGGTGGGGGAGGAAATGAAGGATTGCAAGACAGGCTTGGAAACTGTCATGGAATGTTGAAAATAAAGGTCACATGACCATGGCAGCAGCGCAGAAGGAGATGTAGCACTGTAGCCGAAACTGCCACAATTTCCCCAAATTTCAATCCCTCAGAAGACCCAGAGTTTAGATGCATTCTGTAATTTAATTGATTTGAAGTAGCATGATTCAAAAATGGTTGCCGTATGATGCACCATTTCTC
Source organism: Ptyas mucosa (assembly GCA_012654045.1). Taxonomy (NCBI): domain Eukaryota; kingdom Metazoa; phylum Chordata; class Lepidosauria; order Squamata; family Colubridae; genus Ptyas; species Ptyas mucosa. The sequence goes on from WNWU01000003.1 coordinate 60,972,605, forward strand.
ATGGCAACACGACTTTTAGTAGGCTACAGCTTAGCGGTGAAATTCATTTTTTTTTACTACTGGTTCTATGGGCATGGCTTGGTGGGCATGGTGTGGCTTGGTGGGTGTGGTTTAGTAGGTGTGGCTTGGTGGGCGTGGCAGGGGAAGGATACTGCAAAATCTCCATTCCCACTCCACTCCAGGGAAAGGATACTGCAAAATCCCTATTCCCTCCCCACTCCTGGGGGAAGGAGCCCTGGTAGCGCAGCAGACTAAAGCACTGTTATTAACATCAGCTGCCTGCAATTACTGCAAGCTTAAATCTCACCAGGCTCAAGGTTGACTCAGCCTTCCATCCTTTCTAAGGTAGCTAAAATGAGGACGCAGATTGTGGGGGCAATAAGATGACTTTGTATAAATATAGAAAAGTATGAAGGCTATTGCTTAATGCATTGCTTAATGCATTGTAAGCCACCCTGAGTCTTCGGAGAAGGGCGGCATATAAATCAAATTTTAAAAAAAAAAGGATATTGCAAAATCTCCATTCCCACCCCACTCTGGGGCCAGCCAGATGTGGTATTTGCCAGTTCTCCAAACTACTCAAAATTTCCGCTACCGGTTCTCCAGAACCTGTCAGAACCTTCTGGATTTCACCCCTGCTACAGTTATAGAAAAAGAAATATATGTTTGATTTTATTAGTGGAACACTACAGCAAAAATATCCTGATAAGTGAAAATGCAGGTGTTCTGATTACAGCCATCTCTGGTGGAATTGGTTAATGGTCCTTCTCTAATCTGATAATCTCCAGACGTTGCAGTGTACTTTCCACTCAGCATGGCCTCCAGTTACATCTGGACCAGGCACCACATTAGGAAAGGCTGGGTTTGGATAACATCACGCCACAATTGCTGTTAAGATAAATCCATCAATTTGTGCTCATAGATAATTGTGGGTCATGATCGTGGTTTTCTCACTAACAAGCCCACTGAACTTGATAGAGATTAATCCACAGTGAGACTACAGTTCTAGGTGTTGAAGACAAAAAGAAAAAGAAATATTTCCAAAGGATCATCCTTCGTATCTCCTGCAGAAATTTGGTGAAAGATAAATTCAGGCTTCTAGAAAACATTCCCATTAGGGAACATTTTAACTCTTTGACCCTCCATCAAAGCTCATGCAGCCTTCCCTAACTAAACCGTGGTGCCTGGAGATTCTGAGGACTGTGGTCTAAAAAAACATCTGGAAGATGCCAAATTGGGAAACCAGTGGAATGCAAAGCAAGGAAGCGTGTAAAAATGCATGCAATTGTGTAAGTTTCCCCCCCTCTCCCCCCAAGAAATCTTGACCTACAATAGTCTGTGGAAACTTACACTGAAAAAGCAAAGGATTTGGGAGTGTAGAACGTTAGCACCCACCCCGCTCCTAGAAGAATGAAATATTTTGAGAAATATTAAAAAGGCAGAATATTATATTCCCCTGAGTGAGAAATGGAGAAACATGCTCTGGGAAAGCAGCCCCCATCTTTCTTAACAGCCCCCAGCAGATATTTTTTGCCCGTTAAGAAAGACTGGGCCATCATATCTACAAAACAAAAGACCTTCAGATCCAGGATGATGGGATTAAGACATGACCCTCCCAGGACATCATAGGATTAACCCAATAGCAGTAGAGCTCACCACATCGCGCAACCTCCTAAGGACATTGCATCAGAGTCCAAACTTCAACCAAACCGGAGAGCCCAGACAACCTACAGAGCCAGCTATGACCCCTACAACAGCCAATAGAATACCTGTTCTTGCACAGGAACAGGAAGTTCAACTGCAAAGCCCAAGAGAAGGTATAAATACCCGTCACTCTTAACTCCATGTGGTCAGCTGCACAGGACCTCAAACCAGAGTGAAATACTCCCAGTTCTGGACCGGATCGCCCGATCTGGTAGTGATGGAGACGGGTGGTTCGGAGAACCGGTAGCAAAAATCCCTGGCCCCCGCCCCCATGCCCAGCTGAGCCGCACAATCATCAGAGGCTTTTTTTTTTTTACTTTTAAAAGCATTTTTTTTACAACCTCTTCGGCTGAAAAAATGCTTTTAAAAGTTAAAAAAAAGCCTCTGATAATCGCGCGGGCTCAGCTGGGATCATCAAAGTCTTTTAAAAGAAAAAAAACCCTTTTTGTCTTTTAAATGCCTCTGACGATCCCAGCTGAGTTGCCTGATCAGCAGAGCCTTTTTTTCTTTTAAATGCCTCTAATGATCAGGCAACTCAGCTTGGATTGTCAGAGGCATTTAAAAGAAAAAAAAGTCTCTGCTGATCAGGCAACTCAGCTGGGATCGTCAAAGCCTTTTGAAAGCATTTTTTTACAACCTCTTCACCGAAGAGGTTGTAGAAAAAATGGTTTTAAAAGTAAAAAAAAAAAATGGCCATGCCCACCCAGTCACATTACCCCCCCCCACCAAGCCACGCCCACAGAACCAGTAGTAACAAATTTTAGATTTCACCACTGCCTCAAACCCACATGGTTCTGCTTCATCCTTAAACCATCTTTCCAATCAGCCTCCATGTTTCCAGTGTCTTTCTCCTGGCTTGGAACTGAACCCAGATGGATATTTCTCCCAACAGGAGAAATGAGGAACATACCCCATCCTCTAGAAAAAAGGAGCCCCTCTCAAGTTCCCCATGTGGAATTTGACCCCCTACTTCCCTCTCTACTTAAGGGTTGTTCAGCTGCATTTCATCCTCTTTCACTATCGGCTTGTCCTTTTTTGATGCCCCCTGTGATACAGCAACTAATTGCCATGGAGCTCTGGAACAAAGCAGCCATTGTCTGCCTAACTACCTGATATCTTTGAGACAGAGCTCAAAGGAAAATCCTCAAGAGAGCAATTGTATCTTCTAAGTCAGTCTTTTCCAACCACGGCCTTTCGCAAGGGCTGGGCAAAGGTACACAGCACATTTGGGGAAACGAATATTATATCTCCTCATCGGATGTCTGTGACTAGATGAGGTATGACTTTACCGTCCTGAAAGGCTCCTGAATGTTGATGGACAACAGAAGAAAATATTTGTAGCTTGGACTGTGAAGTCCTTCGTGCTCTCTTACAGACAGATTCTTTGCAGATGTTTGGTTACCTAACTAGGTAATACAGATATTTCATTACCCAACTACATAACATCATCAGTGCTAGAAGGGAGTGGGGTTTCTCAGTTTATCTCAGGGGTCAGCAACCTGCAGCTCCGGAGCCGCATGTGGCTCTTTCACCCCTCTGCTGTGGCTCCCTGTCACTCAAAATATGCATCACAACTGCCAATGTGAGACACCCGCCAGCACGTGATTCATTGAGCTTTTCAACCCCCGGTAGGCCAACCATGGATAAATCCAAGAAAAGAAAAGTTTCAGAAGAAAACCAAACGTTTAATTCAACTACATATGCTAGTTTTGTGACTGCTCAAGAAATAGTCAGGCACGGGAAGGGTTTTGTGGCTCCCGGTGTTTTCTTTTCTGTGGGAAACGGGTCCAAATGGCTCTTTGAGTGTTTAAGGTTGCAGACCCCTGGTTTATCTACGTGTAGTTTGCCCTTTCAGTGTTGATGGGAATGTTCCTGATGGTCCCTTGATTAGGCAGAAGAAACCACAGCACACAAACACACAATTATTATTATTATGTGTATTTTTCTCTTAAACATTATTTTTCTTCCTTTTGTTTTTCTTTCTTTGTGGTGATATTTTTTTGCTTGTTTTCATTTCATTGTATTTTGCCTTTTTGAACTTTTGTGCTTGGTAATTATCTTCCTGTCTGTTTATAGACACAAAGCAATTTTTTTTTAAAAAAAGTGTGTTATTCAAGACCATATGGCTTGTCAATATTTCAATAACACCCAAAGATGAAGTTGAATCATTTCTTTTCCCCATCATTATGTTCTTATCACTATTAATATTTTTGGCTTGTTTAATAAATAGAGGGAAGATGCAATCTTTCATTATCAAAGGGGGGAAAAAAACCATTTTGATTTGTCTGTTTAAATAGAAACTGAGGGAATCACAGAAGAAGAGAGAGAGAATTCACAGAGAGAATTAAAAAAAATCAAGTGGGAAACTGTGATCACAAAATTAAAAGTCCACTCTTTTTTTAATAAGTATTGCAGGCATGTGGCTTATAAAATAAGAAATTGGGCTTTGATAATGAGAATGCAAATGCCAGCTCTATTTTTTATTTTTACCTATTCATATATTTGTTAGTTAGTTAATTAGTTAGTCAGTTATTGCTTATTATAAGTTAGTTTGCTGATTGATTGATTTGATTTGATTTGATTTATATGCTGTCCATCTTGTCTAGAGGTGACTCTAAAATAATACAATTCTTAATTGAAATCAGCAGAAGCAGTGGTGGGTTCCTCCTGGTTCAGCCCGGTTTGGCTGAGCTGGTAGCGGTGACGATATGACGTCACCGAACCGGTTCTCTTTGTTCGGGAGCTGGGCTCTCCTGCCCCCCCCCCCCAGCGTTATTCTTACCCTTTATTTTGCCCCACCCCCAATTTTTCGCTGCCTCCCGAGTCCCAGCTGATCGATTGGAAGGAAAAAAACTGTTTAAACTCTTGCCGTGGGGCTTCAAAGGGCTGCCCTACAGCTGATCAGTGTTAAAAGGCAGTGTGGTGATAGACCAGGGCGCTCAAAAAACAAATGGGTAGACCAGGATGCTCCAAGAACAAATGGGTAGACCAGTACAGTTCTACAAGCAGTTAAAAGCCTGGTAGACCAGTACCTCTGCTAAGTCCTAAAGAATTGTCACATGACCATCAAACCATGCCCACAAAATAAGCCACGCCCACAGAACTGGTAGTAAAAAAATTTAGAACCTACCCCTGAGCAGAAGGTATATTCTTATACGAAACAATGGATGGAAACTGATCAAGGAGGGTGTCAATCTAGAATAAAGGAGAAATTTCCTAACAGTGAGAACAATCAACCAGTGGAAATTGCTTGCCTTCAGATGTTGTGGGGGCCCCATCACTGGAAGCTTTCAAGAAGAGATTGGACAACCATTTGTCTAAAATGATACAGGGTCTCCTGTTTGGATAGGGGCTTGGACTAAATGACCTCCAAGGTCCATTCCAACTCTGTTATTCTATGAATAAATTAATCAAGGAGAGATCCAGTCTTAGAAATAAGGAGAAATTTATTGGTAGTTATAACAATTAATCAGTGGAACAGCGTGTCTCCAGAAAATGCGGATGCTCCATCACTGGAGTTTTTAAGAAGAGAGTGGACAGCCATTTGACTGGAATAGTATAGGGCTGTGATGGCGAACCTATGGCACGTGTGCCACAGGTGGCATGGGGAGCCATATCTGTGGGCATGCAAGCATTGCCCTAGCTCAGCTCCAGCACGCATGTATGCACCGGCCAGCTGATTTTTGGGCCTTCCAGTCCCACCAGAAGTCGGGAAATAGGCTGTTTCCAGCCTCCAGAGGGCCTCCGGAGGGCCTCCGGGGGGGGGGGAGAAGCTGTTTTTGGCCTCCCCAGGTTTCTAGAAAGCCTCTGGAGCCTGGGGAAAAACGAAAAACGGATCCAACAGACCCACTGTGCCATTGCATGCCAAAAGCGGAGACAGTGTGTATGTGTATGGGTGTGCACACATGTACAAGGGGGGTGGCGCATTGAATTATGGGTGTGGGCACCTGCGCGCATGACCCTCCCCACTTTTGGCACGCGACAGCAAAAAGATTAGCCAACCCTGGTATACGGTCTCCTGTTTGAGGAGGGAATTGGACTAGAAGACCTCCAAGGTCTCTTCCAACTCCGTTATTCTGTGATTCCTGTCATCACACCGTCATCTAAGGGCAGATATAATGCTGTAAGAATATATCCTACCTGTGGTTCTATTAGAAGAAAGGAGAAGTTGAAGCATTTTGCTTCCGACAGCTTCTTGATTAACTTGATATTAGCTGATTGCTTTATGCATCTTTGAACTTTGATAGTTTAATTTCCCCAAGTGGTGCCTCTATAGTCTTTTAAAGATTCCTGTCTTTTCATTCTCAACAGTAGCTATTGTATTTCTCAATCTATTTCGGCATTTTCTTGTGCTCATCCTAGAGTTGTTGACTTAAATACTTGCCTACTTTTATTGACCAGTAATAGAATGGTGTATTGAAATGTTTTTTTATCTATAAAGGTCATTTTCTAAGACTGATCCAAAGCTCCTATGTTATTTAGGATAGATTTCAGTGAAGAAGGACGACCTTCTTAACAGTTTAAAACTCACAGCTGGATTTATTTATTTATTTTTTAAAAAGTCAAGATCATATTAACCACTTCCTTCTTCCCCCCCCTTTTTTTAAAAAAAGGCACTTCTTTGTATACTTTGAAATTAAAATGATAAAAAGTGTGTATGCATTTGACATTGATTCAATTGATAAGATCGTAACATAAGGTCAAGACACTCCTTATGTGTAGCTTTCTTGACAAGTGTGAAACTAGGATTCTTCTTCTGAAATCTATTTTTGATTTTCAATCTAGTTTACACCCCTCGAATTTACTAATGCTCTTTCAACAATTATTCACCAGTTTCAGACAAGGCCAGTTAGATTTAATGTGTTAAGACTAATGTTGGAAGAAATGTCCCATCTGGGGTGCCAAATTGTTGGAAGAAATGTCCATCTGGGTTCAGTTCCAAGTGGGAAGAAAGTCACTAGAAACATGGAGGATGATTGGAAAGATGGTTTAATGGTGGACAGGACCACATGGTTTGAGGTCCTGCGCAATTGAGCACATGGGTGAGATAGAGAGAGAAAGATTTATACCCTCTCTTGGGCTTTGAACTTGCTTCCTGTTCCTGTGAAAGAAATGTATTCTGAATGGTTGTCAGACTGCCATGAGGCCATGCGGGTAACTTTGTAGGTTGTCTTGAGTCTCAGGCTTGGTTGAATCTTGCTGGGTGATGTAATGAAGGGGCTTTGGACAATTCCTGTTATGGTTTAATAGCTTTGTCCTGGTTTGGATCTTGAGTGAAGGCTAATCCTATCACCCTGGAGCTGAAGATCCTGTGTTTTGTAGATAGACTGGCCCAGTCTTTTGTCTTGTAGATAGGAGCTATTAACAAAGGTAGGGGCTGCTTTCCAAGAGCATGTTTCTCCTTTTCTCATCCAGGGAGGTATAATGTTCTGCCTTTTTAATATTTCCTAAAATATTTCATTCTTCTAGGAGAAGGGTGGGTGCTAACTTTCTACACTAACATTCTCAAAAACATAAGTGCTTGTTTTGAAAGGCAGATGTAGGAGAAGATCAGGGAGAACCTGGTGGTGGACTCAAGAGAGTAATTAACCTGGAGTCAGTATGTTCTCAACAGCAGCTCAACCCTTCTGGAATTCCATTGACTCTTATCTAGCACCAATTTAGTGCTGACCATTAGTTGATTAGAATCTTGTGCATAGGCATGAGCAATAAATCAGCTTAACTGGAACTCATTGTGTGGTCCTGATTCTTCACGCCTGACAGCCGATGATCCACCTGCTTCCCATTTTTTGTGTTTTTCGATAAAGCCCATTTTCACTAATCTATTCATAGTGATGATCTCAGAAGAAGCCTCCTCTCTTGTCTGATGGGAAAAAACAGGAATACTTCTCCTAATGTAGTAGCTGCAGAAAAAATATATATACTTATCCCTGTTTAATCAAAGAGAAAAGTACTCCAGAATTAATCAAAGGCCTTTAATGGCTTTTAAAGCTCTTAAGAGAGAAATGGAGCTGGAAACTTTGTGTGCCTTAAGAAGTATCAATCTTTTGATCACACCTCTTTTGTGTGTGTGCCATAGCAGCAGAACTATACAAATTCACTTGCAACAAAGACTAATTCGGGCTTAATCCAGAATCACTGGGATTCTAATTCCCTAGCAGTTCCTTCTGTAAATATGCTGCTCCAACTATTTTGCCCTCCCCATTTTTTTGATCCAGCAATCTGAATCACACAAATCTTATACAACAGAAAAGTGAAATGAGTAATATTAAGAGATTCTGAGAACATAATGCAGTTTGAAAAACTTCCACAGCAACTTCTCCTTCTCTATCTGGTTCAAATATCAAAAGAAGACAATATTTGTTGCTCAGGGTTGAACTGTGGGGTTCTTGGTGCTCTCTGAGTTTGATTGCCCTGTAGACATTTCAATACCAAGCTAGGTAACATCATCTCTGCTAGTGACTGATGATATTATCTAGTTCGGTAATGAAATGTCTGCAAGGAAATAACCAAACTCAGAGAGTACTGTTGTGGTCCACCAGCAGCCTGCGGAGCCAGCAGCGGAGTCAGACAGCGATGAGGCTGAGGAAGAACATGGGCCAGTCCTGGAGGCTGGGGAAGGCCCAGATGAGGGCTCTGCATCGGAGGCAGAGATGGGGCCAAGGGTGTGATGCATGGACTTCGGAGCCTCCAGAGGCTGACAGTAGAGAGGCAGAGGAACAGGAGGAGACTGTTCCTAGTGCACGTATGAGAAGAGCTGCCAGAAGGTAAGAGCAGCTAAAGCAGAGAGGACGACTCGGGAGTAGGGCCAAGAGATTATTGGCTCCTCCCATAAGGCTTAAAAGACCAGCAACAGCTCTTGGCCTCTTTGCTGGAAAACAACCGTTGAGAGAAATGCTTCGTGTTTGGATGTATTTCTTTCAGCGTCAGCGTCTTCTGTTCCTGAACTGTTGCGAAGAAAAGCCTTTGGCAGTTTGCCTAATTATCCCAAGGTCAGAGATAAATTGAAGAATGGTGTTTTGAGGACTTTGCTTTCATTTAATTTGGAATAAGCTGAGAATGAGTTAATTCTCAGCTGTTTTAATAAAATCTGTTTGTTTTGGGGAACTGTTTTGCATTTAATATTAACTACGTGGGCCTGGGTCACAACAAGTACTATATATCTAAGTACTATGAACCAGAGGTGGGATTCGCTTCCCTTCCCTACCGGTTTGCAAATGGGAGCACACGTGCATGCACATAGTTGCTCATTGTATCCGGGCGGGTGGGCAAGAGCTTCCCGCAGTTGCCGTTACCATTTCGCACGATCCGGACAGAACTGGCTGAATCCCACCACTGCTATGAACTATATAACACTCTCTCTGTAACAATCCTCTTCCCCCTCCTCCCCCTCCTCCCCCTCTCCCCACCTCTTCCTCTTCCATCTTCTTCTGTGATTCAGTTCTACAAGGTTTAAGTAGCTGTAACTCTTGGGGCCACGTAGATCTGGGGACTTCCCATCTTTTGTCTTGAATGGGGTGGCATTTCCCTGTTCACAGGTAGTGTGCAATCTGGGGTAATTCCTTGACTCCTAGCTCCTGCTTAGTGAACGAGTGGCAGTCAGGAATGAAATAAATAAAAAGGTAACACACGGAATGCATACGTAGAAGGATGAGATCAATCAGATAAACCCGATCAGATAAAAAAGGCAAGCCCAAACACGGAATCTTTGAAACTTCTGAAGATGTTTACTCTCACCTGAATATCTGGCTTAGCTGCTGAGGTATTTTGAAGTATTTACGCTTGATGTACTTCTGCATTCTTTGAAGAAGCCCAGCAGCCTATGTTATAATGAATTTCTCTATGCATAAAGAATAAGCAAATCAGTCCATTTCAATTTCGGTCTCTTTTTTATTCATTTTCTTCTTTATACATTAATTTCAGGTCATTTCTGCCTCAGTTGGCAAATTTGGCCAAAAACTTGGAAGACTTTGCCTACTTTTAATTTTATTCTGCATACTTTTTTTGTAGTATATTTTGTGTGCCCCCCCCCAATCTATTTTTTGCGTTCACGTTTTCTTTTACATCTCTTCGACTCGAATACTACTTCGGTTCCTTTTTCGGAGGGACAAAGACTATCGTGAAAAAAGATGCCCGTGTTTCTGTTTCAGATAAATAGTGCTCAAGTCCATTGGCCCAACTGAGCCAAATATGTTTCAATAGCAATAGCAATAAAAGAGCCCTGGTGGCTCAGTAGACTAAGGCAGTCATTAACATCCACTTAACATCTGCTGCCTGCAGTTACTGCAAGTTCAAATCCCACCAGGCTCAAGGTTGACTCAGCCTTCCATCCTTTCTAAGGTAGGTAAAATGAGGACCCAGATTGTGGGGGCAATAAGCTGACTTTGTATAAATATACAAAAGTATGAAGGCTATTGCTTAACACATTGTAAGCCGCCCTGAGTCTCCGGAGAAGGGCGGCATATAAATCAAATTTTTTTAAAAAAATAACACTTAGATTTATATACTACTTTACAGGGCTTTACAGCCCTTTCTAAGCGGTTTACAGAGTCAGCATATTGCCCCCAACAACTGAGGTCCTCATTTTACCCACCTCGGAAGGATGGAAAGCTGAGTCAACCTTCATCCTAGTCAGGGGTGAAATGTAAAATTTGTTACTACCGGTTCTGTGGGCGTGGCTTGGTGGGGTGGGGGTAATGTGACTGGGTGGGCGTGGCCAACTTTTTTTTTTATTTTAACTTTTCAAAGCATTTTTTCTGCAAATGCAAAAAAAATGCTTTGAAAGTCTCTCTGAGGGTCCCAGCTGAGTTGCCTGATCATTTTAAAAAATGCTTTGAAAAGTCTTTCTGATGATCAGGCAACTCAGCTGGGATCGTCAGAGAGACTTTTAAAGCATTTTTTTCTGCAACCTCTTCCAGGGAAGAGGTGGTTGAAAAAATGCTTTGAAAAGGCTCTGACGATCCCAGCTGTGTTGCCTGATCATCAGAAAGACTTTTCAAAGCATTTTTAACCACCTCTCCCCCAACCCCCCAGAAGAGGTTGCAGAAAAAAAAAGGCTTTCAAAAGCCTCTGAGATCCCAGCTGATCCACGCAATCATCAGAGGCTTTTTTTTTACTTTTAAAAGCATTTTTTCGGCAGAAGAAGTTGTAGAAAAAATACTTTTAAAAGTAAAAAAAAAAGCCTCTGATGATCGTGCAGCTCAGCTGGGCATGGGGGGGGGGGCAGGGATTTTTGCTACAGTTCTCCAAACCACTAGTGAGATTCGAACTGCCAAATTGCAGGCAGCTGGAAGTCAGCAGAAGTAGCCTGCAACATTGGACAACACTGCACCACCATAGCTCTTCAATAGAAGAGAGCATAGCTGAGAGTTGAACTATGGAGTCTGTGCTCTCAAAACTTGCAGGCATTTCATTATCGTTCCAGGTAACGGATGTGGGGTAGAGTGCCTGTTTATATACAGTGATTTGCCCTGCCAGTGTTGATAGAGTTGTGGTTTTTTTCCTTGGTAGTTCTTTCTTCAGGGAATCTTTTCTGCTGGTTGTTTGTCTGGTGTTAATCCCTGCTTATCTGGATTTGGTGGCTGCTAAGAGAAGAAGGAAATAAATAACCAGAACACATCCTCTCTAGCAACCAAAATCCAGGTAAGAACTTCCTTCTTAGATAAAAAAAAAAGAAACAAAAATCCAGAACATATCCTCTTTAGCAACCAACGCACCCAGATAAGCAAGAATTAATACCAGAAAAATAATCAAACTGAAAACAATGCACCCTAATCGAGGAGAAAAATACACCCTCAGCAATACTGGCAGGGCAAAATGAGAAGCGAACTCCACATTCATTAGCACTGACGATGTTATCTAGTCTTGTAATGAAACATCTTCAAGCAAAGAACAAGCTTAGAGAACACCAAGGACGCTACAAATACGTTTCTCTTTCATCGTTACCTGAGCACTGAAACAATGCTTTCCAACAATACCTGAGATCTCTGAAATATTTAGAGAGTATTTTAGAGAACTGTTTCCTGGAGCAGCCAATATTTTTGGATTATTTCTAACAATGGGTCTTATTTGCAAAAGTAGCTGCCAGGTTCAGGAAATAATCCAGGCTATAAACCAAGAAAATGTCAATGAAAAATAATTCCCTTCCTAGTAGCGAGACAGTTCTCCTCAGCCACCATCTCATTAAATTATTCAGAATGTCAAGAAAAGTCTTAATTGAATCAAGTCAGTCAGTGCTCTATGCTACACTAGTATGGAATACTGCATCAAGTTCTGGTCACCACAATACAAAGACTCTAGAACAGTGGTTCTCAACCTGTGGGTCGCGACCCCTTTGGGGGTCAAACGACCCTTTCACAGGGGTCGCCTAAGACCATCGGAAAACACATATTTTCAATGGTTTTAGGAATAATTTTATGGTTGGGGGTCACCACAACATGAGGAACTGTATTAAAGGGTCGTGGCATTAGGAAGGTTGAGAACCACTGCTCTAGAAAGAGTGTAGAAAAGAGCAACAAAAATGACTGGACCAGTGGTGAAATCCAGTTTTTTTTACTATCGATTCTGTGGGTATGGCTTGGTGGGCATGGTGTGACTTGGTAGGCGTGGCAGGGGAAGGATACTGCAAAATCCCCATTCCCTCCCCACTCCTGGGGGAAGGATATTACAAAATCTCCATTCCCACTTCACTCTGGTATTTGCCAGTTCTCTGAACTACTCAAAATTTCTGCTACTGGTTCTCCGAACTGCTCAAAATTTTTGATACCGGTTCTCCAGAACCTGTCAGAACCTGCTGGATTTCATCCCTGGACTGGAGGCTAAACCATACAATGAATTATTGAGGGAATGTCTAGCCCAGGGGTTGGCAACCTTAAGCATGCAAAGAGCCACAAAGGTCCTACCCGGAAGCCCCCCGTTCAATTCTGGAGCCAACCGGAAATCCGGTTTCCCCACCATAGAGTCTCCTCCTAGCATGGCATCCTTTTTCCCTCTACCTGTCCTAACTGAAAGCCCTATCAATTGTGGAGCCAACCAGCAACAGGGAGTCGCAGCCGAGGGATGAAAAAGCCACATGCGGCTCCAGAGCTGCGTGTTGCTGACCCCTGGTCTAGCCTATCGAAGAGAAGGATTAGGAGGACACGTGAACTGTCTTTCAGGATTTGAGGGTCTCTCACAGAGAAGAGGGGATTGGCTTATTCTCCAAAACACCAAGACGGCAGGACGAGGAATAATGGTTGGAAGCTTGTCAGAGGGCGATCCAACATGGAAATGAAGAAGAATTTTCTGACAGCGAGAACAATCAGTAGAACAACTTTTGTTCTGGAGTTGTGGATGCTCCATTTCTGGAGATCTTCAAGAAAAGTTTGGCAGCCATTTGCTTGGGATGCATTAAGGTCTCCTGCTTTGGAAGACCACCAAGGTCCCTTCCAGCCCTATGATTCTATAAGTAAAGTACTGAGATGTAGCCTGCTAGATCCAACAAACAGGGCATGTGGGGTGCTCCCTTTTCCTATCTGCATTTAAAAGTGTTGGAAGAAATGTCCATCTGGGTTCCATTCCAAGTAGGGAGAAAGACACTGGAAACATGGAGGCTGCTTGGAAAGCCAGTTTAACGGAGCAGAACCATTAAGCACATGGTCGTGGTGCAGTTGAACACATGGAGTGAAGAGTGAGTGTTATTTATACCCTCTCTTGGGCTTTGAACTTGAGCTTCCAGTTGCTGTGGCAAGGGCAGGTATTCTACTGATTACTGTAGAGGTCATGTGCAAATCCTAGGCATTTGTCTGAGATAAGTCTGGTTGAATTGTGCTGGGTGATGTAATATCCCCAGGTGTCATGTGGTGAGCTCTGCTTCTAGATGTGTAGAGGGCTAATCCTATTATGTCCTGAGGGTGAAGGTCTTTTGTCTTGTAGATAAGCTGGCACCAAAATATGTGCTGGGGGCAGGGAGCTGCTCTTTGTCTTTAAAAACATGGTTCTCCTTTTCTCATCAAGGGAAATATAATATTCTGCCTTTTTAATATTTCCTAAAATATTTCATTCTTCTAAGAGGGGTGGGTGCTAACTTTCTTCAAAAGGCAAAGGCCACTCTTTTGAAGACCACATTTCAGACAGAGAGAACCGCTGGTTTGAAAGAGGGGTCAAAGAGGCCATCTATGTCAAAATTGAACAGCCTTCTCTCAACAGAGGGGGAGGGATATGACATCATCTATCTCCAGTCTACAACACAGTAATTTCAACAGTTCCAAGAACACCCATTTGCACCAGTGGTAGGTTCCTCATGGTTTGGCCCGGTTCTTCTGAACCGGTAGCGGTGACGATATGATGTCACCAAACCAGTTCTGCCCCCCCTTTATTCTTACCTTTTATTTGGCCCCACCCCCAATCTATTGCTGCCTCCTGAGTCCCAGTTGATTGCTAGGGGAAAAAAAACTGTTTAAACTCTTGCCGTGGGGCTTCAAAGGGCCGCCTACAGCTGATCAGTGTTAAAAGAAAACAAATGAGTAGACCAGTGCCTGCAAAAATACATGAGTAGATCAGTGCCTGAAAAAAATAAATGGGTAGATCGGTACAGCTCTGCAAGCAGTTAAAAGCCTGGTAGACCAGTACCTCTGCTAAATCCTAAATAATTGTCACATGACCATCAAGCCACGCCCACAAAATAAGCCACACCCACAGAACCAGTAGTAAAAAATTTAGAACCCACCCCTGATTTGCACCACTCAGGTGACCCTGAAGACACAGATAAACCTTCAGGTGGCCTCTATGACTCTCTAAAAGGATGCAAATGACCAGTTGTCTGCAAGAAATATCAACCCTTCCATTCCTCACCACCCAGTCAGAGTTGAAGACGCTTCTTGGATAAGAAGCGAAATGTCTTCAAAGAAAAACCAGAAAGTCCAGTTGCCTCTTGAAAAAAGCACCTTTGGGACAACCATGACCTGGATGATTAAGAATCTCTGTAGATACTTTCTCTAAAAAAAATGAAGAAAAAAAAGAAAGATGACTCGCTAACCCATCATCTTGTATCACATTCATGGAGAAGAGGAGCTGACGGTGACATGGACTGTCAAATCAAATTACACAGGCTATAAAAGGATTGCCACCCCCTTCATCCATCATTGTATTGCTCCTATTTGTAATTTATTCACTGCCTGGTATTGGGACATAATTCGTTCTGCTGCTCATTCGGCAGAACATAACTGCAGTAAAAGAGTTCCTCACCTTTGTTATTTGCTCAGATATTTAGAAGGGCATTTCTGATCCTTCCTGTCAGGATTTTATCATCAACACAAAGTTTACTGGTGTCTTATTGATCTCTGCTTCTGAAAGGTTTGGCATAGCCAATTTGAAATCTGTCAGGATTTTATAGTTGTGGGTAAGGTTATAGGAGGAAAAAAAAATCTAATGGGATTTAAAGAGACTTTATTATGGGTGACTTGACTCATGTATGCTTACAGAATGTTCCCAAACAAGTCAGATTTTCTTGAGTCAAATTACTAAAGTGGAGTCTGCAAGCGAGAGGCCTAAAAACAAACCAATAAGCAAACAAACAAAACCTCATTTTTGCCATTGTTTTAAACATATTTAAGGCAGGGGTGGTATTCAGCCGGTTCAGACCAGTTCGGGTGAATTAGATGCTAATTTTACATCTGGTTCACCGAACTGGTAGTTGCAAGGACTGGCTGGCCCCACCCACCCTGACCCTCGCCTCCCAGGAGTCTCCATGCAGCCCGTTTTGGATGCCAGGTAAGTGCAGCACCTGCATGGAAGCTCTGGGAGGGCAAAAAAATGGGCCTCCCGGAAGTTCCGGAAGTCTGGAAACAGGCCATTTTCACCTTCCCAGAGGCTCGAGGAAAGCCTCTGGAGCCTGGGGAGGGCAAAAACGCACCCCACCACCATGGTGCAGGAGGCCGAGTAGGCCACAACTGTTAAGGAATATGCGCAGAGTAACCCTTGAGTAGCAAGTGGTGCGCACATGAGAAAAATGGCTGAGAGTGATTATGAATAAGCACTGTCAATACAGACACACTGAGTTGTGATATTCTTTTACTTTTAGGAAAAAGCAAAGCAAAGTCCAATAAACAAATCATTCACAGATAAAGAAAGTTAAATTGTCAATCCAGGGATATTCTAAGAACAAAGTCTTCTTACCAGTTATTGTAGTCATATGCAATAAAACAGTTCTTTTTGGAGTTGCAAACAGGAACAAGCACAGCAGTAAAACAATCAGTAAAAACAGTAGAAAACAATAAGTAGCAATGACCAAGCAGTGATCATGCAGAGAGAACAGGCAGAGAGGATCAGAGGTAGCAATAATAATGTAATAAGAAAAAACAAGCCATAATTCAAGCTTCCTTTTAAGGACGTTGGCTGTAGAGCTAGCCAATCAGAATACAGTATGATGCAATACAGCATTACAGTCTTAAAGCTATACATTACATTTTGACTGCAAACATGCATTGATGGTTTATATATATTGCCAACCCAACCAGTTAGGCAATAGCTATTCCCTAACAACATCCACCATGGCCACACCCACCCAGTAACTGGGCAGTCAACCAGTTGCTAAAATTTTTGAATCCCATCCCTGATTTAAGGACAGGGCTAATGTGGGGAAATTCTAAATGTTCCACAGAAATCAGCTTTCCATGCACAGGAGCACCAACAACCTAGGTTTAGTTTGAATGACAAAAGGTCTTTTTCTAAATATCTTTTTTCATATTCACTGAGATCTTTTGACAAGGCAGAACTTCAGTTGTTGAAGTCTGGTCTCAGGATTCCAATATTTGAGGAACGGTCACAGAGAAGAGGGGATTGGCCTTTTCTCCAAAGCTCCAAAGAAGAGAATTTAGGAGAAATTTCCTTACAGTGAGAACAGTTAATCACGGGAATGGCTTGCTTCCAGAAGTTCTGGGTGCTCCATCAATGGAGGTTTTTAAAAAGAGATTGGACAGCCATTTGGAATGGTATAGAGTCTCCTGCGCAAACAAAGGTTTGGACTATAAGATCTCCAAGGTATCTTCCAAATATGTTATTCTGAACTCTCATAGGCTGTCCCAGTATCTTGAAATCTACGTATGGCTAAATTAAAGGGCTAATTCATTTGTTTGTGTCTACAAGACATAGGTCCTAGAGGAGATCAACCCTGACTGCTCTTTAGAAGGCCAGATCCTGAAGAGGAAACTCAAATACTTTGGCCACCTCATGAGAAGGAAGGTCTCACTGGAGAAGAGCCTAATGCTGGGAAAGATTGAGGGCAAAAGAAGAAAGGGATGGCAGAGAACGAGGTGATTGAATGGAGTCACTGAAGCAGTCGGTGTGAGCTTAAATGGACTCCAGAAGATGGTAGAGAACAGGAAGGCCTGGAGGAACATTGTCCATGGGGTCACGATGGGTTGGACATGACTTCGTAACTAACAACAATAACACAGGATGTAGCAGCTGGTCTTCCTTGCTTTGACTCTGAAGCTCAGTGTTTGGTTAGACCTTGGAGGAAAGTCTAAACAGAAATTCAAAAGAAAAATCACAGAAGAATCATGGCTAGCCACTTTTGTGCCATCATCAAAGACCTGTCTGTGAAATCACTAGGTGCTTCAAGAGGCTTGACTTCATCCCTTCGTTGGCCTTTAAAAAGAGTTCAAATTGTTAATTTTAGATATCTCCACTTGTTTTGTTTTTTTTAATTTGATTTATATGCCGCCCTTCTCCAGAGACTCAGGGTGGCTTACAATGCGTTAAGCAATAGCCTTCATACTTTTATATATTTATACAAAGTGAGCTTATTGCCCCCACAAACTGGGTCCTTGTTTAACCTACCTTAGAAAGGAGGGAAGGCTGAGTCAACCTTGAGCCTGGTGAGATTCGAACTTACAGTAATTGCAGACAGCTGGTGTTGATCACTATGCTTTTAGTCTGCTGAGCTAAACCAGCTAAACTTGTGAGACTATTCCTTTCTGTAAACCTCTGAGAGACCTTGGCAATCCCTGGTGTAATCAATTGAATAATAGTAGTGCCAGGGCCTCTTAATTTGAAGTGGTTTCTTGGCTAACTCCTAACATATCTCCAAACACAGCCTCTTTCAAGGAGAGACAGAGGTAGAATTCGGGGAGAAGAATACTTGGCTTCAGGAAGAACGATCTGAAGAAGAAAGATTTCATAAAGCTAGATTTAAGAATTCAGATTCAACTCCTAAAACTCTGGGAAGACAGGAACCAGTAAACTAAAGTTATCAGGGAATGTTTAGTTAGTTGTAAGACTCAGTGGTGGGATTCAAAAATTTTTACTACCGGTTCTGTGGACATGGCTTGGTGGGCGTGGCAGCAGGGGAAGGATATTGTAAAATCTCCATTCCCACTCCACTCCATGGGAAGGTTACTGCAAAATCCCCATTTCCTCCCGATCAGCTGGGACTCAGGAGGCAGAGAATAGATGGGGGCGGGGCCAGTCAGCAGCGGTTACCAGTTCTCAAAATTACTCAAAATTTCCGCTACCGGTTCTCCAGAGACTGGTCAGAACCTGCTGAATACCATCTCTGGTAAGAATAATTTATTTGAATGTTTCCCAACCTTGGCAATTTTAAGAAGGGTGGACTTCAACTCCCAGAATTTCCCAGCTAGCATGCTTAGCTGGAAAATTCTGGGAGTTGAAATTCTTTTTATTTTTCTTCATGGTGGATTATTTTGTTGCTTGTTCAATTGAGATGGGTCAACCTATTCTCCAAAGAGTCTGGAGAAAGAAGAAGAAGAATAGAATAGAATAGAATAGAATAGAATAGAATAGAATAGAATAGAATAGAATAGAATAGAATAGAATAGAATAGAATAGAATAGAATAGAATAGAATACAATACAATACAATACAATACAATACAATACAATACAATACAATACAATACAATACAATACAATACAATACAATACAATACAATTCTTTATTGACCAAGTGTGATTGGACACAGAAGGAATTTGTCTTTGGTGCATATGCTCTCAGTGTACATAAAAAGACAAGATACATTCGTTAAGAATCATAAGGTACAACACGTAGTGATAGTCATAGGATACAAATAAGCAATCAAATCATACTAGGAAGCAATATCAATGTAAATCGTAAGGCTACATGCAGTCATAAGTGGGAGGAGATGGGTGATAGGAACGATGAGAAGACTGATAGTAATAGTAATGCAGCCTTAGTGAATAGTCTGACAGTGTTGAGGGAATTATTTGTTTAGCAGAGTGATGGCATTCGGGAAAAACTGTTCTTGTGTCTAGTTGTTCTGATGTGCAGTGCTCTATAGTG
This sequence comes from Ptyas mucosa, assembly GCA_012654045.1. Lineage (NCBI taxonomy): Eukaryota > Metazoa > Chordata > Lepidosauria > Squamata > Colubridae > Ptyas > Ptyas mucosa. Next base: position 60,991,607 of record WNWU01000003.1, read on the forward strand.
TCGTTTTGAGGGTAGGAGTTGAAATAATTTATGTCCAGGATGCGAGGGGTCTGTAGATATTTTCACAGCCCACTTTTTGACTCGTGCAGTATACAGGTCTCAATAGAAGGCAGGTTGGTAGTAATTGTTTTTTCTGCAGTTCTAATTATCCTCTGAAGTCTGTGTCTGTCTTGTTGGGTTGCAGAAGTTCCCTTCCATCTCTGTTATTCTGTCTGTTATAGTTTTGTATCTGCCCCACTTCCTTATCTGTTATTTAGACTGTTTACAGATAGCTATTAACTCACACATATAAATCTTCTCTGTAAATTGTAGCAGCAAACTATTATCTTCAGATCTTAACATTGTTTCCTTCCTAAAGATAAAAATCTATTCTCTTGATTCAATGTTGTTGGGTTTGTAATCAAACCACATGCACTCCTAACGGGGCTAAATAATTCTGGCTTTAAAAAGGGGGGAAATTGGAGCCATGCATTTAAATATTTATTCCTAGGTTTCCTGTTCAACCTGCTCCATATTCTAGAGTTGGAGGACATCTCTCCATTCAAGAACAGCCAAATTATCTGTCCAAGTGTAATGTTTTCAACTGTGGGTGTGACCATGCGCAAACCACAAGAAGCTCAGAAGGGCTATTGCTTTGCAGTTAATTTTCCTGCTGTCTCGAACGATCAGGGATAGCATCAATTGGCTGATTGATCGATTTAAACCATTTATATAGCTGCCCAACTCATGCATCTTAGATATCTGACATGGGGATAACCACAAGACAAAAACACCAATTAACATCAAAAACCGCAAAACCACCGCACAATGCAACACAACTAAAGCCGGCCCATCATTGTTTTAACAATCGTTCCAGGACAAGATCGGTCAATGAGCCGAGGTGGCGCAGTGGTTAGAGTGCTGTACTGCAGCTACTTCACCTGACTGCTTCACCTTCAGCAGATCAGCAGATCAAATCTCACCGGCTCAAGGTTGACTCAGCCTTCCATCCTTCCGAGGTGGGTAAAATGAGGATCCAGATTGTTGGGAGCAATTTAGTATACTGTCTTTGGTGTAAGCCGCCCAGAGTCCTCGGAGAGTGAGCGGCATAGAAATATGATTAATAAAATAATAAAAATAAAAGGCCTGGCTCAACGTTCAGGAAAAACCAGGCATTTAAAGTCTTAAAAAGAATTCGGACTGTCTCAGTGGTGGGATCCTCCCGGTTTAACAGCCGGTGCGGTGATGACATGTTTCGCTGTGGGCGCAGGCGTAGTTTTGACAAAACTAAACTTCTCCGTTACTTCTGGGGACTAACACAGCTGAGGCACCCCAATCTGCTCTGCCGCATGAATCAACTGAGAGGATAAAGGTAAGTAAAGTGCACAGGGGCAGGCGGGAGGGCCACCTGATCATTGGGGCGAACCGGTATACCCGAACTGGTTTGAACTGGCTGAATCCCATCCCTGGACTGTCTGTGTATCAGGGAATAAGTTCATTCAAAGGGCAGGCATTATGACAGAGAAAAGCACACTTCCTGGGTCCAGCATATGGCATACCTGTAGGCTCCTTGGTGCTCTCTGAGCTTGGTTCTTTTCTTGCAGACGTTTCATTACCCAATTAGGTAACACCATCAGTGCTAAGCACTAGTCTTGATGATGTTACCTAATTGGGTCTAGCTGATGATGTTACCTAGGTGATAATGAAATGTCTGCAGGCGAACAACCAAGCTCAGAGAACACCAAGGTTTCCACAGTTCAGCCCTGAGCTACAAATATTCTCTTTGATTATTGTGGTCTTCTAGTCCAATCCCATGCTTAGGCAGGAAACTCTATAACATTGCAGTCACATGGCTGTCCAATCTTTTCTTAAAATCTTCCAGTGTTGGAGCACCTACAACTTCTGAAGACAAGTCATTCCACTGGTTGATTGTCCTCACTATCAGGAAATTTCTCCTTAGTTCTAAGTTGCTTCTCTCCTTGATTAGTTTCCACCCATTGCTTCTTGTCCTGCCCTCAGGTGCTCTGGAGAATAGCTTGACTCCCTCTTCTTTGTGGCAGTCCCTGAGATATTGGAAGACTGCTATCATGTCTCCCCTAGTCCTTCTTTTCATCAGACTAGACATTCCCGATTCCAGCAACCGTTCTTTATATGTTTTCAGCGCCATGATTCAATTAACAACTGTGGTAAGAAAGGTTATAAAATGGAGCACAACTCACCAAACAACTGTTTTGTTTAGCAACAAAAAATGTTGGATTTGATTGTGGTGGTACCTGTACCATGCCTACAGGAGAATAACCATTTCTTGGACAAATAAAACCTGTTAAAATTATGGAAGACTTTGTCACCAGTCTCCTTGAGGCTTAATACGCAGCGGGTTTGCATCGGTACCCCCTTAGCTAATGATACTGATTATGACTGCAAGAAGGATGCAAATCTGCTCAGCCTTTGTGCAGCAAAGACATATGGCTTAATTAGAAGCTCGCTAGCACCTGAAAAATTCGGTGGCAGATTCAGCGAGGAACTAATTGGAGTGGCTTCCTATCATCTGAGCTCCACGCTGCTGGAGAATTTGCACAAAGTGTTTTCGCTTAACATCTTCTTGTTCCCACCTGGAATCTCTATGGCAGGTTCTGGCAGGGCCCTTGCATCATTAGTCAGAACAGCGTGGATCTGGGGAGAGTTTGAGGCATGAAGCTGGCAGAGTTTAAGGAAACGAGGGCGACCCCATCATGGAAGAAGCCACAGGATGTTCAGAGAAGCTGTAAATAACTCAGCGATGCTCAGATGCTAATAGTTATTTTATCTAGGTAGCCCAAGGCAAGGTTCTCAAAAAGGGTTCTGCAAGGAGATTGCAGATAATGCTGTGGTTGCTTCAGAGGTGGGTTTCAGCAGGTTCTGACCAGTTCTGCAGAACTGGTAGCAGAAATTTTGAGTAGTTCAGAGAACTGTTAAATACTACCTCTGACTGGCCCTGCCCCCATCTGTTCTCTGCCTCCTGAGTCCCAGCTGATCGGGAGGAAATGGGGATTTTGTAGTAAACTTCCCCTGGAGTGGGGAGGGAATGGAGATTTTATAGTATCCTTCCCCTGCCACACCCACTAAGCCACGCCACGCCCACCAAGCCACGCCCACAGAACCGGTAGTAAAAAATCTTGAAACCCACCACTGGATTGCTTCATATGTGTGTCAACTCTGAAGTGAACTTGGCTGAAGCCATCTTTTGCTGCCTCATAGTTGCCACTAGTTATGAGAGGAGGAAGAGAGAGGGAAATAGATAGACCAGCTAACAGTCAAAACAAAGAAGTTTTCTTGTGAGAACCAAGGTCATCCCGACAGGTGGCAGTTGAAGGAGGAGAGGATTGACCAAGCAGCCTGCCAGCTACTTTCATTGGACAATGTGACCGGTTACATCTGGGGAGGGAAATATTGTTCTGTCCCCATCTCACACACACACACAAACAGTCAGCCAGGGGTTAAATAAAACTTGCAGGCAATAAATTCCTTCGATAACGGGATTGGCAGCAACCCAGTAGCTGCTTGCCAAGAACTTTACTCACAGAGGGAGGTGTTCCTCCTCCGTCAGATAAACCAAAACAAATACACAAAGTCAAAGAATTGTCAAGTCCAGTCCGTATTAAATCCAAGGCAGGCAGATAACGTAGCTTCAGAGATACAATGTGACTCGCTAGTTTTTTTTGTTTTTTTTTTTTAATTTATATGCCGCCTTTCTCCGGAGACTCAGGGTGGCTTACAATGCGTTAAGCAATAGCCTAAACAACAACAAAGTTGTTTAGCTTTGTCCGTCACAGAGCCTGAATGGCCACCACACCCCCTTTTATCCCCTGTGGGGTGTGGTCCAGTGACTCAGCTTAATCTCTGGCACGCCTCCTTTTCTGTTGCATGCACTTGTCTCTCCGACGCTGGCGTGGATCCAGCCAAGACTTATCTCCGTCACTGTCCAACTGCGACTGCTCGGGGATACCTGGCTCCTGGCCAATCTCTTCTCCTTTGGGAGACACCTGAGGCATTGCCAGAGAGGAGGGTCCTGGAGAAGGAGGCCTGGCCAACTCCTCTCCTTCACTTTCAAAGCCTTCTCCCTCTGATACAACGGGCTCGGGGGTCGGAGTCACAACAAATATTTGCTCTTTTACTTAGGGGGGAAAATGCAGGAACTTTTAGAGATGGTTTTCACCAGCTGTGCCGATATGATGTATCCAGTAAACATGTTCTTTGAGGAATCTACCTGCCTCGGAGTTCTGCTTTCGGTGGATGCGTTACTCGGAACGTGGACAATGTGAATGGAAGATTATCAAAGCTGGCCTTCACCTGAAATACAGGAAGTCCCCAACTCTACAACCACACACTTGGGGTTAGAATTTCCGTTGCTAAGCAATGGGTCGTTAAGTGAGTCGTGCCCAATTTTACGACCTTTCTTGCCACCGTTGTTAAGTGAATCACTGCAGTTGTTCGGTTAGAAACATGGTTGTTAAGTGAAACTGGCTTCCCCATTGAGTTTGCTTGTCAGAAGGTGACCGCGTGACTCCGGGACACTGCAACTGTCACAAATATGAGTCAGTTGCCAATTGTCGAAATCCACAAATTCACACTGGGGAATTCTGAGAATCGAAATCCACATTTTCAAACTTGTCAAGTTTGATTTTAAAAACAACAACATTGGTTTAGATCACGTCACAAGCAGCAAAGTTACAAATAGAAATATACGTTATTTCCATAGCGAGGAAGTTAAAGCAGGAATGGTTAACTTGATTACTTTATTTAAAGAGGAAAATATGTTCTTATTTGGATGTCACTTCTGGAATTTGTGCTTGTGAAGAAAAAAAATGAAATTTTGACCTTGGTTTTGTTGATTAGAAAGATTTGGGGTTATAGAAATGGCTAGTTATATATTAATGTGTAAAAGCAAAAAGTTGAGGCTGGATTGTGTTTATTTTGTACTGAGTTGGGAAGAGTTGGAAGGCAATGCTCCCTTTTCTATCTTTTTCTCTTCTCCTTTGTATTTCACATCCCCTTTTCTCCATTCCCTTTCCCACCCTTAATTTCTTCTTTTCTTTTCTTTTCTTTTTTTGTATTTTATATTTTATACTAGCTGGACACCCGTGCTTCGCTACAAAACTATGTGCTTGGGCTTGATAAATTGACACTTACAGCCTGAAACTTAATATAGAATGTGTAGCTCCATAGCATTAGAGTGTGTTAATATAATGCAACTGGCAGTTGGAACAGAGGGGGAGGGGGAATAGAATGTCCCAGCCCACAGCATCCATCGGTATTCATCTGGCTAGCATCCTGTCAGTGTGTGAGAGAGTTGAGGGGTCTTTGGAAACTCAAACAGTATTTGCTGTGTGAGCAAGAAGGAGAGAGGAAGGAGGCTGGGCGTGGCTTAGCTCAACTGTTATGTATTAAAGCTCCTTCCTGCTGTGAAAGTAAAACTGAAAGTGAAACTCCTCTCCTCTGCTTGTGTTTTGCCTTGGGAACAGATTTCTTTTCAGGTGGGGAGGTGGAGTAGAACTCCTTAGCATCAGAGCGTGTTAATAATAATATAGGAAATACTAATGCTCTGATGGTCATTTCAAAAAATCCTTTCTTAGTGAGCACCTAGACGCCAAGAGGAACATATATGGCAAATTTCAAGTTTGTAGGCTTTACGGTTCTGGAGTTTTCATGATTATGGTGTGGATGATTTTCGCTTTTATATATACTGTATATAGATAATAAAATAAACAATTATAAAAAGAAGCAGTGGGGTTACCTACAGAGAACCAGCCTTCAAATAAACACAAAGTATGAAGCAAAAATAGTGCTTACATTTCTGAACTTGTGTGATGATAATCTTATGCAATGCAAATAATCCCCACAAAATGTAACAAATGCATCAAAGAAGAGTTTTGATACCAGTGCGACTATCACAAAGTAATTTGGCTGTTGACATAATGCATCTTCCGGGAAGGCTACACGAAGGGCCTTTAGTTCTAGGATGAACAAAAGCAGGATCGAACTGTGCAATTCACAGATGTATAAAAAGAAGGAAAGGAAAGCTAAACAAAATTCTAAAAGGTGAGACAATTCACCAGAGTAAAATCCAGGCTAAGGGCTTGAAATAATTCCAGCAAGAATCTCAAATGTGCATACCAAGATGTTGATCAGCTGCTTGGAGAAATGGTTGCCTAGACAGCTCTATCAACACGAGCATCTTCTCATCCCAGAACCTTCCCAGTGGATCATCCTACTTCCAGATGTTTGACAAAGACCTTCAGGAACATTCATTTTCCAGGTAGTTTATGCCAAAGTGAAAATGCAACATAATATAAATTGTCCAGAAATTTGTGGCTCGTGGATCTCAGGGCTTTAAGAAAAACAATGCTTTATGTTGGAAGAAATGTCCATCTGGGTTCAGTTCCAAGTGGGAAGAAAGACATTGGAAACATGGAGGCTGATTGGAAAGATGGTTTAATGGTGGACAGAACCATATGGTTTGAGATCCTGGGCAAGAAGAGCACATGGGTGAGAAGGGGAGAGAGAGAGATTTATACCCTCTGTTGGGCTTTGAACTTGTTTCTTGTTCCTGTGGCAAGCTATTGACTGCCGTACAGGTCATAGCTAACCTTGTAGGTTTTCTGAGTCAAGCTCGGTTGAATCTTGCTGGGTGATGATGTAATGAATGGGCTTTGGGCAATTCCTATTATGGCTTAATGGCTTTGTCCTGGTTTGGATCTTGAGTGAGGCCTAATTCTATCATGTCCTGAGGGCCAGGTCTTTTGTGTTGTAGATAAACTGGCCCAGCCTTTTGTCTTGTAAATAACCAAAGTATCTGCTGGGGGCAGGGAGCTGGGGCTGAGTTTCTGTCTTAAGATTTCTATTTCTCTCTTAGGGGAAATATTCTGCCTTTTTAATATTTCCTAGAATATTTCATTTTTCTAGGAGAGGGGTGGATGCCAACTTCCTACATTTACATAAGAGAGATTTGCAGCTGGATCTCGGAAGAGAAACAGCTGAATATTCATTACAGTTAGTCCTCGACTTGCGACCACAATTAAGCCCAAACTCTCTGTTGCTAAGTGAGACATTTGTTAAGTGAGTTTAGCTCCGTTTCATGACCTTTCTTGCCACAGTTATTGAGCGAATATTGTAGCTACTGCATTGATTCGCTCAATAATTGTGGCAAGAAAGGTCATGAAACGGAGCTAAACTCACTTAACAAAGCGAATCTGGCTTCCCTATTGTCTTTGCTTGTTATAAGGTCACAAAAGAGGATCACGTGTCCCCAGGATATCGCAACCATAATAAATGTCAGTCAGTTGCCAAGCGTCTAGAATTTTGACCATGTGACCATGGGGATACTGCAATGGTCGTAAGTGTGAAAAAATGGTTGTCGGTTGCTTTTTCAGTGCCGTTGTAACTTTGAATGGTCACTGAATGAACTGTGGTAAGTAGGCAACTATCAATACAAAGGAAAGAATTAGGGTGAACTCTCAGGATCCATTTGTGGGTCAGGGTAACCCCTGAGAGTGGAATAGCCCTTCATTGATAATGATGTTATCCATTCAGTCATGTTGGACTCTGCTGAATACCACCTCTGCCCTGAACATCTTTTTTATATTGTGTTGACCAGAACTGAATGCAGAATTCCAAGTGTGGTCTTACGAAGGCTTTGTGAAGGCTTTGTACACCAGCCACGGGTGTGTGCAATGGAAGTGGGCAGTGTCCTTTGTGTCATTACATGACTGTGATCTTCAAGCTGGCTTGTACTGAGGACATTGAACGCAACAATGAAGATTTCATTCTCTTCATCTATTTTCCGGTCACATTTTCCAGTCTGTTGTTTTCCATAGCCTTCTTCATGAGACATGTAGCATATTTCTTTCCATTCCCCCTCCTTACATGTACAAGTTCATCCACTGTCATCACAAAGACCACTAAAGAGCAAACCATCCATCTAGGGGAGTTTTATTCGGCCTCATTAACACTGACAGCCAATATCACAGGTAGCCATTATACAGAGTCCTCATAGATCATGCAGGGCAATTCCATTAACCTGAGAGATAAATACAACCCAGTTGCATTTGTATTTGTCAATAAATGCTCCATGGAATGGAACAAGACAAGCCAGGGCAGACAATTGTTCGTTGAAGACCGCCTGTCTTCTCGAGACTTTATCTTGACTTTGCAAATGGTCCTGAGACAGCTTGAATGGTTGTCTGTATTTCAGAGGCCCTGGGAAGGCTGACATTTTTATGGAACCCTGTCAATGGGGGGAAAAAATAAAACAATGATCAGATTAATGTGGTATCCATTTGATTTCCCTGTCAATAAAATGGTCAGACATTGATGGGTATGGAGGTGACCTCATCCCTTGGAGCAGTGATGGCGAACCTATTGTACGTGTGCCACAGGTGGCACACAGAGCTCAGCTCCGGCGTGCATGCGCACACTGACCAGCTGATTTTCAGGCCTTCTGGGCACACCGGAAGTAGGGAAGCAGGCTGTTTTCTGCCTCTGGAGGGCCTGAGTGTATGTGGGAAAGGCCCGTTTCTCTCTCTCCCCCAGGCTCCAGAGGCTTTCTAGGAGCCTGGGGAGGGCGATAACAGCCATCCCCACCCACCCTGAGGCCCTCCGGAGGCCCGTTTGCCAACTTCCTAGAAAGCCTCTGGAGCCTGGGAAGAGCAAAAAAACGGCCTACTGAGCCTACCATGCCATCGTGTGCCAAAAGCAGGGGGAGCGCGGGGGGTCGCCTGCATTTGTGTGGGGGGTGGGGTGGGGCACATAGAATTATGGGTGTGGGCAGGCATGCCCACGTGCCTCCCCACACCTGCGTTCCTCCCGCTTTTGGCACACGATGGCAAAAAGTTTAGCCATCACTGCCTTAAAGGCTTCTGGCCTGTGGTTTTTTTTGGTTTGCTTTTTTGGCTTTTTGACTGTCTCTTTTGAATGGTATATAGGTGTAACATAAACACCTCAATCAACACCTGGATAAGCAGAGATTAAACCCAAGTTAATACTAGGCCAACAATCAGAAGTAAACAATAACCCACTCAAAGAACTACCAACTCAGACAAACGAACAGTCAATAACAGCCAAATAATCACTCAGAACATTCCTTCCAATACTGACAGGACAAGCCACTGGTTATAAACAGAGGGTAAACCCCATTCACTTCTAGCACTGATGATGTTATCTAGTTGGGTAATGAAATGTCTGCAAGAAAACTACCAAGTTCAGAGGGCACCAAGAACCCCAAGCTCATCCCTGAGCTACAAATATTCTCCTCCATTGATACTTTTGGACACTGGTCTCTGGTTCAGCTAGGAACTCGGGACATTGTGTTGGGGTCAAAGTGGGTAGATTGCTGTAATAGTAACAGAAAAATGTCCATTTCAGAGCTTTAAAATATATTTAGGGTGTGTAACCTACAGACTTGAGGAAATTACCTCTTCTTTCATTTTCTACTCCAGGAAGGAAGTTTTTATAGATGTTGGTTGCCTTAAGTATTCAATTCTGAAATATTTTCCAAAGCACCAGAGGGCTGGACAAGAAACAATGGATGGAAAGTAATCAAGGAGAGAAGCAACTTAGAATTAAGGAGAAGTTTCCTAACAGTGAGGACAATTAACCAGTGGAATAGCTTGCCTTCAGAAGTTATGGGTGCTCCATCACTGGAGGTCTTCAAGAAAAGACTGGATAGCCACTTGTCTGAAATGGTATAGGGCAATGATGGCTAACTTTTTTGTCATCACGTGCCAAAAGCCTTTCTAGGAGCCTGGGGAGGGCAAAAATGGCTCCCCCCCGGTCCCACTGGAAGTCAGGAATGGGCCATTTCCGGCCTCTGAAGAGCCTCCAGGGGGGTGGGGAAGGTCATTTTCTCCTTCCCCAGGCTCCTAGAAAGGCTCTGGAGCCTAGGGAGAGTGAAAAACAGGCCTTCCCCACCCCCGGAGGCCTTCGGGAACAGCCTGTTTCCTGACTTCCAGTGGGCCCAGAAGGCCCAAAAATCAGTTGGCTGGCGTGCATATGCGCGCTGGAGCTGAGCTCACGTGCCCATCGATATGGCTCCACGTTCCACCTGTGGCACACGTGCCCTAGGTTCGCCATCACGGGTGTAGGGTCTTTTGTTAGAGCAGGGGGTTGGACTAGAAGACCTCCAAGGTCCCTTCCAGCTCTATTCTATCCTAAATTTCTGCAATTTCTGGATGCAAATTACCCAGAGATGAGCTATATTACTAAAGTAATTTTGACTCTGAGGTAAACTTTGTGGTCCTATGTTTATCATACAAATAGCAGCCTGTTATACAGAACAGAATTTCTAGTGTTCAGTTTGTAATTAAAAAAATAAATATTCGTTTTAGTTCTGTAGAGCAGATCATTCCTAGCCTGAAAAACACATTCCTTGTATAAGATCGTCATAATTTATATCAGGGTAAATGGACACAGCTCGTTTCAGATAGGATGGGCCATTAGAATTGACAAATTATCTCAGAGTACCCAACAATAATCACGTCATCAACAGAAGAGAATATTTGTAGCTCGGGATGATGTTTGTTTGAGTTTGGTTGCTTTCTGAGCTCGGTTGTTTTCTTGCAGACATTTTATTACTCAACTAGATAACCTCAACCTGATGATGTTACCAAGTTGGGTAATGAAACACCTGCAAGGAAACAACCAAAGTCAGAGAGCACCCAGAATCCTCACACTAATCACAGTGTCAAAATGTGCATCACAACACAAAACTTGGCCTTTTTTTGGTATGCCAGCACCAGCTCCAAGTATGTTAGTCATATAGTCTGCGCTGTAACATCACAAACATATTGTCAGGGTTCCAAGTAACATACCCATAGCAAACCAAACTCTGAGGCAGGTAGTTTCCTCAAAAAATAATTTTATTGGATATGTCATATTGGCACAGGCTGGTGAAAACCGATTCTGACTATTCCTGCGGTTTTCACCTAATCAAAAGTAAAAGCTTTTCACTTTATCAAAACAATCAGTTACATGGCCCAATCAAGATACTGTCCAGTTGCTACCCTGTTTTCCCAAAAATAAGACATCCCCTGATAATAAGCCCAATTGGGCTTTTGAGCGCATGCGCTAAAATAAGCCTCCTCCCGAAAATAAGCCCTCCCCGAAAATATTTAAATGCAGAGCTGGAAATCAGGTAAGACGGCAAGAAAAGCCCCATCTTGCTCCACCCCCCCAAAAAATAATAAGACTTCCCCGAAAATAAGGCCAAGTGCTTATTTCGGGGTTCAAAGAAAAATATAAGACAGGGTCTTATTTTCAGGGAAACACGGTAGGTGACTCCAGTCTCCTTCCGAGCACCTGCAGGAATGTCCTTGGTTCCCCAGAGAAAGCATTTTGTTTTGGCTACAAGTTCCCAACTATCTCTATTTCCCCCCCTCCCTGTCCCTCTTCTCCAGCTGAAGTCTCAAAATGGCCTCAGTCAGGCCAGCTTCAGGGTTGACACATATATTCTCATCTGCCTGATTCACACCACTAACCCTATATCAGAATATGGTTTTCATCTGGCTGGTGAAGCCAGCCAATATTTTTTGCCCCTTGGCTGGTGCAGCAAGCCAACATTTCTTGACTCGAGCTATTGCTCTTCTGCTCCTGACCAGCTTGTAACCAATCTCCAGTTTCTCTTGTCTTGGGGTAGAGCCAATAATCTGTGCTGAGCATTTGAACACCAAAAAGTTACAAGGCCAAGAATCTTTATGTATAGTTGGCATGCTAACTGCACTGAACTGTTTGTAATGTTTCTAGAGAGTAGATACTTGGAAAGCTTTGCCCATAATAAATAGAGAATATATTTGTTTAATGATAGAACTATTGATCAGAATGAGTTTTCAAATCTAAATCCATTGTCCTCTGCTATTGTTGTGTCGAATGCTGTCCATGTGCTTGTCCTGAAGGTGTCAAACCCCAGCTGGGATTTGCCATACCTGGCTGGTGTAGGGTGATGGTGGACCGCAGCAGCAGTGAGCAGTGGCGACAAGCGACGGCAACACTCCTGGCCACCCAGAACAGCTGATTGGCGCACCAGGAGGCTGAGATCTGGCTGCCGAATAAGCTGACTGACGCTTCCCGATCTGACCCACAGATGATCTGCGGGGACCCACAGAGCTGATCCCCGGCTGGTTCGATGGGTGGAGCGTGTGTCCATGTAATCATTGGGTGGGGGTTTAACAGTAGCAAAGTTGGAAGGTGCTTTGGAGGTCATCTAGTCCAGCCCGCTGCTCAAGCAGGGGACCTATACTTGGGATTCAAACCACCAAACTGATGACCTTTCTGATTGACAAGCTCAGCGTCTTAGCCATTGAGCTACCTAGCCAGGTTTTTGACGTCTGCTGACTGGGGCCGGCTGGTTGATTGCTGGCTGGTGGTTGAGTGGCCAGTGGCCTGTCCAGGTGGAAGGCAGAAGCTCCCAGCGCTGACTTTGCAACAAACTTTGATCCACTCCATTGATTGCCAAAGCTCCAGCCTGAATAAACCTTGTTTCTGTTTACGGGTTCCAGAGCAATTGAGCTTCTGTTTTGCCTAGGTCCAGAGTTTGGGCCTTTGAAAGAAGGCTGGAGAAGAAGCTATGGATGGAAACTAATCAAGGACAGAACCAACCTAGAACTAAGGAGAAATTTCCTGACAGTTGGAACAATTAATCAGTAGAACAACTTGCCTCCAGAAGTTGTGGATTCTCCAACACTGGAGGTTTTTAAGCAGATGTTGGACAATGATTTATCTGAAATAGCATAAGGCTTCCTGCTTAAGAGTGGGTTGCACTAGAAGACTTCTAAGATCCCTTCCAAACTTCGTTATTCTGTTATCCGTGTATTGTTGGTGGAAAATTATTCTAGTATGAAATTTGTTGTCTGCATAACCAATCTGCATCCTGCCTCTATTGTTTCTCATCTCACTTATAGCTGAATGATGCTGTCCTGTTTATGGATGCACAGTGTGCAATAAGCAAAGTGATGTATCACCCATCCACCCATCATCTACGGTATCTACTCATCAATCTCTTCCTTAAAGTCGGTTTTTGAATGCAAGAAAGAGCAATCATCTGAGAGAAAACGCAAGCGTCTTCTTTGGTTCCTTCCAACTCATGCTCAAGGTAAACGAACGAAAATCAACAATAGTTCCCAACTCTTTGCTTCATAATGATAGTACAAATCGAGACGTCTAGGGTAGTTGCAACAATTTATGAGACGTTTAGCTTATTTTGTCTCGCTGAGATAGAGAAGAAAGAGACTGTTCATTGCTGGTCTGGCTAAAAAACCAGAAATCTTACGCTGCCTTGGGTTTTGGAATGTAGTTCAGGAAAGTTTTCAATCCTCATGACATATCCTGTGATAAACCCTTGGCATAAGCAGGAGGGCCAATTATAGACCCAGAAAGAGCTGTCTGAGAATGGATCTCCCTATTCTTGTCATTTTATTTAAACTTTATTAAAAATTCTCTCTACAGAAATTGACTTGAGAAAATCTTTCCTTCCTTCTTTCTCTCCTTCCTTCCTTCCATCTTTCCTTCCTTCCTTCTTTCTTTCTTTCCTTCTTTCTTTCTTTCCTTCCTGCCTTCCTGCATTCTTTGTTTGTTTCCTTCCTTCCTTCCTGCCTGCCTGCCTTCCCCATTATTTTTCCTCCATACTCCACATGCAGTTCTCTTCATACCTGAATTTAAGGCACAGTGAAGGATATAATGTACATAGTATCCAAGTGGAAGAAACTGGACCAAATACATTGAAGAAAGAAAGAGAGGAAGAGAGAGGAAGAGAAAATGGAAAGAGAGAAAGGGAAGAGAAGGGAAAGGGGAAGATGGAAAAGGAGGAGGAAAAAGAGGAGGAAAGGAAGGCAGAGAGAGAGAGAGAGAGAGAGAGAGAATAAAATAAAATAAAATAAAATAAAATAAAATAAAATAAAATAAAA
>WNWU01000003.1:61005526-61030262 GCA_012654045.1 Ptyas mucosa
TAAAATAAAATAAAATAAAATAAAATAAAATAAAATAAAATAAAATAGTGTGTGGGGGAGAAACGTGACTTAAACTTAAAATAACTTTATTGTCACTTTGAATGTACATTAATCGGCATACATTAAAATGAAGTTTCGTTGCATACAGTTCTCAAAGGGTCTCCACCTCCAATATGCACTACATAAATATGACAAACAAACAAACAAACAAACAAACAAACAAATAATAGCAATAGCACTTAGGCTTATATACCACTTTACAGTGCTTTTACAGCCCTCTCTAAGCGGTTTACAGAGTCAGCCTATTGCCCCCAACAATCTGGGTCCTCATTTTACCCAACCTCGGAAGGATGGAAGGCTGAGTCAACCTTGAGCCTGGTGAGATTCAATCTGCCAAACTGCTGGGGGCCAGTGATCAGCAGAAGTAGCCTGCAGTACTGCACTCTAACCACTGTACCATTGCGGCTCATGTAAACAAACAAACAAACAAACAAACAAACAAACAAATGAACAAACAAGTAAAAAAATATGCATATACCCACATACCCACATATATTATTATATGACACAGAGAAACAACACAGTGTAGTCCGGATGTATATGACTTTGAACTTGTCGATCAGAAAGGTCAGCCGTTTGAATCCCTAGTATAGGTCTCCTGTGTGAGCAGGGGGTTGGACTAGATGACCTCCAAGGCAGGAGTGAAATGTAAAATTTGTTACTACTGGTTCTGTGGGCGTGGCTTGGTGGTGGTGGGTTAATGTGACTGGGTGGGCGTGGCCAACTTTTTTTTTTAAACTTTTCAAAGCATTTTTTTTCTAATGCTTTGAAAAGCCTCTGCCGCTCAGGAAACTCAGCCTGGATTGTCAGAGAGGTTTTTAAAAAAATATCTCTCTGCCGATTAGTACTACCTCTTTGGCCAAGAGGTTGCAGAAAAAAATGCTTTGAAAAGCCTCTGACGATCCCAGCTGAGCTGCGTGATCACCAGAGGCTTTTTTTTTCTTTTACTTTTAAAAGCATTTTTTCGTTGGAAGAGATTGTAAAAAAAAATGCTTTTAAAAGTAAAAGAAAAAAAAAAGCCTCTGATGATCGTGCGGCTCAGCTGGGCATGGTGGTGGTGGTAGTGGTGGCACAGGGATTTTTGTTACTGGTTCTCCGAACCACCCGCCGCCATCGCTACCGGATCGGGCGATCCGGTCCGAACCGGGAGCATTTAACCCCTGCTCCAAGGTCCCTTCCAACTTTGTTACTGTTACATGTACACGGCGAGAGAAACGAATATTGCGAGTTTACCAGCGGGATGGCCTAGGGAACAAAGCTGTTCCAGAATCTGATAGCCCTGCTAGAAATGCTTGATAATATAACAGACTCTCCTCCCTTGCGGATTTCTCCGTCCACAAAAACAGCAGAAAATGTCCAGAAACTGCCTCTGGGATCAAGTTAAGAATAGACAGAAATAAAGGATTCATTCACAGAATAGACATAACAGGGAATTTTTCTACCCCGGGAAGCAATGATGACAGTCAGCTTGGAAGGCTTTAAAAGCTTATGAACTGACGTCATTCAAAGGTGGAGAGCTGGAAGGGATCTTGAAACCAAAACATCCCTAATGGAGCTCTGCTGAAACATGCCAAGCAGAGGACATGGGCGCCGTCTCCCAATACAGTCCGTTCCCTGACTGGGCACTGCAAAATCTAAAATTTGTAGACCAACTGCATGTAGATTTAGACTTAGAATAACTTTATTGAGTTATTAACTGAGTCCTTCGGGAATAGGGCGGTATACAAATTCAATAAATAAAATAATAATTATTATTATTATTGTCACTTTGAATGTACACTAATCGGCCTACATTAAAATGAAATTTTATTGCATACAACTCTCAAAGGGTCTCCACCTCCAATATTTACTACATAAACACGACAAAATAAATAAATAAATCCAGAATTATGCATATACCCACATATAAAAGGTGTGTTTTTCTCTTAATTATTGGCTGTCCCAAAGGTGTTTTCTCAAGAGGCAAATGGACTTTCTTGGGTTTGTTTTTTTTAAAAGACATTTCACTTCTCATCCCAGAAGCTTCTTCAGCTCTGACTGGATGGTGGGGAATAGAAGGATTTATACTCCTTGCAGACAGCTGGTCATTTGCATCCTTTTATAGAGTTGTTGAGGTTTATCTGTGTCCTCAGGATCACCTGAGTAGTGAAAATGGGTGTGGAGTGTCCTTGGAACTGTTGTTCTGCCCCAGCTATGGACCCCAAAGAACGCAGCACACACAAACTCTATACAAAGCTTATTTTACTCAAATAACTTACTCCTTATCAACCAAAGGCTGTTAATAAAACTGTCTTAACAGCCTACCAGAATTCTAAGATAAGGTAATCACAGTCTGGCAGAAAGCCCAGTTGGCAGAAAGCCCGGAAATTTTTTTGCAGAGAAGCCAGACGTGAAGGAGAATGAATTAAAGTTGTTCCCTACAACTTGCTTCAGTCGGCATTCCTCCTTAAATAGGCTAAGGGAGTGGCCAATTAGCCCCAAGCCTTACTCTCAAGGAGACCTCCTCCTGAGGAGCCACTCCTGCCTTTTGGCAGCTCTGTGCACCCGTGCATTGAGAAGAGGCTTCTCCTCTTCGTCCTCTTCACTTAAGGAGCTTCTGGAGGTTCTGAAGGCCCTGGCTGAATCCCTGCCTCTGGCACCACCTCTTTTTCAACCTTCTCACTGTCTGACTCGAGTGCCAGCTGCACAGACTGCTGACGTAACACCACACCAGCCTCCTCGTTGTTGGAATCAGCTACAATCTGCCCAGGCCACTGACAGGCCACAACAACTGTTGAAAGGACTTTGTTGTAGATTGGAGATCTCTGTAGACACTCTAATTATTGGATGCCTATTCTGGATCAGTGTTTCTCAACCTTGACAATTTCAAGATTCTGGCTGGGGAATTCTGGGAATTGAAGTCTGCACATCTTAAAGTTGCCACTGTTGAGAAACATTAATCTAGAGCGGGTGTGTGTGTCCAACCTTGGCAACTTTAAGTCCTGTGGATTTCAACTTCCAGAATTACTGGAATTAACAGCATGGCTGGCTGGAGAATTGTGGGAATCCGAGGACTACCTATAGAGGAATTTTAAGGGAAAAAGTCACCTGAGACGTTTTTCTATCTCAAGGTATTAGAAGCTGGGGGAGGGTGGAAAATCGACTCTTGTTTCCACTCAGCACTGAAGATGTTACTTAAGTTGGTAATAAAACGTCTTCAAGTAAACCGTCAAGCTCAGAGAACACGAAGGACCCCACAGTTCACACCTGACCTACAAATATTCTCTTCTCTTGGTACTCTTGTTTCAGTTACGAACACATACTGATTTGAACGTGGAGCAGGGGGTTGGACTAGAAGCCCTCTAAGGTCCCTTCCCACTCTGTTATTCCCTGTTCTGTGTTCTAGGAACCTGTGCATGTTTGCAGACAGAAACTTCAACCAAAAGCTAAATTGAGATAGCAAACAGAGCCTAAAATTGCATCGAAGGGGGCTTACTATTTCTGCTTACAAGATGTGAGCTTCCTGCTTGTGTTCTAAAAGCAGCAATGGGCTTGAACTGTTTGGACTAAACAGCTGCTGGATTTTGGAAAGATGCCTAGCAGATGGAAGGGTGTCCAGGGGAAATCCATCCATATTATTATTATTATTATTTTTAGCTCCAATCTGTTTCTCTACAATTCCCACCCATTGCTTCCACACTTAAAGCAAGGTCTTAATATTTTATTTTTGAAGGGGGTAAGTTGGGACATAGGTACCGCCTTTCTCCGAAAATAAGCCCTACCCCCTCTAAAAAGCCCTAGTGGGCATAGCCAGCACCGAAGGCAGTGAGTGCGCACCGGCTGATGGTGTGTGACAGCAGCCACAGCTCGTGCAATGCAGGTGAGTTGATTCCCTGTCCAAGCAGCAGGCAGAGGTGGGGGGGAAGGCATGCAATCTAGACATGCCCTGCAGGCTGCCAGAAAACCAAGAGTTGGTGGGCCACGGAGGCAGAAGACCACGGGAGGCTCATCTTCTCATGGCGGCACGAGCAGCAGATGGAGGCAGAGGCGTGGGGGTGGGGGGAAGGCAGGTGATCTGAATGCGTTGCATGGGCTGTGGGAAAGCTGAGATTGGAGTAGACAGGTTGCTGTGGGAAGCTCATCTTCGCGTCTCTCTGTTTGCCTGTGGCTTGTGTGGGACATCAGGGTCATCTGCCTTCCACTTCATGCCTCCGCCTCCATCTGCTGCCGTGTTGCCATGCAAAGACAACCTCCCACGGCCACCCGCTACTCGGGCCCACTGACACTCAGCTTTCCCATAGCCTGCGTGGCATGTCCAGATTGTCCTCCTGCCCCCCTCCACCATGCCTTTGCCTTCATCTGCTGCTTGGACAGGGAATCAGCTCACCTGTGCTGTGTGGGTGTTGTGAACTAGGCTCACTTAGTCATTACAAGACACAATTAGTCCCAAACAAAGCTATTTTATTATAACAGCTGAGAATTACTTCATTCCCAGATTAGTCCAAATTAATTCCAAAACAAGTCCGTCAGAAAAAGTCCTTTGGGTTTATCACAAACCTTTATCTTCTTCGGCACCCTGCAAAAGGCCTTTCTTGGCAAAGCCCCACAAAGTTCAGAAACAAGAGATGCCAACTGGAAACAGATTTAGCAATGTTGCTTTCCTACAAAAAGTCCAAGAGCCTTTGCTGCGCTTTTAAACCTTATGGGAGGGGCCAATTATCTCCTGAGTCATCCCTTTTGCTTTAGTTGCTCTTGCCTTCTGGCAGCTCTGCACATGCCAGATACTGCTGGTCCCCAGGCGTTTGCCGCCTCTTGTCCGCATGCTGGGGGGCGGGCGTCCAGGTGGGCTGATCACCCTGAAATCATGTTTCCCTGAAAATAAATCCTAATTCTTATTTTGGAGCCCCCCCCCAAAGATAAGAACGGGTCTTATTTTCGGGAAAACATGGTATGTTCAGCCTGTCAAAGATAAGGATTAGAGAGGACATGATAACTGTCTTCCAGTACTTGAGGGGCTGTCCCAGAGAAGAGGGGATTGACTTATTCTTCAAAGCACCAGAAGGCAGGACAAGCAGTCAGCGGTGGAGTCTCGTTAAAAGAGAGATCCAACTTAGAAGTAAGGATTTTTTTTTCAATCGTGAGAACAATTCATTAGTGGAATAGCTTGTCTCCTGGAGTTATGGGTGCTCCATCATTGGAGGTTTTCAAAATTAGATTGGATTCCATTTGACTGGGATGGAATGAGGTTCCTGCCATGAACAGGAGGTTGGATTAGAAGACCTTTGAGGTCCCTTCCAGGCGTATAATTCTATGTTCTATAAAAAGCAAGAATGCGCTATTTCTTCTTTGCCCTATTTTTAAGGGGTGTCTGGAATTATTAGGCGAACATTTCTGGAGGGGGCTAAGATACATGTATCCCACAGTTTATCCATAAGGACTTACATCAGGGGTAAAATGCTCCTGGTTTGGACCGGATCACCCAATCCAGTCATGATGGCGGTGGGTGGTTCAGAGAACCAGTAGCAAAAATCCCTGCGCCCCCCACCCCCACTATGCCCAGCTGAGCCACACGATCATCAGAGGTTTTTTTTTTAAACTTTTAAAAGCATTTTTTCTACAACTTCTTCTGCTGAAAAAATGCTTTTAACAGTAAAAAAATAAGCCTCTGATGATCGCACAGCTCAGCTGGGATCTCAAAGGCTTTTCAAAGCATTTTTTTAACCAGCTGTTCCCCAGAAGAGGTTGCAGAAAAAAATGCTTTAAAAGTCTCTCTGACGATCCCAGCTGAATTGCCTGATCGTCAGAGAGACTTTTCAAAGCATTTTTTAAACCGATCAGGCAACTCAGCTGGGGTCATCAGAGAGACTTTTAAAGCATTTTTTTCTGCAACCTCTTCAGCCAAAGAGATGGTTTAAAAAGTGCTTTGAAAAGGCTCTGACGATCCCAGCTGTGTTCCTGATTGGCAGAGGCTTTTCAAAGCATTTTTTTGCATTTGCAGAAAAATGCTTTGAAAAGTTAAAATACAAAAAAAAAGTTGGCCATGCCCACCCAGTCACATTACCCCACCCCCACCCCCACCAAGCCACGCCCACAGAACCGGTAGTAACAAATTTTACATTTCACCCCTGACTTACATCTGTAGGACGTTGAATGTTTGCAGATGATAATTATAAATATCACCCACATGGTTACAAAATCTGCCTCTGGGGAGAAAGCATAGGACACATCTTTTTCATTTTTCCAGTAGCGGAATAATGTTTTCCTCACCAGGATGCAAATCATTTGGCTTCCATTATTGAAAGGGTTCTTTGGGATTTAAAAAAAAAAAAAAGAAGAAGAAGCAGAGGTTTTTTAAAAAAATCTCTTTTGGAAAGGACAAAAAGAGCCAGCAGATGGTATTCATATAAAATAATGAATGCAGAATAACGAATGAAGAAACACAAAATGCAAAAACAGGAGCACGTCGTAGTTATAGCCAGAAAAGGATGAAGCAATATGATGGGTCTGGCAAATAAATGTGACCTGGAACGAGAACATGGACACAATGTGGAGTATGTCGTTTGGCACATCTGAAGAATTTTCTTTAGAAAAGAAGGAATTGAATGCAGATCTAAGGAATAAATGGCAACTGGATAAGTTGGTTAAGTTTTCCAGAGGAACAGTAAAGCAAATTCACACCTCTGCATGACAATGTCCCAAGCATAAGCTGTGAGAATATATTTTATTTTTTGTTTGTTTGTTTGTTTAATGTGTTTGCAGCCCATCTTGCCTCACAGCAACTTTCGGTGGCTTACAACATTAAAAGCTACAAAACGTAACTATTTCTAAAACAATAAAAATGGCTTTACGATCAGAAAAAGGGTACAGTTAGAAGATGAGGAGGAAAGTTGCAGGATGAGCTGGAGGTGGGACTTTTTATTAATCCGTCAACCACCTCAGTGGTGGGATTCAAAACTTTTTAATACCGATTCTGTGGGCGTGGCTTGGTGGGCGTAGCAGGGGAAGGATACTGCAAAATCTCCATTCCCTCCCACTCCAAGGGAAGATTACTGCAAAATCCCCATTCCCTCCCGATCAGCTGGGACTCCGGAGGCAGAGAATAGATGTGGGGGGAGGGGCAGTCAGAGATGGGATTTACCGGTTCTCCGAACTACTCAAAATTTCCGCTACCGGTTCTCCAGAACTGGTCAGAACCTGCTGAATACCACCTCTGAACCTCCTCCAGAATGATATACGTAGGAAATATTAAATTTCTGTTTCCTTTGGAAGTGTGTGTGTGTGTGTGTGTGTGTGTGTGTGTAGGGGGGAAGGGTTCCAGTAATGGGTTAGGCCTACACAATTTTGGACTCTAGTAACCTGGGGGCATTTTAAATAATTTCAAAGCAGCACATCTCTAGGTTTTTCTGTTATGGGAAATTGATTGAGTAGATTCCTGTGAATAGCTATGATTAGCAATAAATCAATTTAATTGGATCTTCAGGTTTGGACCTGATATTTTGCACCTGACATTAATCTTCTCAAGTCACGCTTAGCACCTGCTTGGAGTTAGATAATGGTCAATGGGAATTCAAGGGATGTTAGCTTTAGTTCGCTTGTGGCTACTTAGGGATTCTAGGCTGATCTCTCTTTTCACTCCACCCCCAGGTTCTGCCACTCCTAGTCTGACACATACAAATACAGTGAAAGTTGGCAAACATGTTCCTATTGTTTGCGCAGGAGATTATGAAGAAATACCAGAGCTGTAGGCTAGAGCAGAAGAAGGTAATCGTCAAGAATATGCCTATTGGATTACTAGAATTTGAACTTGATTCATAGAAAACTTCCGACAGAAGAGATTGCACTGTGCTCAAGGTTGAACTGTGGAGTCCTATACTATAGTAGCTTGCCCAGTCCATGTTGTAGGATTATGGTTTTCTTCTTGATATTTCTTTCATTAGAGCATTGCTTTCTGCTTGATTGGTTGTCTGATCAACACATTCCTTCATCAGCCAACACCCAGGTAGGTGATCAAGGTACCACCAAGGAGAAAATCGCACTCTCACCAATCCTGAATCTATGCTCTTCTATTGGAAGTCTCCTTTGAATCACGTTTAAATTCTGGTGATTCAATGGGCATGTTCTTCGCGTGTTCTTTGAGACATACCTCCAAGATGAGATTGTTTAGAGAGCCTGAAGCATGTCAGTCCTGTAGGAACCTACCCAAGGCTGTCTTAACGGCAGAACCTGTCAGAACCTGCTGGATTTCACCCCTGGCCTACGGGCAAGTACCCATCAGGCCCATGCGTTAAGACAGCCCTGACTACAAGGCACGAAAACACAACTGAAGATAAGTAGTCCTAGAAATATCCAGGTCTTATCCCATGTAGGGATTTATACAGTAGATATCAACTGACACCGTAAATTGTACCCAGAAATCTAGTAGTCACAAGTGTGGCTCATGTAGCAGAGATGTTATATGGTTTTGCTGAGGCACACCCATGGCAAATAGCTATTACTGCTGGACTTTGGACCAGCTATTGCAGTGGTGGGTTGCTACCAGTTCGAGCCAGGTTGGGCGAACTGGTAGCGGCGGCGGGAAGCTCCACCCATCCACCCGGACGCTTCTGTGCATATTCACACACCCATGAGCAAACCGGTAGCGACGGGTTTTGAAACCCACCCCTGAGCTATAGTCTTCAAAGGCAGTTCCATGTAGCCTGCATTGCAATAACCCACATGTGAACTATGAGTTGACCATCAGCAAGGTATCCTAACTCAGGAAAGGGTGCAATTGGTGCACCAGATGGATCAGGGGTCAAGGATTTCATGGCTATCGCTGCCATCTGATCTTTGAGCAGGAGCTGTAGGTCCAAACAAAACAAAGCCCAAATTATGTGCTGGTTCCATCTAGGTACCGTAAGTGCATCTCCATCCAGAACATAAGCTGGTAAACTCCCAGAATTGGAGGATCTGTGAATCTACAGCCTATTCTATATACTATTGAAAGTAAAGAAGATAATTTGAGGAAGGTATGCAGGCTTCCTTGAATGTCTATATAATATTCAGAAGCAATTTACACACCTTCTTGATTCACTGAACTGTAAAGAGGAGGAGGACATACAACATAACCTGACTTTCAGGATTCTGTTTCAATAACTAATCTCACAAAAAAATAAATAAATTGTACTCATCCTATAGAGTTTGTCAGAGTTTGTTGCAGCACATACAAACAGACAATTGAGCAGGATTCAAAACTTCTTTTTATATATATAATAACACATAAGGCAAATATACAATATACAATGCAAATATACATTGGATTTTCCAATGTGGTAGAGAGAAGAGATTGTAAGTAGGTACAAACAGAGGCCGGGGAAGCAGAGATAAGACTTCTCCTATATACAGAACAATTAAGCTAAGCCACGCCCAGGCTCCAAACTGTTTCAGTCACCAAACAGCCCATATTGGCTGACCTGTTGCTATGCCTATTCCAGTTCATGAATATATCTACACTGACAGAATTGATTTCATGGTCTTTTCTCCCTAGTGGTTTGCCTAGAGCAGGGATGTCAAACTCACGTCATCACGGTGGTGTCACATGATGTATCGGGACTTTTTTCCCCTTTGCTAAACCAGGTGTGGGCATGGCCAGCTTGTAACGCACCTGGCCCACGGGCCGCGAGTTTGACAGTCCTGGCCTAGAGACTCCAGTCTGATTCTCTCCATTTAGGCTCTTAGTAGATATATAGTTGGAAAAAAACATGGAGTTTAGAGGTTCAGACCTTTCTAGCATCTTTTTTTCCTGATTTCTCTTCCATTGAACATGGTGGTCCAGTTTTTACTTCCAGTGGATACTGTACATCCATAAAGCTTTACTTCCAGTGGCTACTATATATCAGTGATGGCTAACCTTTTTGCTGTCACATGCCAAAAGTGGGGGGAGCACAGGGGGTCATGCATGTGCATGCCAAGACCCATAATTCAATGCCCCCCATGCCCTGCCCCCTGCGCCTGCACATGCGACCCCTCCATGCTCCCCCCACTTTTGGCACATGATGGCAAAAAGGTTACTGGTGGGCCCGGTAGGCCCATTTTTCGCTCTCCCTAGGCTCCCGAGGCTTTCTTGGAGCCTGGGGAGAGCAAAAATGGCCTTCCTCA
This sequence comes from Ptyas mucosa, assembly GCA_012654045.1. Lineage (NCBI taxonomy): Eukaryota > Metazoa > Chordata > Lepidosauria > Squamata > Colubridae > Ptyas > Ptyas mucosa. Next base: position 61,015,703 of record WNWU01000003.1, read on the forward strand.
CCTACTTGGAGGCCCTCCTGAGGTCGGAAACAGCTGATTTCTGGTGGGCCTGGAAGGCCCAAAAATCAGCTGGCTGGCACACACATGTGTGCTGGAGCTGAGCTAGGGCAACATGCCCATAGATATGGCTCCGCGTGCTACCTATGTGTGGCACACATGCCATAGGTTCGCCTTCATGGCTATATATCCATAAATCCATACTTCCAGTGGATACTATATATCCTGTGGATACTATATATCCATAAAGCTCCATAAAGCTATCTCTTCCAGATAAAGGTTTTTATCTGGAACAGAAGACCTCCCTAATATCAAGCACATGAAATCGGGAGTCCAGGCAGTTCCAATGAATATAGGTTTATTGTATGCTAATGCTCTCTACAAGAATCTGAACTACTAATGGTCATAGCAAATTGGGGGTAGATACGAATCAAAGGAATTCAATAGAATTTAGATCTATCGTGAGCGCAAAAGGACCCAAGACTGATGATGTGCTTGACTCAGGGGTGGATTCTAAAAAGTTTTACTACCGGTTCTGTGGGCGTGGCTTATTTTGTGGATGTGGTTTGATGGTCATGTGACAATTATTTAGGATTTAGCAGAGGTACTGGTCTACCAGGCTTTTAACTGCTTGCAGAGCTGTACCAATCTACCCATTTATTTTTGCAGGCACTGATCTACTCATGTATTTTTGCAGGCACTGGTCTACTCATTTGTTTTCTTTTAACACTGATCAGCTGTAGGGCGGCCTTTTGAAGCCCTGCGGCAAGAGTTTAAAACAGTTTTTTTTCCCTCTAGCCATCAGCTGAGACTCAGGAGGTAGCAATAGATTGGGGGTGAGGCCAAATAAAAGGTAAGAATAATGCGGAGGGTGGGCGGGCGGGGCGCCGGGGGTGGGGGGCTGCGGGGTGCGGGGGGCAGAACCAGTTCAGTGATGTCATATCGTCACCGCTACCGGCTTGGGAGAACCGGGCCGAACTGGGAGGAGCCCACCACTTGGGCTTGACTCCACCCTCAGGCTCTGCCTGTCATCTCCTGCATCAATAATCCATACTTATCCCTTAATTCTCATGGTATCCTCATCTCTAGAAGGAAAATGGACGGTTGCTGTGAACTTCCACTTATTTTATAAGCTCCTGAGTTCATGACCGGATCCAGGTTTTACTTCCAGTGGATATTATATATGCCGACAGCTGTGGTTTCTACCTGGATGGGAAAACTCCCTAATAATTCATGCTTATCTCTCACTCCCCATGGTGTCCTCATCTCTGAAAGAAAAATGGACGGTTGCTGTGAAGGTCTGATTATCTTACAAACTCTTGAGTTCATAATCATGCAGCAGGGAGGATCATAAATTAGCAGACCACAATCTGTAGGTATTGTACTTTTCGGAGCATAAGACATACTTCCTCCCCCCCCCCAAAAGAGGGTGGAAATGTTGGTGCATCTTATACACCGAATACAGCCATGTTTGGCCTCCCAAAGCCCCACCCTGCGTGTCCTGTTTTCGCCAAAACCAGGCCTGTGTTTTGCAAAAATGGGGTGCACAGAGGGTTTGGGAGGCCTGCAGAGTGCTCCTGGGGGCTGGGGGGGGCAAAACCTTTTTTTTTTCTTGTTTACCTCCTCAAAATCTTGGTACGTCTTATACTCCGGTGGGTCTTATAGTCTGAAAAATACGGCAGGGGTGAAATCCAGCAGGTTCTGACAGGTTCTGGAGAACCGGTAGCGGAAATTTTGAGCAGTTCGGAGAACCAGCAAATACCATCTCTGGCTGGCCCCAGAGTGGGGTGGGAATGGAGATTTTGCAATACCCTTCCCTCAGGAATGGGGTGGGAATGGAGATTTTGCAATATCCTTCCCTCAGGAGTGGGGTGGGAATGGAGATTTTGCAGTATCCTACCCCTGCCACGCCCACCAAGCCACGCCCACAGAACCGGTAGTAAAAAAAATTGGATTTCACCACTGAAATACGGTATATAAGGTCCCCAATGTAAACCATAGTATCCTTAGCTATAAGCCTCTACAGGGACTGTAAAAAAAAATGTTGAAGTCATAGTGCCAACCAGAGAAGAAAATCCTGAAGTGATGATTCTGATTTAGCTAAATATAAATTTACAGGCTGTTTTATGAAAAGGTGGTTTGATAGCTACCAAGGTTTTAAAAATCCAGAATTGTTTGTGAATTCAAAGAAGGACAATTGGCTTGGTGGTCCACTATTCCAAAAGAAGAATGATTGTACTTTTTTTTTTTTTGTAAGAATGCCTTCATTGATAAACTCATGATTTTCAGTCTCCCTCTAATGTAAAATCACAGCAGTTCTTGATCATAAGGGTAGTCACAAATATAGTCAAGTATATCCTGTAAGCTTCTGGGGAATGATTGAGAATTTATCAGAGACCAAAATGAGCTTAAAGCGATTTTTTTCAACTGAACTCTGGAAGCAAACCACAGACTCTTGGTATATTGTGAAAGAAATGCCTGGAATTTGGCAATTATTGGCCTATATATATATGCAAGTTTTGGTGTATTCAGGTCTTTTCCCGTGTAAGATTGAGAGTGTCTTGGTGACATTTCGACGAGGTCCCCCTTGTCATCTTCAGGCTGGTGTCTTCGGCTTTGTGCTTGTGCGAGGAAAGCGTGATCAGAATTGCCGTCTCTCTATAAATACTGGTGGGAAGGTGTGGGGTGCTGGCTTTGTTGCTGTGAGCGGGTTGATTGCCTGTGTTGTTACATCTTGATTGGTTGATGGAGTTGATGTTTGCAGATTAGTCAGCTGTTTCGTAACATCAACTCCATCAACCAATCAAGATGTTACAACACAGGCAACCAACCCGCTCACAGCAACAAAGCCAGCACCCCACACCTCCCCACCAGTATTTATAGAGAGACGGCAGCTCCGATCATGCTTTCCTCACACAAGCATGAAGCCGAAGACACCAGCCTGAAGATGACGAGTGGGACCTCGTCGAAACGTCTGCAAGGAGTATAAATCCTTCCATTCCCCACCATCCAGTCAGAGCTGAAGAAGCTTCTGGGATGAGAAGCGAAACATTTTTCCAAGGAAAACCAGAAAAGGCACCTTTGGGACTCATCAGTGTCAGTCAATGACAGATGACAGTCAATGCTAGTCATCAATACCACTGTTACCTACTTGGGGTAATGAAATGTCTGCAAGAAAACAAACAAGCTCAGAGGGGACCAAGGATCCTTCAAAACACACATTTCCAACATCAAACCTTTCCTTCTAGCTTGCAGCATCATATTACTTGTGCATGTCAACAGCACTGGAAATCTATCCAGAGGTGATGCTAATTGGGGATGCGAATTGTTGGCGACTCACCTTCTTGCATATAATTATAATCCTCTGTATGGCATTTAAGAATAATTGACTTCCACCCGGGCTGAAACAAAAGATTTCTCATTAATAGCTCATCCCTATCTCCACTTCAGAGTTTGCTACGTTTCTGAGAGCATCGTCCTCATTTATCATCCAAAATCAGGGTTTTTTTAAAAAAAATCTTCTTACCTATGAGTTGGTCAATCACTCATTGAAAATGAATACAGCAATAGAGAGAGATAGAAGAAGGAGTAGGGAGATTGAAGGAAGGGAGAAGGAGAGAGAGGAACAGAAGAAAGGGAAGAGGAGAGGAAGAAAGGAAAGGGGAATAAGAGTAGGCGGGAAGGTTAGATAGGGAGGAGGAAAGGAGGAGGGGGAGAAAGGAAGGGGAAGTAGAGAAGGAATAGGAGAGGAGGGAAGAAGAAGGTAGGAAGGAAGGACAAAAGAAAGGAGGGAGAGGAAAAGAAAGAGAAAAAAGATTGCTGTAAAACAAAACAAAAAAAGATGAAATGGAAGAAAGGCATCCCCAAACACGTTTAAATATATTAAGATAAAGATTGAATTAATTAAAAAATAAGTAAAATTAAGGAGAATGTATATGATTAAGAATAGAAAAAATAGAATTTGAGGGTGAAAGAAGATACTGTTTAGAAAAATAAGACTAGAAAAATTAAGATTTGATTAACAAATATGGAAAAAGAACACTTTGGCAGAAACCGTAACTAAGTAAAATATATTTGGATATGATGAATTATATATGATATGATATGATATGATATGATATGATATGATATGATCAATACTCTATTTCAAAAAATATGTGGGTGTGTATGGGGGGGGAACCAATAAAACTTGTCAAAAAAACCAGAACAAAATCAGAAGAAATGGGACTTGCAACTGAATATTTGCAGCAAAGCAATTGCGTATAATCAAACTCACGCTAATGTCTTACGTTTTTGTATCTAGAAGAGAAATGAATAGTCAGGTTGGTCTAAATCAGTGTTTCTCAACCTTGGTAGCTTGAACATGGGTGGACTTCAACTCCCAGAATCCCCCAGCCAGCTGGGAGTTGAAGTCCACCCATCTTCAAGCTACCAAGGTTGAGAAACACTGGTCTAAATGAATGACTTATATGTGTGTTGCCTGTTACATTAAATGTTGTTGCAATGGTCTGTTTGTTTTTTTAAATAACGCCTTTTCATTTTCTCTCCTCCCCAGCTAGCAACGGCAAATAAGCAGATTGCGACAACTATTTCCAGAATCAACACTGCTGCCCAACGATTGCAAAGTGTGTACGTGTTTGCGTTTGTTAAGGTTTGCTTGACTTTCTTGTGTTCAAAATCGTATTTGTCTATTTTATTTTCTCCCCCGCTTTTTGTATTGTGTATTATATATATTTTGTATTATGTATTAGGAGGACCCAGACTGTTGGGGGCAATATGCTGAACTCTGTAAGCTGCTTAGAGAGGGCGGTAAAGCACTGTGAAGTGGCATGTAAGTCTAAGTGCTATTGCTATTGCTATTGTTCTGTTCAGGGGTGAAATGCTCCCGGTTCGGACCGGATCGCCCGATCCGGTAGCGATGGAGGCGGGTGGTTCGGAAAACCGGTAGCAAAAATTCCTGCCCCCCCCCATGCCCAGCTGAGCCGCACAGTCATCAGAGGTTTTTTTTGTTTTTACTTTTAAAAGCATTTTTTCTACAACCTCTTCGGCGGAAAAAATGCTTTTAAAAGTTAAAAAAAAAGCTTCTGATGATCGCGTGGCTCAGCTGGGATCATCAAAGGCTTTTAAAAGAAAAAAACCCTTTTTCTTTTAAATGCCTCTGACGATCCAAGCTGAGTTGCCTGATCGACAGAGGCGTTTAAAAGAAAAAAAGTCTCTGCCAATCAGACAACTCAGCTAGGATCGTCAGAGCCTTTTGAAAGCATTTTTTTTACAACCTCTTCGCCGAAGACATTGTAGAAAAAATGGTTTTAAAAGAAAAAAAAATTGGCCACGCCCACCCAATCACATTACTCCCCCAAAGCCACCCCCACAGTCCCCGTAGTAACAAATTTTAGATTTCACCACTGCCTTGAATCCCAAGATGATTGTTTCTGTCTCTAGGATCATGACTCAGGTGTGCTTACCACATGTCTAGCTTTTCTTCATTGTCTCCTCTTAGCTCTGCTACTTCACTTATTATTTTTCTTAGGACAGTGTTCTTTATTGCTTTCCATGCCAAATCTATTTTTTTAACTAGCTCATAGACTGCATGGTGCTAAGACAATTTTAAAAAAATGACCCAACTTGCTATCAATCTCACATCCCTATGTGTATGGGTCGGTTTCCATGACACTGAACATATTGGAGTCCTTGGTGCTCACTGATTTCATTGCTTGCAGATATTTCATTACCCAACTAGGCAACATCATCAGAGCAAGTGATTTGTCTGGTATCAATCCCTGCTTATCTGGGTGTTGGCTGCTGGAGATTATGTGTTTTGGTCTTTTAGTTTCCTTCCTAGCTTTTTTTATTTGTATTTTTTTGAATGGTGTGCAAATGTAATTTATCTCTAGGAGTCTACTGATGGATGTTTTGTATGAATGCCAAGATTCCAGAAATCCCTTAGCATTTTGGATTGGGCTGGGTTTAAGATGCTCACATTTTCCCAGTTGGAACCATGGTTGAGATTGTCCTTGTGTTGTGAGATTAAGGAATTTTCATTGTGTCTTCTGGCTGCTAGTTGGTGTGCATGGATATGCTCTGGTAATCTTCTGCCTGTTTATCCTGCACAGTGGCTGTTACAGCAGTGGTGAAATCCATTTTTTTAAACTATTGGTTCTGTGGGCATGGTGTGGCTTGGTAGGCGTGACAGGGGAAAGATACTGCAAAATCCCCATTCCCTCCCCACTCCTGGGGCCAGCCAGAGGTGGTATTTGCCAGTTCTCTGAACTGCTCAAAATTTCCACTACCGGTTCTCCAGAACCTGTCAGAACCTGCTGGATTTCACCCCTGTGTTACAGTCCATACACTGTATCTTGTAGGTGACTCCTGTTTTTTTCTTCTTCTTCTTGGGCTGCTGGAGCTTGTGGTTTATTTAAGATGTTTTGGGGTGCTTTAGTTGCTGCATAATTATAAAAGTGTGTTCATTGTTTCTGAGATGTTTTGATATATGGTAGTGTTATCCTTTTCATAGCTTGTGTTGGTTGTGGTGTGATTGGTTGAGTAGTCAGGTGCATTTTGATAAGTTGTGTGGGTATTCATTGTGTTAGATCACACATACACACAGAGAGAGAGAGAGAGAGAGAGAAAGAGAGAGAGACTTAAAATAATAGCAGGAAAGGAAGAAAAAGAACAAGACACAGAAGCATACATACATGCATACATACATACATACATACATACATACATACACACACACATATACACTGCTCAAACAACTAAAGGGAACACAAAACTACTGTATGTAAAGAACAAAGTATTTAATAAGGCTATTTCATTCATTCAGATCTCGGATGTCTTCTGCTTGTGTTCCCTTTATTTTTTTGAGCAATATATATATTGTGAGAGATGTATAAACACTCTGTTTTCCTTTTTCTGGTGTTCTGGGTTACCACAGTGTGTCTGTGCTTATCTGAACAATGTCCTTAAACAGCTTCTTTTGTGGGAGGTTATTATTTTAGTAATGGAGTACTAAGTACTTAGTTAGTGTGGGTTGTTTTTTGATAGTCTTGTGTTTCTAATTTGCTACTGTTTCCTTTGCAGATGAGGAACAGGAAGGGTAGTAAATTTTTGCTTCCTTCTTCCCTTGTGAATGTGAATCGTCTGAAGTTGTTGTTGTTTTTTTCCATGTGTCTTCTCTAGTTCTTTCTTTCTTTCTTTTTTTCTTTCTTCCTTCCTTCCTTCCTTCCTTCCTTCCTTCCTTCCTTCCTTCCTTCCTTCCTTCCTTCCTTCCTTCCTTCTTTTTAGACAAAGGTGTCATCTACATGCCAGTTCCATACTTTTGGCTGTGCATGTGGGGATGCTGTAGTTTAACTTCTGCTGTGAGTCCTGAGAATGATATCAAAAATAATGATAATAAATGATAATTTAGCTGAAGGCTAAATTATGATGAATGGTATGACTAGTCTAATGAAAAGAAGGACTGGGGGAGACATGATAGCAGTTTTCCAGTATTTTGAGGGGCTGCCACAAAGAAGAAGGGGGTCAACTTATTTTCCAAAGCAACGTAAGGCAGGACAAGAAGCAACAGATGGAAACTAATCAAGGAGAGAAGCAACCTGGAATTAATCAGAAACTTCCCAACAGTGACAACAATTAAGCAGCAGAACGGCTTGACTTCAGAAGTTGTGGGTGCTCCATCAATGGAGACTTTTAAGAAGAGACTGGAATGCTACTTATCTGGAATGGTATAGGGCCGTGAAGGCGAACCTATGGCATGTGGAGCAGGGGTGAAATGTAAAATTTGTTACTATCGGTTCTGTGGGCGTGGCTTGGTAATGTGACTGGGTGGGCGTGGCCAACTTTTTTTTAAAAAAACTTTTCAAAGCATTTTTTCTAATACTTTGAAAAGCCTCTGCCGATCAGGCAACTCAGCTGGGATCGTCAGAGACTTTTCAAAGCATTTTGTTTTACCACCTCTTGGGCTAAGAGGTTGCAGAAAAAAATGCTTTGAAAAGCCTTTGATGATCCCAGCTGAGCCACTCGATCATCAGAGGCTTTTTTTTTTTACTTTTAAAAGCATTTTTTTGTCGGAAGAGGTTGTAGAAAAAAATGCTTTTAAAAGTAAAAAAAAAAGCCTCTGATGATTGGGCAGCTCAGCTGAGCATGGTGGGGGGGGGGGGGTGCAGGGATTTTTGCTACCGGTTCTCCGAACCACCGGCTGCCATCGCTACCGGATCCGGTCCAAACCGGGAGCATTTCACCCCTGATGTGGAGCCATATCTGTGGGCACGTGAGCGTTGCCCTAGCTTAGCACCAGCACACATGCACGTGCTGGCCAGCTGATTTTCAAGCCTTCCGGGCCCACCGGAAGTCGGGAAATGGCTGTTTCTGGCCTCCGGAGGGCTTCCAGGGGGTTGGGGTAGGGTAGGGCATTTTTGCCCTCCCCAGGCTCCTAGAAAGCCTCTGGAGCCTGGGGAGGGTGAAAACTGGGCCTACTGGGCCCACTGTGCCATTGCGTGCCAAAAGCAGGGGGAGCGCAGGGGGGGAGCACACGTGCATGCGCAGGGGAGCACATTGAATTATGGGTATGGGCATGCGGGTGCACGCCCCCCCCCACGCTCCCCACGCTTTTGGCACGTGACAGCAAAAAGGTTAGCCATCGCTGGTATAGGGTCTCCTGGAAGAGCAAGGGGTTGGACTAGAAGATCTCCAACTCTGTTCTATGTTCTACATTTTAATCCCACAGGTGTTTCTCTGATCTGTTGGTATATTTCCCCATCAAGTGGAAAATATAATATAAAGCTCTTGTCTGGTAGGATGCATATGAACCACAAGGAACACTGACTGACCATTGAAATTAGAAATGCCTAGGTCTATTTTGATTTTTTGCAAGCACGATGACGCCAACATTTTTTATTATTTATGTACGTACACTTTTACATATGACCAAGGTTTCCTTGACCACAATTTGGAAATGACACCAATAACGTTACTCAGATTCCACAACTTTATATGTCGATGAAGGTCTAGTCTACAGCTCACTGCATTATTTTTGTTTGATTGGTTGGGGTTTTTTTTTATTAATCACATTTGCATGCCCCCTGACTCCTACTGACTCTGGGTCAGTGATGGTTAACCTTTTTGGTGTCGAGTGCCCAAAGTGTTCGAGTGCCTGAACCCCCAAAATACAATGTGAGCACCCTCACACACATGCACCGCCTGTGCATCTGTGTGCATCCCCACGCATGTGCCCCGGGGCTCCGTGCATGCACCCCACCCTCCAGGGGTGGGTTCTACTTATCTTTACTATGGGTTTGCAGCAGGCCACGCAGGCGCTCTTCTGCGCGTGTGCAGAAGCATTTTGATGACGTCGGGGTCGGTGGGCGGAGCTTTCCGCCGGTTTTACTACCGGTTCTATAGAACCAGTGCGAACCGGGGGGCAACCCACCACTGCTGCCCACCCACACCTCGTTTTGGGCTTGCAAAGCCTCCTGTACCAACCTGGAAGCCAAAACAGGGTGCGGAAGCACAGTGTGAGCCCCCCCCCCATGTCAACACACTTCGGCACAAGGACAAACGATCTCATTGGAAAACGGCACAGGCTGATTGTACCGGCTGAGCTTAATTTCCAAATTTTCTGCTTCCATTAGGGACCGAGATATTTCTTCACACATTTGCTCAATGCGCTGCATGGCCCTCTTCAGTTAGAAGCAGGCAAGAACTTCTGCAAGATCATCAGTCTCCTTTGACTTCTCTTGAGGACAATCTCTAGTCCTTCCCTTTCTACCCAACACTTTAGCCATGATCAGCAGATTGTAAGAAGGATCTAGGAAGAACTCTATTTCAATTTCAATTTAATTCAATTTATATGCCGCCCTCCTCCGAAGACTCAGAGCGGCTTACAATGCACTTATAGCAATAACTTTCATTCATTTGTATATACCTGCTTATTAGGGCTTTTGGCCCCCCATAAACGGTGTTTCTACAAAGTCAGCTTATTGCCCCCACAATCCGGGTCCTCAATTTACCTACCTCAGAAGGATGGAAGGCTGAGTCAACCTTGAGCCTGGTGAGATTTGAACTTGCACGAATTGCAGGCAGCTGGCAGCTAAGTGCTACATAACAGCACTTAGTCCGCTGCACCACCAAGGCTCTTTGGTTATGTCTTCTTGAGAAATGACCGATGCTGAGGTCTCAACGCTACTTGTCTATTAACTCACCAGCCACCCAGTTATCATTGTTCTTAGAACAATTTCAGGTTGAACCTAAAAGGGCAAATAATATTAATAGAACAATGTGAATCAATCTAATGAAAAGTTAACCAAACGACTGGTTGGAAGAGCGTGAACATTGCAGCCAGAAATCTGCTCGCTAAAGACTCATTATGGATGATTAACCCAATAATAAATCTCTATTATCAAGATGGTTTTAATAAGACAGCGTTATGGACCCATTACAGTCTAATGTGTATGCGCTTTGTATTTCCCCAGTGTGACTGAGGATTTTATTTCCCCCCACCCCACTCCCGTGGCATTCATTTCAAAAACCAGAAAATTTAATGCTGATAAAAGCTGTCCATGTGGAAACCAAGGAGATTGCTTGGTTGTATTGTTCTCAAAGTAGGCATTTAGGAACCCCTCCTACTCATGAGAGGCCAGTCAGATGAAGGAAGGAAGCTCAAGGTTTCTCCATAACTTGTGGGTGCAACTCTGTAAAATAGGCTGGTAATTTTGAATAATAATTTTGCTCTTAGCCATTCAGCTTATACACAGTCAGAACAGAACAGAATAACAGAATTGGAAGGCACCTTGGAAGTCTTCTACACTCCAACCCACTGCTCAAGCAGGAAACCTTATACCAGGGCTGTCAAACTTGTGGCCCGCAGGCCAGATGCATCATGCACTGGTCACGCCCAGTTTAGCAATGGGGATAAAAATCCCAATATGTCACATGACGCCGCCGTGATGACGCGAGTTTGACATCCCTGTTCTATACCATTTTAGACAAATTGTTGTCCAATCTCTTCGTGAAAACCACCAGTGTTGGAGCATTCACAACTTCTGGAGGCAAGTTGTTCCACTGGTTAATTGTCCTCACTGTCAGGAAATTTCTCCTTAGTTCTAGGTTGCTTCTCTTCTTGATTAACTTCCATCCATTACTTCTTGTCCTGCCCTCAGGTGCTCTGGAGAATAGGTTGACTCCCTCTTCTTTGTGGCAGCCCCTGAGATATTGGAACACTGCTATCATGTCTCCCCTAGTCCTTCTTTTCATTAAACTAGACATACCCAATTCCAGCAACCGTTCTTCATATGTTTTAGCCTCCAGTCCCCTAATCGTCTTTGTTGCTCTTCTCTGGACTAGAAGACACCCAAGGCCCTTTTCAACTCATTCGGTTATTCTGTTGTTATTATGTTATTTGGCTGGTTAAAAGTCCAAAGCAAAAAACATACCACTCTGTCTCCACTTCTTCTGAGAATGGAGCTGAAGTTTGAGGAGCATGGTCAGAAAAGAAGCCATGGATGGAAATGAACCAAGAAAAGAAGCAACCTAGAACTAAGGAGAAAATTCCTAACAGTGAGGACAATCAATCAGTGGAACAGCTGGGCTTCAGAAGTCATGGGTGCTCCTTTAGTGGAGGCTTTCAAGAAGAGACTGGACAACTAGCAGCACCAATAGTTTTTGCCCCAAACTGGAAAAACAATGACATACCATCAGAAGACAAGGTGATTAGAAAAATTATGGAGTGTGCGGAAATGGATGAGCTCACAAAGGAGATACAAGAAAAAGATGAAACAGAATATGTTATGTCCTTATAAGGACATCCGGCCGGGGATTGGTTAATCCTCCGGGCGGGAAAGTTAAACCGCTGTCATTGGACGGCTGGTCTGCCGGAGCGCTATAAAAAGGGCTCCGGCAGCACAGTCGTCCGTCTGTTCTGACTTAGTTAAGAGCTGAATAAAACTTGTTGAACAGACCCCGCTGGTCTTGTCTTCTTCCTGCGCCTGATCCAACAGAATATTACTTAGTCTGGGAGAAATGGTATAAATGGTTGGAGGAGAAGGGGGGGCGAAGGGGGGACAAAAGAAAACTAAGCAACGGTTAAATTAGGTGGAGGAATATGGAAACAAATGGGAAGATATAAAAATTGTGGAAAGGAAATGAGGTACCCGTTTATGTTAAATGTAAATAAAATATTTAGATTAAGAGACTATATTATAATGGTATATATATGATATACTAGAAATAGATGTATAAAAGACAGGGGTGGGTTCTACTTACCTTTACTACCAGTTTGCAACGAGGCCGTGTGCGCACTTGCTCTTCTGCGCATGCGCAGAAGCATTTTGATGACGTCGGGGTCAGTGGGTGGGGCCTCCCGTCGGTTTTACTACCGGTTCTATAGAACCGGTGCGAACCGGGGGCAACCCACCACTGATAAAAGATATATTAAGATAAGAAAAAGAAAATGTATAAATAAAGTTTACTGATGCAAAGATGTTGAAAAGAAGAAGATGTAAATATCTGTTTGTTTGTTTTTTAAACTGTTTAATAAAAATTACTGAAAAAAAAAAGAGGAGGAGACTGGACAACCATTTTTCTGAAATGGTATAGGGCCGTGATGGCGAACCTATGGCACGCGTGCCACAGGTGGCACGCAGAGCCATATCGGTGGGCACGCGAACTCAGCTCTGGTGCATATGTGCACGCCAATTAGCTGATTTTTGGGCCTTTTGGGCCGCCCGGAAGTTGGCAAACAGGCCATTTCCAACCTCTGGAGGGCCTCTGGGGTGGGGGGAGGCAGTTTTCACCCTCCCTAGGCTCCTAGAAAGGCTCTGGAGCCCGGGGAGGGCGAAAAATGGGCCTACCGAGCCCACTGTGCCATCACATGCCAAAAGTGGGGGAAGCACGGCGGGGGGGGGGGGGGCATGCCACACTGGCGGGGGGGGGGGGTGCATAGAATTATGGGTGTGGGCACATGCGTGCCCGCTTCCCCCCCGCTCCCCCTACTTTTGGCATGCGATGGCAAAAAGGTTAGCCATCACTGGTATAGGGTCTCCTGGTCTGCTGCTTGAGCAGAGGGTTGGACTAGATGACCTCCCTTCCAACTCTGTTATTCTGTTCTTGTTTGTTTGATTGTTTGTTATTCTCCTTCTTGAAGCTTGGTAGCATGACCATGTAACATTGGTCCGGAAACCATGCAGCATTGCAGCATTGCCTTGAAGGTACTTTTTCCAAAAGACAATTGGGCTTTCTTGGGTTTTTCTTTCTTTCTTTGAAAATGTTCCGCTTCTCATCCAAGAAGCTTCTCCAATTCAAATCATGACCCCTCCCCCCAATTTTTTTTTTTAAGAACCTGCAAGAGCAACAGATTAGGATGCTTGTGCCATGTCAGTTTTTTTAAGTTAAAGAATTAAAAGGAAGAGGAAGATGGGAGACAGATTTGCCCTTCGGTAGGTATTTCCCTACTATTTTTTTCCCTAGCCTTAGTAATCCTTTTTTTTGCAAATACTTTCCCCTAATTTATCCTGTTTTCAACACTTTTCTGCAACTCGCACATCTCAGTGTGCATTTTTTGAATTAGAGCATTGCACCACAAAAATTGGAAAAAATATATCGTTTAATTGACAGACAGGGATTTGTGAATCGGAGCTAATCAGGAAAGGCAGCGCAGCTAACGTTTGGCCTAGGATTAAGTGTCAGGGTTCCAAGTAATAAATCCATAGCAAGCAAGACTCTGAGGGGTGTAGATTTCTCAAAGAATACATTTATTGGAATTATCATATTGGCACATATCTGGTGAAAACCGACTCTGAAGCCTCCCGCGGTTTTCACCTAATTAAAAGTAAAAGCTTTCATACTTTCTCAAAACAATCAGTCACAGTATAGGGCTGGCAGCCGGGTAGCATCACTACGCCTTCTTCTGACCAGGTGTGAGAATGTCCTTGATTCCCAAGAGAAAATATATTGTTTTGGCTACAGGCTCCCCTCTGTCTTATTTCCCCCTCCCTATCCCTCAGCTCCAGTGTGGCAACACTGAAGTGGTCAAAAATGGCTTCAGTCAGATCAGCTTCAGGGTTGACATTAAGTGTTGGAGATGAAAGCATGTTGTAGGGGTGTTCCTGTGAATGGGAATCTAGCACATTAAATATTAGTGAAGCAAGTTTTAGGATTGCTTTAGAAACAGAGATTTACTCTGAGGTAAATCTCAGAGTAATACCCTTTAAAATGGGTAGGGAAAGCCTAGCGCCTGGCTAACCTCATCTACCAGTAGGAGAATCATAGAACAGAGCCACTTTGGTGTAGGTTAAACACAAGGTTGGATATTGTAGGTTGTGAGTTCTAGTCCTGCCTTAAGAATGAAAGCCGTCTGGGTGAATTTGAGTCAATCACCAGTGATTGAATCATCACTGGCGAGTTTTTGTCCCACCTTACACATGAAAGCTGGATGGATGACTTTTGGGCAATCACTGGGAGACCATGAGTTCTAGTGCTGCCTTAGGAATGAAAGGCATCTGGGTGACTAGGTCAATCATTAGGAGATGGTGAGTTCTAGTCCCACCTTAGAAATGAAAGCTGGCTG
>WNWU01000003.1:61036591-61062505 GCA_012654045.1 Ptyas mucosa
ATCCCATCCCATCCCATCCCATCCCATCCCATCCCATCCCATCCCATCCCATCCCATTCCAATTTCTATTCTATTCTATTCTATTCTATTCTATTCTATTCTATTCTATTCTATTCTATTCTATTCTATTCTATTCTATTCTATTCTATTCTATTCTATTCTATTCTATTCTATTCCATTCCATTCCATTCCATTCCATTCCATTCCATTCCATTCCATTCTAGAGTTTTCTTTGTTCTGGTTCCAAGTTATGTCATGAACTTCTTATCTCCACTTGGATATGAAAGAACTGGGTATGTCTAGTTTAATAGAAAAGAAGGACTAGGGGTGACATGATAACAGTGTTCCAATATCTCAGGAGCTGCTACAAAGAAGAGAGAGTCAAGCTATTCTCCAAAGCACTTGAAGGCAAGACAAGGAACAATGGATGGAAACTAATCAAGGAGAGAACCAATCTAAGCAGGAATTTCCTCACAGTTTGAATTCCATTCCATTAATCAGTGGAATGACTTGCCTTCAGAAGTTGTGAATTCCCCAACAAAAAGAGATTGGTCAACCATTTGTCTGAAATGGTATAGGGTTTCTTGCTTGAGCAGAGTTGGACTAGAAGACCTCCAACTTTCAACTCATTGAAGATCTCCAACTTTCAACACCCCTGTCAACTCATTCTGTTATTCTGTTGTTATTGTCATTCTGTTATTTGGCTGGTTAAAGTCCAAAACAAATGCATACCACTCTATCTCCACTTCTTCTGAGAACAGAGTTGAGGTTTGAGGAGCATGGTTAGAAAATGTCCATTCTTCCCAGGATTCAAGCTAAAACATGATTTTTTTAAAACCATGATTGTATGACTATGAATAAGTGGTCACAGGTAAAGTAACACAGAGATGACCATGGAGACCACTATGAAACATGAAACTCAGGAAGGAAAGAAGGCATTAGAATGAAACCTGAAGTAACTCCAGCTTGACTCTCTTGAGTGTAAGAGGAAGGGACGGTAAACTTGATCAGGCTTTCAAGATGTTATTATAGCCCATATCAAAAAAGTAAAATTTATTTGGAATCCATTTCTTGACCTGGTGCAACTTGAAGAGGTGCAATCGTTGCCTTCCAATCACACACTAAGGCATAGATTGTACTTTATAGCAATAACAAATAGCATTTAGGCTTATATATCGTCCCATAGTGCTTTACAGCACATTCTGGGCAGTTGACAATGTAGAAGCATTATTTTCCATATTGCATCCAACAATCTAGATCCTGATTTTACTGACCTCAGATGGATGGAAATCTGAGTCAATCTTGAGCTGGTTAGGATCAAACTCCTGGCCTGTCTGTTAACTCTTGTCTGTTATGTGATAGGATTGAGTCTGCAAACTGTTAAACTCCGCCCCTTCCTCTTGTTTGCCAGCTTTTGATGAGGATGACACTGCAGACTGACGTGCTGAGCTTAAGAAAAACAGGTTAGTCCCCTCCCCAGATCACGGGACTGGAAGGCGTACAGGATGGGGCTGCCTTCTGGTGTTGTGGCCCGTCAGAGACCTGTGCGGATTGTAGCTGATTCTGACAGCGAGGAGGCTGGTGTGGTACTGCGCTAGCAGCCTGTGAGCTGGCACTCGAGTCAGACAATGAGGAGGCTGGAGAAGATGTGGTGCCAGAGGCGGGGATTCAGCCAGGGCCTTCAGAACCTCCAGAAGCTCTCTTAAGTGAAGAGGAAGAAGAGGAGGAGCCTTTTCTTGATGCACGGGCGTGCAGAGCTTGCAAAAGGCAAGAGTGGCTCCTCAGGAGGAGGTCTCCTCAAGAGTAAGGCTTGGGGCTAATTGGCCACTCCCTTAGCCTATTTAAGGAAGGATGATGACTTAGGCAATTTGCAGGGAACAACTTTAGTTCACTCTCCTTCGTGTCTTGAGCTTAGTTCTCTGCCAATTGCTTCAGGGCTTTCTGCCAACCATAGTAAGATTACGATTGTTTATTCTTTGGATTCTTGTGGGCTGTTAAGAAAGTTAATTAACAGCCTTTGTTTGAAAAAGACTGATTTAATTTAGTAAACTAAGGTTTGTACAGACTTTGTGTGTGCTGCATTCTTCGGGATCCGTAGCTGGGGCAGAACAGCTGATCCCACCATCCCAAGAAAGGGTGTTCAGGTAAGACCAACACACCTTCTCCATAAAGGTGGGATCAGCAACCAGGAATGGGACATACCAAAGCCATCTGTCCTAGTGGGAATGAGCTGACCGGTCCAGTATCCCCTACTCCCTATGAACCCATTGGAGCACTCACCGGCCAAAAGCAGCCTCCACCAAGGCATAAAGGTCTAGCTAGTAATGGCGGATAAACAACAAAGGTGACGACCAGGTAGTGACCTAACAAACCTCCTCTAAGGATGCTTGTGTGGCCCACCTGGCTGTGGTGGCCATGCTCCTGGTGGGCAGTGATGCATCTAGGGACAGGCAAGGCCTGGGCCTCATAGGCTGTAATAATACAAGCCTGAATCCACCTCCCCAAGGTCAAGGACATAACCCTATGACCAAGGGTGGCAAGTTGAAAGGAGATGAAAAGAGATTCCATTCTCTGGAGGATAGAGGTCCTTTCTGTATATATACGGAGAGCCCTCCGTATGTCCAAGATATGCCACATACATTCCAGGTGATGAACCAGGTCGGGATAGACATTGGGCAATATCAGTTCCTGCGACCGGTGAAATGTAGTGTTAACCTTGGGAATGAATATAGGGTACAGACCTAAGACAAACCTGTCAGAATGGAAGACACAAAGGTCGTTTCTAATCGACAAAGCCGCCATCTCAGAAATTTGCCTGGCCGAGGTTACTGCCACTAGAAATGCCACCTTATAAGATAGGAATCGGAGGCTGGCTTCCCTTAGGGGTTCGAACGGGCCTTGGGTAAGGGAATTTAGGACTTTAGTGAGACTCCAAGTGGGATAATGGTGAACTACAGGGGGACAAAGGTTGGTGGCACCCCTGAGGAACTGTCTAATCACCGGTTGTTGAGAAAGGGAGTCCCTGGAACCACAAGTTAAGACTGAAGAAAGAGCTACTACCTGTCTCCAAAGAGTGTTTAGTGACAAGCCAAAATCGAGACCGTCTTGCAAGAAATTCAAGAGTTTGCCACCAGGGCTCAGTTATAATTACATCAATTATAACACTAATTTAAAAAACAAACAAACTACTTGCTTATGCAACGGGATTTATACATCACACTAAACTATGCTTTACTCCATCTATAGACCAAGTGAGGGCAACCAATCCCATTGTCTCATTCTCCTGTTTTTATGGATCGGGTTCCTGACAAAATCCATCCAATGAGCCCATAACGTTAATGTGGCCATAAATGCAAATAACTAACATTTTATTTAAACAAAGTACGTTCTGAGAAAAGGGATTATAACCAGATCTATTTGGAAAACATAGTGTCATCATTGATGAAACACAGACAACTGACTAGCTCCATTAGAAGTCCCCTGGGAAAACAGCAGACACATCTGACACAGAGATCAAATCTGGAAATTGGTTCACGTCCATAAAATCTGAACTGCAGTCTGGTTCTTTCATTATTTTGTCATTTTTCATTTTTTTAAAAACTCTTCTATGTGGTTTTACTCTGGAGCATTCTGAAGTTGGATATTATATTCTGATGTTATTTCTCTTTGTTTAGTCTCTGTCCTGTGCTGGCTTGCCAACACAGGCATCTCACAAGTGATCTGTAATATCCATATTGTAAAATTCTCTGTGGAGCAATCGGAATGAATAACAGATGCAACAGCAACTGAACCATGGCAAGATCGAATGGCTTTGGGTTTTGGGATCCTCCGGTTCTGGGACTATGCCTGTTGTGGTCCGCCAGCAGCCTGCGGAGCTGGCAGTGGAGTCAGACAGCAATGAGGCTGAGGAAGAACATGGGCCAGTCCTGGAGGCTGGGGAAGGCCCGGATGAGGGCTCTGCATCAGAGGCAGAGATGGGGCCAGGGCCATCGGGGAGTGAGGTGCAGATTCCAGAGTCTCCAGAGCCTGATAGGAGTGAGGCAGAGGAACAGGAGGAGCCTGTTCCTAATGCACACATAAGAAGAGCTGCCAGAAGGCAAGAGCAGCTAAAGCAAAGAGGACAACTCGGGAGTAAGGCCAAGAGATGATTGGCCCCTCCCATAAGGCTTAAAAGACCAGCAACGGCTCTTGGGCTCTTTGTCGGAAAACAACATTGATAGACTTGTTCTTGTCTTGCTGCACTTATCTCTTGTCGGCGTCTTCTGCTTCTGAACTTTTGCCAAGAGAAGCCTTTGGCAGTTTGCCTAATTATACCAAGGTTGGTGATTAGACTGAAGAATTTGTGTTATGAAGAGTTTGTTTTGATTTAGTTTGGACTACGCTGAGAATGAGTTAATTCTCAGCTGTTCTAATACAGTAAAGTCTGTTTGTTTTGGAACTGTTTGCGACAACTACTACTACTTGGGCCTGGGTCACAATAATGCCATCTTTGGTTGTGGGTGGGGCTACACTGCCCCAAATAGACCCCCATGCACAATGTGAGGGTTCTCCTGGACTCATGACCCATGGTCTAGGACAAATGGCAGTTGTGGCTAGGAGGGTCTTTGCATAACTTCATAGTATGCACCAGTTACACCTGTTCCTAATCAAGAGGTTCTACTCATGGTTACTCATGCCCTAGTCACCACCAGGTTGGATGTTTGCAACTGCAGTTGGGCTACATACATCTGGAAAGCTCTTCTGAGCTCTTCCTGAAAATGGCACCTCCTACCTACATACCCCTCTTAGTCGTTCTTGCATGTTAGAATTCACATCTTTAACGTCATTTTATTTATTTATTTGTCAAACATGTACAAGATAGCAGGTATAGGTCTAAATATAAACATACACAAAGGAAGTAAGTACAGATAAATGGGGACAGTAGGGTAGGAATGGTAGACCCGCTGGTGTACTTATGCACGCCCAGTGGTGGGTTTCAACATTTTTACCACCATTTCTGTGGGTGTGGCTTGGTGGGCATGGCAGGGGAAGGTTACTGCAAAATCCCCATTTCCTCCCAATCAGCTGGGATTCGGGAGGAAGAGAATAGATGGGGGCAGGGCCAGTCAGAGGTGGTATTTACCAGTTCTCCGAACTACTCAAAATTTCTGCTACTGGTTCGCCGAACTACTCAAAATTTCTGCTATCAGTTCTCCAGAACTGATCAGAACCTGCTGAAACCCACCTCTGTGCATGCCCCCTTTTACGGACCTCTTAGGAATGGGGTGAGGAGGTCCACAGTAGACAGTTTGAGGTTGAAGCTGTGAGGATTTGAGGCTGTAACAACAGAGTCGAGTAGAGCATTCCAGGCGTTGACCCCTCTGTTGCTGAAGTCGTAGTTTCTGCAATCGAGTTTGAAGCGGTTGATCTTGAGTTTGTATTGATTGTTTGCCCATGTATTATTGTGGTTGAAGCTGAAGGAGTTATTGACAGGTAAGACATTGTAGCGGATAATTTTGTGTACTATGCTAAGATTTTCAACTCCCTTGCAAACCACTGGGTATCACCCGGACTCTAACTGGCACTGATGGTGTTACTTAGTTTGGTAATAAAGCATCTGCAAGAAAACAACCAATGTCAGAGAGCACCAAGGAGTCCACAGTTCAACTCTGAGCTACAAATATTCTCTTTGACAGGTCTCTTTTGAATTTGGTACTATGTTGGAGATAGAAATAGAGAGATTCTTTTCTTTTGAACTAAAATTTTCCACTCCTGGTCCTTCAGATGCTCCCCACAGACAGTTATGTCTGAATCAATGGACCTCATCACCAAATTTTGGCAAGTAACGTTTCTTCGGTATTCTGTACTAGTCGAATCCTCATCTTCTGTACTGTGTCCAGTTCTGGCCACTGTACTTTAAAAAGAACTCAGACAAATTGGAAAAGGTTCAGGGGAGGTTCCCTATAAAAACTGCCTTCATGCTTTTAGCACACGGAGAGACAAGGAACAAGAGGCAGTAATATGTAAAGAAAAGGGTGGAGGATCTTTGGAGGATCTAGGTAGTGCAATGTAGTGTATTACACTATATCTCCTGATTGTATCTCTGACTTTTAATTATGATTGCAAAGATGTGGAGGATTATAATTCAGTAACAACTGCAGATTTTTTCAGGTACTCGTTGAGTAAGAATCTGTGGTTCTCCATCTATTATTGGACTATTATATGTTTCCTTTTGCCATTGGCCATATTTGGAACTGGCATCCAAAAACATCTGAAGGGGTAAATGTCTATGGAGGTTCTAAGTCATCCTCGTCAGAGGTGGGGTTCAACTGGTGTAACAACAGGTTTGCTGACCATTTGAAAACAGCTCTAAAATTTACCTTCTACTGCAGCCCCTGTGAGTAAAACAGCTGAGGCACAGCAATCCGTTCTGCCGTGCCGATCAGCTGGGCTCCAAACAAAGGAAATATAGGTTCAGTATAGCACAGGGGCGGGTGGGTTCAATTAGCTCTGACGATCAGCTGAGAGCAAACCGGTTCGCTCCGACGATCAGCTGGGCCCGCCCACCCGATTGTCAGAGTGAATTGGTTTGCTCTCAGCTGATCGTCGGAGCTAATTGAACCAATCCAAACCAGCTGAATCCCACCCCTGATCCATGTCATGGTTGTCCCAAAGGTGTTTTTTCAAGAGGCAACTGGACTTTCTGGTTTTTCTTTGAAGGCATTTCACTGCTCATCCAAGAAGCTTCTTCAGCTGATTGCTGAAGAAGCTTCTTGGATGAGAGCGAAACGTCTTCAAAGAAAAAACAGAAAGTCCAATTGCCTCTTGAAAAAGCATCTTTGGGATGTCTGAAGGGATAAAGATTTTCCACGAAGCAACAGCTCTCTGAAAGCACAACTTACTTTTCAATAAAATAATCAAATCAAATCAAATCACTGGGGTGGAAGGAGACCAGCCAGCTCTCCAAGCTTTCTCCAACTCACAGGATAGATCACCTTTTGGCTTGAGGCCCAAAGTCTCACCCTTGACTTAGTCGCCACTCAAAACAAATCCATATTTGTCCCTCCTGGAAAATAAATCTCTCTGTGTTTTCCAGATCATGATTCCTGGAGAAACCTATAAAGAAAAGAACTCCACTGGAGCACTCCATCTGTAGGAGGTGCTGAGTAGTGTTTCTAATGATCCTATGGAAGTGGTTCACTATTGCATTCCGGCCGTCCACCAGGTAAACAGGCAGGAGGCAGGAGGAGCTAACAACTACTTGTATGTGTGTGATAAATTATCATTTTCTCCTGCTTGTCCATAATAGGTGAACAGCAAGGAGGAGGAGGAGGAGGAAGAGGAGGAGGAGGAAGAGGAGGAGGAGGAAGAGGAGGAGGACTAATGCATGAGAAATACTTGAGACTGAGGAGGGAGACATAGTATGGAGTATAACAGAACAACAGAGTTGGAAGGGACCTTGGAGGTCTTCTAGTCCAACCCCCTGCTCAGGCAGGAAACCCTACACCATTTCAGACAAATGGTTGTCTAATCTGTTCTTAAAAACTTCCAGTGTTGGAGCATTCACAAGTTGTTCCACTGTTTAATTGTTCTAACTATCAGGAAATTTCTCCTTAGTTCTAGGTTGCTTCTCTCCTTGATTAGTTTCCATCCATTGCTTGTCCTGCCCTCAGGTGCTTTGGAGAACAGCTTGACCCCAGTGGTGAAATCCAATTTTGTTTTTTTACTACCGGTTCTGTGGGCATGGGCTTTGTGGGTGTGGTGTGGCTTGGTGGGCATGGTTTGGTGGGCATGGTAGGGGAAGGATACTATAAAATCTCCATTCCCACCCCACTCTGAAGCCAGCCAGAGGTGGTATTTGCCGGTTCTCCGAACTGCTCAAAATTCCCGCTACCGGTTCTCCAGAACCTGCTGGATTTCACCCCTGCTTGACCCCCTCTTCTTTGTGGCAACTCCTGAGATATTGGAACACTGCTATCATGTCTCCCCTAGTCCTTCTTTTCATTCAGGTTTAGGGATCAATAGCAGCCCCTGTCCGCTGAAGTCCAGATCTCAGAAGGTATCAGTGGTGTTTATATGAAAACTACTGAACGTTTCTAGAAGGCCTGATTGGGAAAACTGAGTTGCAGTACAAATGATGACATGATAGTAAGCAATTTCTCTTCTCAGAAAAAGAATGAAGTGGGATTTGACAGCCAAGGCCTCTCTGCCTCTAACCCTGGAGACAGATTCCTAGATACCTTCATCATATCTTCATAGATGGGCCACCATGATTCATGTGATTTACAGCAATTAAAGCAGCTCAATCCAAGCCCATGAAAGTCAAACGTCAGCTCTAGAGGACAGAATTCTTTTCCAACTTCTTAGAATCCCAGTCTTAAAATCTCAAGAACCAGGTATAAGCATGTTTAGACAGGAGGAAGGTAACTTTCCAGGTTGATAAAGACTGCATCACTTCCAGTTTCCATTTTGAGCCTTATTAAAGAAACTAGGACAGAGAAGTCAGAAATAATTGGCTGTGTTTAAAATAAAACATAATGTGGAATATTTCTACGGGCGCATAGAAATCTCCATTGTCCAATCTCTCAAAAGCATTTTGAAGCCAACCTGCAAATGACTTCATTGTCACTGACCCCCGGAGTGCTGAAAACACCATACAAGGCAATCATTACAGGTGGTCCTTGTTCAGCAACAATTGGCAATTATGACAGTGATGGAAAAGTAAGTTGACAATCCATCCTCACATTTACAACCTTCGCAGACCTATAAAGCATAACTGGCTCTGGGGAATTCTGGGAGTTGAAGTCCACATGTTTCTGAGATTGAGAAACACTGTCTTAGAGACAAGATGGTATATGGCTAGTCCTCAACTTATAACCACAATTGTCCCCAACGATTCTGTTGCTAGGTCAGACATTTGTTAAGCAAGTTTTCTCCCCATTTTATGACCTTTCTTGCAAGGGTGAAATCCAGCAGGTTCTGGAGAACTGGTAGCGGAAATTTTTAGTAGTTCGGAGAACCGGCAAATATCACCTCTGGCTGGCCCCACAGTGGGGTGGGAATGGAGATTTTGTAATACCCTTCCCCCAGGAGTGGGGAGAGAATGGGGATTTTGCAGTATCCTTCCCCTGCCATGCCACCAAGCCACGCCTGCCAAGCCACACCACGCCCACCAAGCCACGCCCACAGAACCGGTAGTAAAAAAAAATTGGATTTCACCACTGCTTTCTTGCTACAGTTGTTAAGCAATTCACTGCAATTGTTAAGTTAGTTAATACAGTTGTTAAGTGAATCTGGCCTCCCCATTGACTTTGCTTGTCAGAAGGTTGCAAAAGGGGATCACATGACCCTGCAAACCTCATCAATATGAGTCAGTTGCCAAGCATCCGCATTTTGATCAGGTGACCATGAAGATGCTGCAATGGTTGTAATTGTGAAAAATGGTCATAAGTGACTTTTTTCAGTGACGTTATACCCATATTTTTCGGAGTATAAGATGCTCCGGAGTATGATGCACCTTAGTTTTTGGGAAGGAAAAAAAAAAAAAAAACCCTGCCTCTGCCTACCAGCATCCATCGGTATTCATCTGGCTAGTGTCCTGTCAGTGTGTGAGAGACTTGAGGGCTGTTTGGAAACTGAAACAGTATTTGCTGTGTGAGCAACAAGGAAGGAGACAGCAAGGAGCTTGGCTTAACTCAACTGTTCTGTACTAAAGCTGCATGCTCTGCTGATCTCTGAAACTAAAACTGAAACTCCTCTCCTCTGCTTGTGTTTTGCTTGTATTTACTACCATGTTGGAAAACCTGCTTTTGGTATTGTATAGTTACTTCATGTGTTATATTATATATAAAGAGAAGTTATTGAATCCTGCTGAATCAGTTACTTGTGTGTGCTTTCTGGATGTGATTACTGCTGCAAACTCTGACATGTCCTTGCAGCAAATAGTGAACAGCCAGGTCAGCTTCAGCACATTATTGCAGCCTGATTCAGCATGAACAGCTGATTGGTGGGTGGATCGGACTCCCAGAATACCCTCAATCAGCTGTTCCAGGCTGCAGAGATTGCCACAGACCATTGCCTCGCATTTTTGGCTACATTTGGTATATAAGACGCACCCAAATTTTCACCATCTTTTGGGGGTGGAGGGAGGTGCATCTTATACTCCGAAAAATACAGTAACTTTGAACAGTCACTAAATGAACCGTTGTAAGTCAAAAACTATCTGTACAAGTCTAATAAATAGACTAGGATTTCAATGTGATTTTTCCTTTTAAAAAAATAATGTAACTTTTTTTTTTTTAAAGAAAACTACTTTTCCAAGCCATTGAATTCTGCCTGGGTGCTTCTGGGTGCAATAAACTAGCTTCAGTCCCTCTACTGATGGCTCAAGCAACACAAGAGAAGCCCGGAGAAGATATAATTGCTCAGAGTCCTTCTATAGAGACCAATAAAACCCATGACTGAGATGAGATGAGAAAACAGGTGCGGCAAATACTTCCATCAGATTTTCCAGGCTGGGAGGAACAGAAAGTCGGTTTCTTTCCTGTTTGACTTATTAATCATCAAGCACTACCTGATTTTTATGCCAAGGCAGGAAAAAGCAAAATCTGCAGATGGAAGCAAAGGGAAAACTGGACAGAGTTAGGAATGTGATGGGCGTAGCTTAAACCTATTGCATGGATGGAAAAAGATTTCCAACTGCTTCAAAGTTGCTGACAGTAAAGACACCTAAATCTCTCTCCATACGCACATATCCCTCAAACTATCTAACAAAGTGAATTTCAATGTAGGGAAAAGTAAAGTTCTTACACTTAGGCAAGAAAAACCAAAAGTATGCATATAGACTGGGTGAAACCAGGCTTAACAGCAGTAATTGTGAGACGGATCTTGGTGTCTTGGTGGACAACCAATTAAATATGAGGCAACAGTGTGTGGCGGCAACCAAAAAAGCCAATGCAATCCTAAATTGCATTAACAGAGGGATACAATCAAGATCACGTGAGGTACTAACACCACTCTATAAAGCCTTAGTAAGACCACATCTAGAGTACTGCCTCCAGTTTTGGTCACCACACTATAAAAAAAAGATGTTGAGACTCTAGAAAAAGTGCAGAGAAGAGCAACCAGGATGATATGGGGACTAGAGACTAAAACATATGAAGAACGGTTACAGGAACTGGGCACGGTTAGTCTAGTGAAGAGAAGGACCAGGGGAGACATGATAGCAGTATTCCAATATTTGAAGGACTGCCACAGAGAGGAAGGGGTCAAGCTATTTTCCAAAGCACCTGAAGGCCAGACAAGGAATAATGGATGAAAACAACAAGGAGAGATTCAACCTGGAAATAAGGAGAAATTTTCTGACAGTGAGAACAATCAACCAATGGAACAGAAGTTGCCTTCAGAAGTTGTGGGAGCTTCATCACTGGAAGCTTTCAAGAAGAGACTGGGCTGCCATCTGTCAGACTTCTCTTCCCGACCATCTCTTTTTCTTTTTCCAGCAGAACTTAAGAATCATTAAATCATAGGAGG
Organism: Ptyas mucosa; assembly: GCA_012654045.1. Lineage (NCBI taxonomy): Eukaryota > Metazoa > Chordata > Lepidosauria > Squamata > Colubridae > Ptyas > Ptyas mucosa. Next base: position 61,048,103 of record WNWU01000003.1, read on the forward strand.
AAGGTTGGAAGAAACAAACAAGGTCTAGTTGTATTAATTCAGCCAACAGTGAGATTGTCAATAATGGTATCAAGAAGTCCATATTTAACTACTTCATGAAGTGTGGGGTGATCTCTGAGCTTGGTTGTTTTCTTGCAGACATTTCATTACCCAGCTAGGTAACATCATCACTGGTAGAAGGGAGTGAGGTTTGCCTTCTGCTAATATATGAGTAGCTTGGCTTGTAAGTGTTAGTGGAAGTGTTCTTGATGATTCCTTGATTAGGCTGTTCTTTACTGAGTTAATAATTCCTTGATTGGGGTATTGCTTACTGCTTAATGTTAATAGCAATAGCACTTAGACTTATATACCACTTTACAGTGCTTTATAGCCCTTTCTAAGTGGTTTACAGAGTCAGCATATTGCCCCCAATAATCAGGGTCCTCATTTTACGTATCTCGTAAGGATAGAAGGTGGAGTCAACCTTGAGCCAGTCAGAATTGAACTCCTGGCAGTGAGGGTGCAATACTGCATTCTAACCACTGTGCTACTATGGCTCTTAATCTCTGCTTATCTAGGTGTTGACTGAAGGTCAGGAGATCTTTTAGCTTTTTTTATTGTTTCTTTTGAATGATAGGTAGATGTCCTTTATCTCTATGTGCCTGTTGATGGCTGATTTGTCTGAATGGCAAGCTTCCATGAATTCTCTCATTTTGTGAAGGTCAATATCACAAGGCACGTTGTCAAAGGCCTTACATGAGATCTGGGCGCACGAGGTGAAACGTTCCCCAAGTTGGGAAAATCTGGGAGCTGAAGCTCACACACATCTTGCAGTTGCTGAGATTGAGAAATGCCGATCTAGGACATTCCCTGATCGACTAAGCTAGTAACTCTATTAAGAAGTAAAGTTGGTCTGCCATGACTAAACTTCTTTTATTTCTCCCACTTAAGCCCTGTAAAGACAGCAACAGTTCCTAGCAGAATGTGGCTTAGCAATTACAGCAGCGAAATTTACTTTTATGCTGGCTCAGGACTGGAATGCATTTTAGCAAGCCCAAACCTGGTTGCTATTTTAAAAAAAATTGCTGGCAGAGTATAATTCTGAACTGGAAAATAATCAGAGGAGGTAGAGTTATGTAAGTTTTTTTTTTTCACTACCCATACTCCCTAGCTGATTTTATACCATCTATATGCAGTTTTAAAAGACGCTTGCTCCTGGGGAGGAAAGCTATGGCAAATCTAGATAGCTGACTAAAAAGCAGAGACATCACCCTGCCAACAAAAGTGCGTAGAGTCACGGCTATGGTTTTCCCAGTTGCAATGTATGGCTGTGAAAGTTGGACCATAAGGAAGACTGAGCGCCAAAGAATTGAGGCCTTTGAACTCTGGTGCTGGAGAAGACTCCTGCGAGTCCCTTGGACTGCAAGGCGATCCAACCGGTCAGTCCTAGAGGAGATTTTTTTAAAAAAATTTTTTTTAAATTTGATTTAGATGCCGCCCTTCTCCGGAGACTCAGGGCGGTTTACAATGCACTAAGCAATAGCCTTCATACTTTTGTATATTTACACAAAGTCAGCTTATTGCCCCCACAAACTGGGTCCTCAATTTACCTACCTTAGAAAGGATGGAAGGCTGAGTCAACCTTGAGCCTTGGTGAGATTCGAACCTGCAATAATTGCAGGCAGCTGGTGTTAATAACAGAGTGCTTTAGACCACTGTACTATCCAAGGATCAACCATGACTGCTCTTTAGAAGGCCAGATCCTGAAAATGAAACTCAAATACCGTATTTCCCCAAAAATAAGACCGTCTTATATTTTTTTGAACCCCGAAATAAGCGCTTGGCCTTATTTTTGGGAGGCCTTATTATTTTGGGGCAAGAAGAGGCTCCTTTTGCCATCTTCCCTGATTTCCAGCTCTATCTCCCGAACCCTAACCAAGGGAAATGGCAGAGACTGGCTGTGCATTCAGTTAAATATTTTCGGGGAGGGCTTAAATTCAGGCACATGTGCTCAAAAGCCCAATCGGGTTTATTATCAGGGGGTGTCTTATTTTTGGGGAAACAGGGTACTTTGGCCACCTAATGAGAAGGAAGGACTCACTGGAGAAGAGCCTAATGCTGGGAACGATGGAGGGCAAAAGAAGAAGGGGACGACAGAGAATGAGGTGGCTGGATGGAGTCACTGAAGCAGTAGGCGTGAGCTTAAATGGATTCCAGGGGATGGTAGAGGACAAGGAAGTCCTGGAGGAAAGTTGTCCATGGGGATCGCGATGGGTTGGATACGACTTCGCAACTAACAACAACAAATATGCAGTTTTGTCAATACAGTGAAAAAAAAACAAGAATCTCTTCCTCCATTTATATATATTTCATCCCAGCCAATACAACGAATGAAAGGTTCAGGTTTCCGATCAAAAGTTATTTAGACTGGATGTGTAAATCGGAGTGTTCTTGCGTGAACTTCATCTCTGTAAGTGTTTGCGTTGGCTGGCAATCCGTCACTTCTTAGCAATTCATTTCCAAGGGTTGATCAGGCTTGAAAGTGATAGTGCCCAGAAAAAAAAACGAATGGGGTAGGAAAGGCACTTAATTAAACTGCCATCTCAAGACTGGAGACAGACGGTGCTGTATCTCTACAGAGATGGTGTGCAGATACAGGCCTTACATGTCTTGATTTTCTATTAAACGGGCCTCCTTAACACCACCTAGAGATGGATGAGAGTTGTCAGGCAGAGTTGAGCTTCAAGCTTTAGTCACTATGGCTATAAAGACAGGAGCCCAGACCAGTGGTGGGTTTCAAATTTTTTTACTACCGATTCTGTGGGTGTGGCTTGGTGGGCGTGGCATAGCTTGGTGGGCGTGGCGGGGAAGAATACTGTAAAATCTCCATTCCCTCCCCAATCCAGGGGAAGGTTACTGCAAAATCCCCATTTCCTCCCAATTAGCTGGGACTCAGGAGGCAGAGAATAGAGGGGGGCGGGGCCAGTCTGAATTTTTACTACCGGTTCTCCGAACTACTCAAAATTTCTGCTACCGGTTCTCCAGAACTGATCAGAACCTGCTGAAACCCACCTCTGGCCCAGACAGTTCCTGCTCAGTGGCTCATGTTCTTCAAGGCAGACCATCTTACCTCTGAAGATGCCAGCCACAGTTTATTGGCAAAACACCAAGAAATCTGTTTGCTAGATCACGGACACTAAATCCTGAAGTCCAGTATTGCCAGTAGATACCAGTCATGAAAGCTTTCATGAGTAAGGTGGTTGTTGTTTAATTTTTTTAAAAAATCCTTTCTCACCCTATGGGCAATCTGTATCTTCCTCAATTTCAGATCTTCTACCAGAAGCCTGGAGACTTGTGGGTTCTGTTCTTCATTTAACGACCCTAGAATCCCTTGCAGGGTGGAGTCTGGGTAGCTGAATGGAGCTAGCCAAGTGTTCTAATGGCCGGATGCCCTTCCTGTCACCAATGCAGAGTTTTGTTCAGCAGATATATTCTCAGTGTGCCCAGAGAGAGAAAATCTGCCTCTACCTAGGATTGAACTCACAGCCTCCTGATTGTGAGGCAAAAGCTCCACCTCTAGGCCACCGCACCATTCCTCTTGAGGGTTCTGTTCATATGCATAAACATATCCCAAATTACATTTAAAAAAAAAAGAATTTGAGATTAAAAAAGAATCAAGAAGCAAGCAAAACTAAAAAATTAGCCACTCAAACCAAGGATGGACAATTAAATCCTCTGGATTAGTTTTTAGAAAGAGCAACCTCTGGTTAAGTCCTACTAGTCATTGTCCTCCTGTTAATACAGGAAATAAAGTCTATATCTAGTTCATATCTTGGAAAAGGCATCAACTAAACTTCTAACAAAGCCAGTTTTTCCCAAACTAGTGTGGTGGAATGTAGTCTGGATTCCCAGGAGGGAGGGGCTGCTTTCTAGGGAGCAAAGAGGCAGTGGAGATTGGAAAGTTTGGTCAGCAGGAAGAGGGTTAAAAATGGTTCCTCTCTCGCTTTTCACAGGCTTTGTGCTTTGCTTATATATACAACAACCAAATACTAAACATCAGCCTAATCAAGAAACCACCAAGACCATTCCCATCAACACTGACAGGGCAAGCCACAACAGAGGCCAAATCCCACTCCTTTTAGCTCTGATGATGTTACCGACCTGGGTAATTAAACATCAGCAAGGAAGCAACCAAGCTCAGAGAGCACTAAAAATCTGTAGTTATGCAAATAGTTGCTTTAGTCTGGCAAGATTCTGTCTATAGGTAAAGAACAATAATGGAATCTACTCTTAAGGAACTCCATGTGTCATTCTTGATTCTTGGGGGCCTAACACCAGTTGTTGCAGGATGTTCATCCTGCCCATTTCCTGCCCTTTTGCACTACCACAAAGTACAGAGGGGAGGTATGATGCCAGTTAAGAGTTGGAATGGGAAAACCCAGCTTCAGCCATTGAAACTTATTGAATATCAGGCCCTATCAAACCAGAACGTCTACAAGAATTTGGTCAAATAGATTTCTTTTTTGTTGATCACCAGTTTACAAGAATATTGCCAGACTACTTGTCTTCTCTTGGGAAATGGCAGATAAAGACCTAAGGGTTGGACCTCAAATATTTTCCCCCAAATCTGACTATAAACTAGAATGTCTTTTACCTCCCTTCCCATTTGGGCCTCCTTTCCTTCAGAAGGTGGTTCTACCACACTGATTGGATCATTCAAAAGTCCTTATCTTAACCAACATCCCATTGTTGTGAGTTTAGAGAAAACCTGGTGGAGCAAACATGATGCGCGTGTTCCTGGTGGAAAGATAGATCATCAACTTAATCAGTCATAATAACAAGCTACACTATTTCTCTAGTCAAATCCAACCTAATCTCAAATCCCAACATCAAATATTGATATATATATACACACACACACATATACATACATATATTCCTTGTCTTGTAAGAAATCTGACAATGGTCTCCAAGTCTGATCTTTGGTGAATTTTCATACAAAAGACTTATAGTGAAGATGTCAGGGTTCCAAGTAATGCCTCCAATGAAAGAAGACTCCGAGGCTTGAAGTTCCTCAAAGTTCCATCTTATTAGAGATGTCATATTGGCACATCTGGGAAAACCCGACTCTGAAAGTTCCCAGATTTTCCCCACCAAAAGAAAGTCCAAGTCCCTGCCCAGCATCCATAAATCCATCACATGGTCCAATCCAAGTACTGTCCCAACTGGAGATGCCTCCCAGCCACACCCCTCCAGGTGCAGGGCAAGATGTCCTTGACTCCCTGAGAAAGGAATGTTATTATGACTATATACCACCCATGCTCCATACAATCCCCCCTCCCAGTTTCCCACAGCAGTAAATGTGGCAGGCCTGAAGGCCCAATGCAAAAGATGGCTTCCAGGCCTGATAGAAGATTTATTTTTTTATATAGTTTTTGATGTGACATTTGAAGAGAGATCTGTTAATATTGCTTCTTTCATTGATAGGTGACTTGTTTTGCTAGTGGAATTGATTGATTGATTAAATTTAAGTGCTGCTCCACTCACTGATGACTTTGAATTTTCCTAAATGAAAGAATTTCGCAATTCCTATTGAACACTAGGTAGAATAGTTCCAAAAGCTTACCAAGTCCTTCTCTTGGGATCAGCTGTTGAAAAATCTGATACTGTATCTTCAAAGACTGTTATGAAATGTGTATTATCTACAAGCTATGTAACTGCATTATTTATAGCTAATGCTGCCTGAGTTATGTGAACCTTTTCACTTTATGCCATGCCTTAAGGGTAACAGAGAGAGGATTGGGCAAATTTAATGCCAATTGGTTTGATCTGATTCCCTAGGCACCCCAATCCAGCCTCTGAAGTGGCTGTTTCATTATATCTATGGATCTTGCATAGGCTTTCCAATAGAATAGAGTAGAGTAGAGTAGAGTAGAGTAGAGTAGAGTAGAGTAGAGTAGAGTAGAGTAGAGTAGAATAGAATAGAATAGAATAGAATAGAATAGAATAGAATAGAATAGAATAGAATAGAATAGAATAGAATAGAATTCTTTATTGGCCAAGTGTGATTGGACACACAAGGAATTTGTCTTTGGTGGATATGCTCTCAGTGTACATAAGGAGAATAAAATACATTCATCAAGAATAAAAAGATACAACACTTAGTGATAGTCAAGGTTATTAATATGCTTGACTAATAAGCTTGGTAAGGTTACTAGGAAACAAATAAAAAACAATATAAATTGAAAGATACAAGAAACATGGTTATAAGTGGGAAGAGAAAGATACTAGTAAGGAAGATAATAATAATAATAATACTGTAATGTACTGTAATGCTCTCTACATGGGGCTCCCCCTGAAGAGCACCCGGAGGCTCCAACTGGTCCAGAATGCGGCCGCGCGGGTAATTACGGAGGCTACATGGCGCTCCCACATAACACCGCTCCTGCGCGAGCTGCACTGGCTCCCAGTGGTCTTCCGGGTGCGCTTCAAGGTGTTGGTTACCACCTTTAAAGCGCTCCATGGCATAGGGCCCAGTTATCTACGAGACCGCCTTCTGCCACCGACAACCTCCCATCGACCCGTGCGCTCCCACAGAGAGGGTCTCCTCGGGGTGCCATCAGCCAAGCAATGTAGGCTGGTGACCCCCAGGGGGAGGGCCTTCTCTGTGGGAGCTCCTACCCTCTGGAATCAGCTTCCCCCTGAGATAAGAAAAATCCATGACCTCCGTGCCTTCCGCCGGGCCCTTAAAACATTTTTCTTCCAACAAGCCGGGCTGGCCTAAGCGAAGCCTTTTAAATGATTTTAAAGTGGGGTGTTTTTAAATTCTGGGCCAAATTTAGATATTCTTTTTAATTGGTTTTTAATTGTTTATATTATGTGTTTTTACTTGGCTGTACACCGCCCTGAGTCCCCAGGGAGAAGGGCGGTATAGAAATCTAAAAATAAATAAATAAATAAATAAATAATAATAATAATAATAATAATAATAATAATAATAATAATACAGTCCTAGTAAACTATTTGACAGTGTTGTGGGAATTAGTTGTTAAGCAGAGTGAATGGCGTTTGGGAAAAAACAAGTTTAGTTCCGGTGTGTCTAGTTGTTTTGGTGTGCAGTGCTTCAATAGTGTGGTTTTGAGGGTAGAAGTTGAAATAATTTATGTCTAGGATATGGGGGGGTTGTAGATTTTGGCTCGTGCAGTATACAGAACCTCAATGAATATTGTTCAATATAAAACAATAAGGTTGGAAGAGACCTTGGAGATCTTCTAGACCAGTGATGGCTAACCTTTTTGCCGTCACGTGCCAAAAGCGAGAGGAGCATGGGGGGGGGGGTCGTGGGTGCGGGTGCCCACATCCATAATTCAATGCGCCCGGCTCTCCCATGCATGCACACGTGACCCCCCACACTTCCCCCTGCTTTTGGCACAGGGGGCCTGGTACGCCCGTTTTCCCCCCTCCCCAGGCTCCAGAAGCTTTCTAGGAGCCTGGGGAGGCAAAAACAGCCTTCCCCATCCCCCCTGGAGGCCTTCTGGAGGCCGGAAACAGCCAGTTTCCCGACTTCCAGTGGGACTGGAAGGCCTGAAAATCAGTTGGCTGGTGCACGCATGCGCGCTGGAGATGAGCTAGGGCAACACTCGCGTGCCCACCAATATGGCTCCGCGTGCTACCTTTGGCACCTGTGCCATAGGTTCGCCATCACGGTTCTAGACCAATGCCCTGCTCAAGCAGAAGACTCCATACCATTCAGGGCAAATGGTTATGCAGTCTCTCTCTTGTTTTTTTTTATTATTTGATTTATATGCCACCCTTCTCCGGAGACTCAGGGCAGCTTACAATGCGTTAAGCAATAGCCTTCATACTTTTGTATATTTTATACAAAGTCAGCTTATTGCCCCCACAATCTGGGTCCTCATTTTACCTACCTTAGAAAGGATGGAAGGCTGAGTCAACCTTGAGCCTGGTGAGATTTGAACTTGCAGTAATCGCAGGCAGCTGAATGTTAATTACAGTGCTTTAGTCTGCCACGCCACCAGGCTTCTTGCTGAAACCCCTCCAGACTCAACACTCCAAACTCAACACTCCTGCAAAGTTATCTGACTGTGTAAAGCAATGAATGCAATGTCCTTCTGCAAACTCTGGAAAAACATCATACTGTTGTGGTCCGCCAGCAGCCTGCGGAGCTGGCAGCGGAGTCGGACAGGGAGGAGGCTGAGGAGGACAATGGACCAGTCCTGGAGCCTGGGGAAGGCCCGGACGAGGGCTCTGCATCAGAGACAGAGATGGGGCCAGGGCCATCTGGGAGCGATGCGCGGACTCCGGAGCCTCCAGAGGCGGATAGCAGAGAGGCAAAGGAACAGGAGGAGCCTGTTCCTAGTGCATGCATGAGAAGAGCTGCCAGAAGGCAAGAGCAGCTAAAGCAAAAAAGACGACTCGGAAGTAAGGCCAGGAGATGATTGGCCCCTCCCAGAAGGCTTAAAAGAGCAGCAACAGCTCTTGGGATCTTTGTAGGAAAGCAACGTTGCTACGTTTGCTTCTTGTCAGCATCTCTTGCTTCTGACCTTTTGCCAAGAAAAGCCTTTGGCAGGGTGCCAAAGAAGACAAAGGTTGGTGATAAGGCCAAAGGGCTGTTTATGAAGGATTTGTTTTGGACTTAATTTGGACTAATTTGGACTGTTCTAATAAAATATGTTTGTTTAGGACTGATTCAGGGGTGGGTTCTAAATTTTTTTACTACCAGTTCTATGGGCGTGGCTTATTTTGTGGGTGTGGCTTGATGGTCATGTGACAATTCTTTAAGATTTAGCAGAGGTACTGGTCTACCAGGCTATTAATTGCTTGCAGAGCTGTACCGGTCTATTCATTTGTTTTTGGAGGCACCGGTCTACCCGTTTGTTTTTGGAGGCATCGGTCTACTCATTTGATTTTGCAGGCACCTGTCTACCCCCACACTGCCTTTTAACACCGATCAGCTGTAGGGCGGCCCTTTGAAGCCCCGCGGCAAGAGTTTAAACAATTTTTTTCCTTCTAGCCGGTCAGCTGGGACTCGGGAGGCAGCAATAGATTGGGTGTGGGGCCAAATAAAAAGTAAGAATAACATGGGGGGGAGCAGCTCCCGAACAAAGAGAACCGGTTCGGTGACGTCATACCGTCACCGCTACCGGCTCGGCCGAACCAGGCCGAACCAGGAGGAACCCACTACTGGACTGATTGTGTCTGGTAATAACTACTTGGCCCTAGGTCACAACACATACTGGGGCTAATAAGTGTAAGTTTTTGGAAGAAGAGGCCGGGCAGGTGGGTTTCATTTCCTTTCAAAATGCCTGAAAGCCACCTATAAAAGGTGGCTTTTATAGGTGGCATTCAGATCCCAAGAAACTGTCTTGTATGTACCCCAATGTTCAACCAAAATGTTGGAGATGTGACTGCTTAGATGCTACATACTATCATATATGGTGGACTTGTAAGAAAGTGAAGGTTTTTTGGATAAAAATTTGGTGGGTTATGCAAAATGTTTTGAAGAAAAAACTACAATTTTCTCCACAATTGTTTTTACTGGGTATAGTTAAGGATTTTACATTGGGGGAAATAAAATTGATCTCGTATATGGTGAGAGCAGCTAGATTGTTGGTTGCCCAATATTGGAAGAAAGATGTTTTGCCTACCATTGAACAATGGATTCAGAAGATGGCCGAATTTGCAGAAATGGCGAAGATTTCAGCTTTTTTAAAAGATCATTCGCAAGAGAGTTACATACAGGAATGGAAAAAGTGGATTGATTATGTACAAAACTAGAAAATATTATATAGCTTTTAGCTGAGGAAGACTAGATCAATTTGATAAAACAGAACAGCAAGCGGGGTATAGAATATGAAGGGGATGAATAATATATATTGTGTTTGGAGTTACTAGAGTTTTAAATAGTAGAAGTCCGGGGGAGGGGGGGGAAGGGTGGCTGGGGAGGGTTAGGGTGGGAAAGGGAGGGAATTGTATTCTCTAGGTTTACTTGATTAATGTAATATAATATGTTGGGGGATGGGGGGGAAAAAGGGGGAAAAATTTGTATTTGAAAAACTTTTTCAATTAAAAAAAAATGCCTGAAAGCAATGAAAATCTCCTTTGATCAACCTCTGTTTTTTTTTCTCTCCCAGTTATGAACTATGGCTTGACAGTTCCTTCAAGAGGAAGTAGTTGTTGTACGTGTTGTGTGATGAATCGGAGCTGATGGTGGCAATCAGAGGCAGGTCACACCGGAGTTGCTGTCAGCAGCCAACAAAGCCTTGGATTTGATACAACGGTATGTTTGATGGGAACTCTTCCGTTGTTTCCGGGGAGGCCTAAAGAGCTGAGATGAATGGGGAAAAATTAGGGAACTTCATATGCAATGCAGTCTGTTGAAATGCCCCAATTTGGAAACACCTCTGTATATGTAGATAAAAGTTAAATGAGACCTTTCAAGACAAACCCCCAGGATTCTAGAAACAAAGAAAGACAAGATCATAAAACATCACTGTTGAGGGAGCAGAGAGCTAACTTACTAAGTTCTCTTTGTAATAGCTAGCAGATGGGCAAATGAAGCAATGAGAAAAACAGCGTCCCAGATCTTCGGGGGTTTCGCCTTTTCATCTTGGCCTGAAGCGATGGTGTAATTGAGCTGCAGCCTCTGGAAATCAGTTTGGCAGCTGGAACCTGGTCGGTGTGCAGTTTACACTGAGATATCTGAGAAAGGATGTTTGGAGGATTGACAAATTCTCTAGGACAAAAGCAGCACATTTGAACCTGCAAGGTTCAAATGCGTAGAAGCCAATAAAACGTCTCTGAAATTCTTCCCCTAATCTCTCATGCCCATGTTGCAGTCCAAATGACATGACAGAACAGAATAACAGAGTTGGAAGGGATCTTGGAGGTCTTCTGGTCCAACCCTCTGGTCAAGCAGGAGATCCTGAGGGTAGGACAAGAAGCAATGGGTGGAAAGTAATCAAGGAGAGAAGCAACCTAGAACTAAGGAGAAATTTCCTGACAGTTAGGACAATTAATTAGTGGAACAACTTCCCTCCAGAAGTTGTGAATGCTCCAACACTGGAAGTTTTTAAGAAGAGATTGGATAACCATTTGTGTGAAATGGTATAGGGTTTCCCGCCTGAGCAGGGTGTTGGACTAGAACAGGGGTCAGCAACCTGTGGCTCTGGAGCCACATGTGGCTCTTTCACCCCTCTGCTGAGGCCCCCTGTCACTCAAAATATGCGTCACAACCGCCAATGTGTGACACCCGACGGCACGTAATTTATTGAGCTTTTCAACCCCAGGTACGTCAACCATGGATAAATCCAAGAAAAGAAAAGTTTCAGAAGAAAACAGAATGTTTAATTCAACTTCATATGCTAATTTTGTGGCCGCTCAAGAAATTGTCAGGCACGGGAAGGATTTTGTGGCTCCCGGTGTTTTTTTTTTTCTGTGGGAAACGGGTCCAAATGGCTCTTTGAGTGTTTAAGGTTGCAGATCCCTGGACTAGAAGGCCTCTAAGGTCCCTTCCAACTATTCTATTCTATTCTATTCTATTCTATTCTATTCTATTCTATTCTATTCTATTCTATTCTATTCTATTCTATTCTATTCTATTCTATTCTATTCTATTCTACTCTGCTCCTATTCCTATTCCTATTCCTATTCCTATTCCTATTCCTATTCCTATTCCTATTCCTATTCCTATTCCTATTCCTATTCTATTTCTACCCTACCCTACCCTATCGTCGAGCCGCAAAAGGGGCTCCCCATCATTCCCGGGAGAGACGGATGTTCAGAGAGCCAGAAGGCAGCCAGAGCTGTCAAGCTACAGCGACACTTCGCAATGGAGGCAGTCCCTACAAAGCCAACAGCAGCGGAGGCTACGGCAGCGAGATTTGGCGGTTGATGGTCCTGGGTGATGTGCCTCTGTGACGTGAAGAGACGCGCAGAACTGCCAAACAGCTGTGGAGGGGAGGGGAGTTTCCAGGTGTACTTTTGTTCGCCAGATGTTGGGTTTCGCTATAACGAGTGCCTATATAGAGCGCTACAGAGCTAACGCCCATAGCGCTGACTTTATTCATGTTCCGGTTTGTTCCTCTTGCCGCCTCGTCGCTTGTGTGTGTCAGTAAAGAGTTTGGACTACTCTCTCGCAAAGTGTGGATTCGTTTCTTTTGCACAGCAAGCTCGGGCGGGGTGACAGGCCGAGACCTACCCTACCCTACCCTACCCTACCCTACCCTACCCTACCCTACCCTACCCTACCCTATCCTACCCTACCCTATCTTATCTTATCTTATCTTATCCCACTCTGGACAAATGGCTATCCAACCTTTTCTTGAAAACATCTAGTAATGGAGCACTGACAACTTTGGAAAGTAAACCATTCCACTGGATCTCAGGTACCGACCCAGATTGGATCCTGCAATACCTGCACTTATCAATGGCCTTAAAAAAAAGAGATTCTATTAAAGGGTCTCTTCCCCCACCCCCACCCCATAGATATAACAAATCTTTAGCCTGAAGCTTCCTCCTAAGAGCTGCATCTTACTTTTTATAAACAAAAAGTTGATAGATCATATTCACTGGAAGCTAAGCCTTATCACAGAGATTCTTCCGACTGATATATCGCTTAGCCAATTCTTGCCTTCTTCCAATATTTGTTCAGGAGGAAACTTTCCCAAACGCATGAGAACAATTGACTAAGTGTTTCAAATCATCCACAAAAGTGACATTTTATAATCTAACTTCAATTCCAACTGTTTGTTTATCTTTGCCCTGACTTTAAAGCTCAAAACAAAATAAAAATGTCACTTTTCACTGATTTTTCAAGCCACATAAGATAAGTTGGCCGCTTTTATTTCAAAATGCCATTTATTATTTTTTTTTGCAAGGCAGAAATAATGGATTAGCAAGACTAGAGAAATTCCTCTGTTTTTCATTTTAGCACAATGCTTCCCAATCTAGACAACCTTTAAATATGTTAACAGAATAATAGAGTTGGAAGGGACCTTGTAGGTCACCAAGTCCAATCCCCTGCCCAAGCAGTATATCCTACATCATTTGACAGATGGCTATCCAGTGTTATGGCCCGCAGTGTTGTGGCCAGCCAGAGTCAGACAGTGAGGAGGTTGGGGAGGAATATGGGCCAGTCCTGGGGGCTGGGGAAAGCTCAGACAAGGGCTCTGCTTCGGAGGCAGAGAGGGAGCTAGACAGTAGTGAGGTAGAGGAACAGCTGAAGCCTGTTCCCAGTGTTCACATGCGCAGAGCTGCCAGAACACAAGAACAATTCAACTTGGGAGTAAAGTTCAACTTGGGAGTAAAGCCACACCTTGGAGGTAATTGGCCCCTCCCATAGGAAACAAAAGAGGAGCGAATGGGGTGTGGGCTTTTGCAGGAAACAATTCGTTCCTTCCATGACTCTGAGAGACTCTGTGCCAAGTTTTGCCTTGTACTGTGTTTGGAAATTAGTTACCTGGCAGCCTTCCAAGCGAGATAAGGTCTGTGTTGATAAATATTCCTTTGAAAAACTGTTTGGACAGGCCTTCCTGAGTGTGAATGAAAGGAATTCACAATAGTGTAAATAAAAGAGGTTTTGCCGGGACCAAGATTCTGCTTCCTGCTTTTTAAGGGAGCCTAGGTCAGAACATCCAGTCTCTTCTTGAAAGCTTCCAATGAAGCTCCCGTAACTTCTGAAGGCAAGCAATTCTTGTGAACTCCAACTCCCAAAATTCTCAGCAGTGCTTATGCAAACTGGGGAACTCTACCTCTTAAACGTCTATAGAGATTCTCAGTCATCCAAGTCATGGTTGTCCTAAGGGTGCTTTTTCAGGAGGCAACTGGACTTTCTTGTATTTTTTCTTTGAAGACGTTTCGCTCCTCATCCAAGAAGCAAAACATCTTCAAAGAAAAAAAACAAGGAAGTCCAGTTGTCTCCTGAAAAAGCATCTTTGGGTCTACATCTTAAAGTTGCCAAGTTTGGAACACTTGTTTACAAAAGCATATGTTAGTCTGAAAGGGTTATTACCAGACGCCTCCTGATTTTTGGCTACCGTAAGTTAATATACTGTACCTCTCTCCTACAAAACTGAAAGAACTGTTTTATAATGTTTCATATTCCATTATTCAAGCAAAATAACAGGGAAAATGGAAAGAGAAAGGAAAATCTGTTATTTCAGCTGCTCTTCTAGCAAGGCACAAATATACAGATAATGCAATTTTTAAATCCATGCAGGAATAAGTATCACAGTCTTCATGGATGCCAAAGATAATAAGAGGCCTGGAAGCTAAGTTGTATGATGAATGGTTAAGAGAACTAGATATGCCTAGCTTAATGAATAGAATAGAATAGAATAGAATAGAATAGAATAGAATAGAATAGAATAGAATAGAATAGAATAGAATAGAATAGAATAGAAT
>WNWU01000003.1:61083799-61095757 GCA_012654045.1 Ptyas mucosa
GGAAGGGAAGGGAAGGGAAGGGAAGGGAAGGGAAGGGAAGGGAAGGGAAGGGAAGGGAAGGGAAGGGAGGGAAGGAGGGAGAGAGGGAGGAAGGAAGGGGAAAGAGGGAGGAAGGAAGGGGAAGGGAGGGAAGGAAGGAGGGAGGGAGGAAGGGAGGAAGGGAGGAAGGGAAGGAGGGAAGGAAGGAAGGAAGGAAGGAGAAGGGTGGGGGATGGAAGGAAGGATGGACGTGAAGAAGGAAGAAAGAAAGGAAAGAAGGAAGGAAGGAAGGAAAGAAAAAGTAAGAATGAAAGAAAGAAAGAAAGAAAGAAAGAAAAAGAAAGGAAGGAAGGAAGGAAGAAAAAGAAACAAACAAACAAACAAACAAACAAACAAACTGTAGAGAGGGAGGGAGGGAAGGAAGGAAGGAAGGAAGAAGGATGGAAGGAAGGAGGAAGGAAGGAAGGAAGGAAGAAAGAAAGGGAGGAAAAGGTGGAAAGAGAAAGAGGAAGGAAAGGAGAGAGAGAAGGAATGATATCTTATTATCATCCCACCTACTCATCTTCTTGAAATAGATTTCTTGAAAATCTTAGTGTTTTGCTATTGGATTCTTATATAGAAACATCTATTTTTTTTTAAAAAAAAAATCTGTCCTTCTCAAGTACAGATGGACCAGTTTACTTGGATTAATTAGAGATGGTGCATAGTTTTCTAAAGAGATTTTGAAGAAGAGAACCCAAATAAGGAAAAGAAAAAAAAATCCTGTATGCACCCTGTCTTTGAGCATCATGCCATCATTTCTTTGGATTTTCAATGCAGAGATCTACAGGAGACGGCATTGTGAATACAGTAGTTAACTTCCCACTGGCAAACATTATCACTAATCTTTCTTCCCGGCTGTCAACATTTTTTCCTCCCACGTGAAGTCACAGTGCGTGGCATTTTGGCATCATTTCATTGGGCTTTTCAAATGGAGAGACTGTTTTGTCCATCACTGTGAATCAAACACCATGAGGTGACATAGCTTATGTGTGAAAAAGACATATTAGTTGGATGCCAATTTTTGTGTCTTCCCACTGGTCAGTTGGGGAGAGTGCTTGTTATGCCCCTGTCGGAGTCTGACTCCGAGATGGAACAGGAACAGCTGACTGAGAGCGAGAGAGTGGCTCCGTTGGCTGTGGAGGAAACTGGGGAAGGGCAGACTCAGGCTGGGCAAAGCAGGGGAGAGTTAGAACAAAGGAGAGGGGGTTCAGATGAAGACCAAAGCCCACCCCCTCCTCATCCTAGGGCATGCAGGGAAGAACGGAGAAGAGAGTAATGTGAGTTGTGTGGCTTACAAGGGAGGAAAGGGCTCCGATCAGGAGTAAAATCCACTTACCTTCCGTATCAGTTCGGAAGTGCACGCGTTCTGTGCGTGGACCCTCTGTGCATGTGCAGAGGGTCCACGCGCAGAGCGTGTGCACTTCCAAACTGATACGGAAGGTAAGTGGATTTTACTCCTGATCGGAGCACGTGCGCAGAGGGTAAAAAACAGGTTACTTCCTGGTTAAAAGCAGGAAGTAACGACGACCGGGCAGGTGGGCGGAGCTGCTCTCTGAACCACCTCCACCATCGCTACTGATTCGGCCGAACCGGTCCGAACCGGTAGCATTTCACCCCTGGCTCCTATCCCCTTCACAAGATACACCTGGAACTGGAGTTTAAAAGGAGAGGCAAATGGGAGGGGCGGTTGTCGGGAACAAACACTGAGTTCATCTAATGTTTATCTGAGTTTCTGGCAACCTCCCAACTGGTTTGATTTACTTCCATGCTACTTCACTTCTGGAACTCCTTATCTTGCTGCCCTGCTGGACTAATTGCCTTATCTTGCCTTCCTTGTTGGATTTTTAGTTGGAAGTTTTCTGCTTACAATGTTTGGGACTGAAGTTTTGTCAGCCAAAGGCTGTTACAGGTTGGTGGAAGAGCTCTCTCCAGGCCGAAGAGTTGAAAGGGACACTGGGGGCACAGTTGGTGATAATAGAGGGACTCATATCAGTTCTCTGGCTGTCTTTTTTTTAATTATTCTTATTTATATGCCTCCCCTGCTCCTATTTTTAATTAAACTAGACATATCAATTCCAGCAACCATTCGTCATATGTTTTAGCCTCCAGTCCCCTAATCATCTTTGTTACTCTTCTCTGCACCATTTCTAGAGTCTCAACCTTTTTTTTAATATTGTGGTGATCAAAACTGGATGCAATATTCCAAGTGTGGCAGGGGTGGGTTCTAATTTTTTTTACTACCGGTTCTGTGGGCGTGGCTTATTTTGTGGGCGTGGTTTGATGGTCATGTGACAATTCTTTAGGATTTAGAAGAGGTCCTAAAGCAGAGCTGTACCGGTCTACCCATTTGTTCTTAGAGCGTCCTGGTCTACCCATTTGTTTTTGGAGTGTCCCGATCTACCTATTTGTTTTTCGAGCGTCCCGGTCTACCACCACACTGCCTTTTAACACTGATCAGCTATAGGGCGGCCCTTTGAAGCCCCACGGCAAGAGTTTAAGCAGTTTTTTTCCTTCTAGCCATCAGCTGGGACTTGGGAGGCAGCAAATAGATTGGGGTCAGGACCAAATTAAAGGTAAGAATAACGCGGGCGGGGTGAGAGGGCCCGGAACAAAGAGAACTGGTTCGGTGATGTCATATCGTCACCGCTACCAGTTCGGCTGAACCGGGAGGAACCCACCACTGAAGTGTGGCTTTACCAAGGCATTATAAAGTGATACTAACACTTCATGTGATATTATTCTAATCCTTCTATGACTGTATTGGCTTTTTTGGCAGCTGCAGCACACTGCTGGCATATATATAAGTGATTGCAACCTTGTTAGCAGCTCTTACTGATGAAAAATATTGCCCCAAGTATGTCCTCTAGCAGAATAAGAAGGAAGGATTTTGACACTCCAAGATAGTAAAGTTAATTGCGTTATATTTGTTTTCAATTTTCCCAAAATTTCACCCCTTAGGGTGGCACTCCAGGTGTGATTTTTACAAGAAGGCTCTCTTCATACTGTAGATCTTTGATGCTGTAATCAGTCAAATGTTGACAATAGTGGTGAACAACGAATAGCGCTCCAGGGGAAATGATGCTTTCATTCAAAGAAGAAAGATAGCATATTGAGGAATTATGGAGCCATCTTGCAAAAATGAGACTTGTTTTAAAAATGTCTCTATATTTTGACAGGAAAGTATGGAAACTTGAGCTTCTGATTTGTGTGTGTGCAGCAAATGTATCAGTTTGCATATTGCTGAGTATCATGTAAAATGTGAAATAATCAGTATGGATATATTCTTCCCAGACCCCACAAACACTGTATATAATAATCTAATGATGCTGTCAACATCGTACTCTTTTCTTTCTTTCCCCCCAAACTTTGTTGTCACGGAAGAAATGCTGCAAGATACTCCTGGAGGGGGGGGGGGGGGGGGATGTATTTATTTATTTGTGGAATTAATATAGCTGCCCACATGGCGATGCTGAGCAGCAAATAATCCATTAGGACCACCATTATTGCCCCAGAAAATAGTTAAAAAACAACCAAATGAAAAGGTGATGGGAATCCAAATCCCATCTTCAGGCAATGAGACAAAAATCTTCCTGCACAAAAGAACTGTTTGTTTTTAGAATCAACAAAGGATGACCTTAGTCATCTATTCAAAAGGGGCAGAAATGTTTTCCGTATGGAATTGTGAAACTATGAAAAGAGTTGACATCTGAACTGGACTCAGTCAGCAAAGAAATGCTTGAGAAGAGGCCCCATCACTCTACCTTGATGGGATTCATGATTGTCAGTATATCCCTTCGCTCAGGGGTGAGCTTCCAAAATTTTAGCAAGGGGTTCTCTGCCCGGATACTATTCTCCCCAGCTACGGACCCCAAAGAACGCAGCACACATAAATTCTACACAAAGCTTATTTTACTCAAATAACTTAGTCTTTATCATTCAAAGGCTGTTAATGAACTGTCTTAACAGCCTACCAGAATTCTAAGATAAGGTAATCATAGTCTTACTAGAGTTGGCAGAAAGCCCAGAAGCAAGACATGAAGGAGAGTGAACTAAAGTTGTTCTCTACAGCTTGTTGCAAGTGGTGTTCTTCCTTAAATAGGCTAAGGGAGTGGCCAATTAGCCCCAAGTCTTACCCTCAAGGAGACCTCCTCCTGAGAAGCCACTCCTGTCTTTTGGCAGCTCTGCGTACCCGTGCATTGAGAAGAGGCTCCTCCTCTTCGTCCTCTTCACTTAAAGGAGCTTCTGGAGGTTATGAAAGCCCTGGCTGAATCCCTGCCTCTGGCACCACATCTTCTCCAGCCTCCTTAATGTCCGACTCGAGCGCCAGCTGCATAGGCTGCTGACGCAGCACCACACCAGCCTCCTCGTTGTCGGAATCAGCTACAATCTGCACAGGCTGCTGACGGGCCACAACAGTTGCTGGATGGGAGTAACCATGGTGGGCATGGCCTAGTCGGCCTCCTGCACCATGGCAGGGGAGGTGTTTTTGCCCTCCCCGGGCTCTGGGGGCTTTTTTCGAGCCTCCGGGAGGATGAAAACGGCCTCCCCAGGCTCTGGAGGCCCTCTGGAGGCTGGAAATGGATCTGTTTCTGACCTTCCTGACCTTCCAATAGGCCCATTTTTCACACTCCCCAAGCCTCCACATGTGCCCTGCACTTACCTGCATCCAAAAAGGGCTGTGTGGGGACTCCTGGGAGGGGAGGGGTGGGGTGGGCGGGGCCAGCCACGAGTGGAATTTGGGGGTTCTCTGAACTGCACTGAATCTTAGCTAGAGGTTCTCCTGAACCCCTGTGAACCCCCAGCAGCCCACCCCTGCCTTCACTTCAGAAGAACCAACTTCTGCATATCATAAAAGGCCCTTCGGCAGGAAAGTAAAATGATGACTCCCATCCACCAGTTAGTGGAGTGAAAGTGTGGCCTTTCGATGAGGCATTTCCAAAGGGCTGTTGTGCTCAAAGCTAAGCTTAGGTGATATTTCTCAACCTTGGCAACTTTAAGATGGACTTCAATTCCCAGAATTCCTTAGCCAGCATGGGAATTTGTGGGAGTGGAGGTCCACACATCTTAAAGTCACCAAGACTGAGAAACACCATTTTAGGTGATATGAAGTCCAATTGGTTAGTCTTCAAAGTACAACTGATTGATTTCTCCCTTTCCTTCCCCTTTCCCTTGCACCTGCCCCTTTGTCTCCCTCTCCCCTTCCCTCTTTCCCCTCCCCTCTCCCCCTCTCCCTCCCATTTCCCTCCTCCTTTCCTTCTCCTTCCCCCTCTCCTCTCCTTTCCCTCTACCCTGTCTCCCTCTCCCTCTCCCTCTTGTTCTCCATCATCTCCATTCTCTCTCCTTCAGTCTATCTCCCCCTCTCCCTTTCCTCCTCTTCCCTCTCTTTCTCCCCTCACCCTTTCTCCATCCCCCACTCCCCCCAATTCCCCTTCCCCTTCCCCCTCTACTCTTCTTCTTCCCTCTCCTCACCCTGTCTCCATCCCCCTCTCCCTCTTGCTCTCCATCTTCCCTCTCTCTCCCTCTCTCTATCTCCCCCTCCCCCTCTTCCCTCTCTTCCCTCTCTTTCTCCCCTCCCCTTGCCTCTGTCTCCCACTCCCATTCCTACTCCCCTTGTCCTCCCCCTCTCTTCTTCTCCCCACCCTGTCTCCATCCCCCCACCTCTCTCATTCTCCATCTCTCCCTCTCTCCCCCCTCTTCCTTTCCCTCTCTTCCCTCTACTTCTCCCCTCATCCTGTCTCCATCTCCCACTCCCTCCTCTCCCTCTCCTTAACCCCTTCTCCTTCTCCCCTGCTTCCTCTCATCCTCTTTCCCTCTCCCTGATTTTAATTTTGTTTTTTCACTGTAGAAAAATACCAGGGCTGCCTCTCATTAATAGTTAATCCTCTTCCCCCCCTCCTAATCCCAGAAACTTTTTTATATTATTTTTTTTATAAATACATGAACAGTTCATTATTTAATCCTTCGAAACTGTATCAGCCCCTTTAATTTTATATTGTTTGAAAAATTCTACATGTTCAAATAGACACTTTTTTTTAAGGTGGGGGAGGAATGGAATTCACTTGTCTTAGAAGCTCACCAGGGCTTTTATACCAAAGGCAGGCAGAACACAGACAAAGCAATCTATGGAGCCAGGACACAAATGATTTACATTAAAATATAATTAAAATCAAATTAAACTAATGAAGAACTGTTAATATGAATAATCCCTGGGAGTTTGCTGGATTTTATTTCCTTCTGTCCACATTAACAATTACAAATTGAATTCAATTACATTTTTAATTGTTTTGATTTAAATGTAATTAAAAAATAAACTAATTTGAAGTGATGACTTTCCTTCGGTGTGGCAAGCTTTCCTCTATATTAAAAAAATACAATCTGACGGCAACATTTTTTCAGAAAAATTGGGAGGTTGCATTTCCAACTTTCCACTATTGTTCATAGTGTTGTAGAAAAAGAACAGACAGAGCTGGAAAGTGGAGTTAAACATGTCATTAGTTTAGAGTCTTTATGTTGCCACAAGAAACCTAAGTCTAATCTCTCTTGAATTTGGTTGACCCTTATTTAATGCCAATTTAGTGCTGATCATTAGTTGACCAGATTCTTGAGTATAGACTTTAATAAATAGTTTGTGGCGCAAATCTGCTAGGGTCCTGATTTTTTTGCACCTGACATATGTGGACTTCCGGGTTATGTACAGTACATCTCTTCCTAAAAAGTTGTGTTTGTGTGTGTGTCTTTCTGCATATGCTTCAGATAGCTAAATAAAGAGCCTTGGTAGGGCAGAGGACTAAAGCGCTGTTAAATAGCACTTAGCTGCCGGCTGCCTGCAATTACTCCAAATTCAAATCTCACCAGGCTCAAGGTTGACTCAGCCTTCCATCCTTCCGAGGTAGGTAAAATGAGGACCCGGATTGTGGGGGCAATAAGCTGACTTTATATAAAAAAGAACACCACTTAGGGGTGGGCCAAAAGCCCTATTAAGCAGGTATATACAAAAATATGAAGGCTATTGCTTAACGCATTGTAAGCTGCCCTGAGTCTCCGGAGAAGGGTGGCATATAAATTGAACCGATAGATAGATAGATAGATAGATAGATAGATAGATAGATGATAGATAGATAGATAGATAGATAGATAGATAGATAGATAGATGATAGATAGATGAATAAATACAAGCTTTGGCATTATGCACGGGATTTCAATTGTCAAGGCAAATCGTGATACATGATTTCAATATGTTCACCATGCTTCTATTTATTTCTATAGGAAATTTTATATGGCCACCCAATTTACTTTCAGTAACTCCCAGGGCCGTTTTAACAGCATTATGGGCCCCAGGCAAAGCAGTGTACTGGGGCCCCTGCAACAACTACTCACAGGAATAAAAATGTAAATGGTTGATAAAATTAAGCATATATTTATCAGTGTTATCAGTGCTAATTTCTATTAATGCATGTTCGTATTAATAAAATGTAATAAATATGTTGCTGCATTTATATGATAGTGGGACGCTGTGGCTCAGTGGCTAAGATGCTGAGCTTGTCGATCAGAAAGGTGGGCAGTTCAGTGGTTTGAAAGTGATGTGGTGGCTCAGTGGCTAAGACGCTGAGCTTGTGGATCAGAAAGGTCGACAGTTCAGCGGTTCGAATCCCTAGCGCCGTGTAATGGAGTGAGCTCCCGTTACTTGTCCCAGCTTCTGCCAACCTAGCAATTCGAAAGCACAGAAAAAATGCAAGGAGAAAATAGGGACCACTTTGGTGGGAAGGTAACAGCGTTCTGTGCGCCTTTGGCATTTAGTCATGCCGGCCACATGACCACGGAGACATCTTAAGACAATGTTGGCTTTTCAGCTTTCTTTCTTTCTTTCTTTCTTTCTTTCTTTCTTTCTTTCTTTCTTTCTTTCTTTCTTTCTTTCTTTCTTTCTTTCTTTCTTCTTCTTCTTCTTCTTCTTCTTCTTCTTCTTCTTCTTCTTCTTCTTCTTCTTCTTCTTCTTCTTCTTCTTCTTCACCTTGAGTTTGACACCCCTGCTCTAGATGACTCTCCTTAGAGGAAGGGTTCTATAACTTCCCCTGCTTCCTGCTCAGGTGGGTGGGGTAGATATGACTGGGAAAAAATGTTCCTTCAAATAACCTGGTCCCAAGCCATGTAGGGCTTTGAAATTGACAACCAGCACTTCCAATTGGACCTGGAAGCAAATTACCAGCCAGTGTAGTCCCACGAGAGAGGGGACACCTGTGCATATCAAGGTTTGCATAAAACCATACAGGTCACTGTATTTTGAACCAATTGAAGCTTCCAGCTACTTTTCAAGGCAGCCCCATATAGAGCCCCATATAGTCAAGACATGAAACTCAAATACTTTGGCCACCTAATGAGAAGGAAGGACTCACTGGAGAAGAGCCTAATGCTGGGAAGGATTGAGGGCAAAAGAAGAAGGGGATGACAGAGAACGAGGTGGCTGGATGGAGTCACAAGCAGTAGGCGTGACCTTAAATGGACTCCAGAGGATGGTAGAGGACAGGAAGGCCTGGAGGAACATTGTTCATGGGGCCGCAATGGGTCGACATGACTTCACAATTAGCAACAACAGCAATAGTCAGGACAGGAAGTGTTCTGCCCCAGCTATGGACCCCAAAGAATGCAGCAGAAACAAAGTCTGTATAAACCTTAGTTTACTAAAATAAAATCAGTTTTTCTTCAAACAAAGGCTGTTAATTAACTTTCTTAACAGCCTGCAAGAATCCAAAGAATAAATAATCTTAATCTTACTATGGTTGGCAGAAAGGCCAGAAGCAATTTGCAAACAACTAAGATCAAGGCACGAAGGTATGTGAACTAAGTTGTTCCCTGCAAATTGCTTCAGTCGGCGTTCTTCCTTAAATAGGCTAAGGGAGTGGCCAATTAGCCCCAAGTCTTACTCTTGAAGAGACCTCCTCCTGAGGAGCCACTCCTGCCTTTTGGCAGCTCTGCGTGCCCGTGCATTGAGAAGAGGCTCCTCCTCTTCGTCCTCTTCACTTATGGGAGCTTCTGGAGGTTCTGAAGGCCCTGGCTGAATCCCCGCCTCTGGCACCACCTCTTCTCCAGCCTCCTCATTGTCCGACTCAAGTGCCAGCTGCACAGGCTGCTGGCGCAGCACCACACCAGCCTCCTCGCTGTCTGAATCAGCTACTAGCTGCACAGGCCGCATACGGGCCACAACAGGAAGTGACTAAATGTGGGTAGCTATTGGTCTCCAAAATCCCGTAGGGTAGGATTTCTCAACCTTAGCAACTTTAAATTGTATGGATTTCAGCTCCTAAAATTCCCCAAACACTGTTTTAGAAGAGTGTCCTTTTAGTTTTCAAGACCCTTATGTCAGATAGTATTTGGGAATATTTTAAACAGAATTTGGAAATAGGAGAACTTCTCCATCCATGTTAAAGTTTCCTCTGACTTTTTAACGATCCAGAAAAAGGGATGGATGACAATGCACACAAACCATAATTAAATTTAATGACTTTAAAAGCCAGGCATCGTCTAGAATACAACTCTGGCAAAATGATAGTACCTACCTTTCTCTAAAACCGCCCAGTGGAATTCATTAGTGTTTGCAAGACAGCTGATATTATTCTTCATTATATAGCAGGCTTTGATGCTCAATTGTACGAGAAACAGGCTGAAATGTTGGCATAGTCCCTGCAGATAAAACGGCATTACGCTTAAAAATATTTTAACGCTCTCCAAAATAATTGAAGAAACTTTATACGATGCCTCATATGTTCGACGTAAACTTTGTGTTTGCAGCGTTCTTCATTGGGGAAGGCTGAATTTCTATTGCCATCACAACTATGAACTTACATATCCAGTAAAAGCAAAATTTCTTTGATTAAGTAGAACATAAGCTTCTGGTGGGAAGATTTCTGGATACAAGGAGCTGGTCCAATTGGTTTCTAAATAATAATAAAGGTTGGGTGGCACTTTGGAAACCTGCAGATTGACCAAAATATATATATATATTTAAAAATCCGCCTTTTGCAAAACTCCGCACTATTTGGTCTGCACACGTACAACATTGATATATTATGACATTCCAGGTTCCTGGGAAGAACTTGGTGTGTCTGAAGGCCAACATCAGCTAAAGAATTGGCAGCTGTGACTTCACATTGTTGTGAATCAAGGGTGAAATCCAGCAGGTTCTGACAGGTTCTGGAGAACCGGTAGCGGAAATTTGGAGTAGTTCGGAGAACCGGCAAATACCACCTCTGGCTGGCCCCAGAGTGGGATGGGAATGGAGATTTTGCAATATCCTTCCCCCAGGAGAGGGGAGGGAATGGGGATTTTGCAGTATCCTTCCCCTGGAGTGGGGAGGGAATGGGGATTTTGCAGTATCCTTCCCTGGAGTGGGGAGGGAATGGGGATTTGGCAGTATGCTTCCCCTGGAGTGGGGAGGGAATGGGGATTTGGCAGTATCCTTCCCCTGGAGTGGGGAGGGAATGGGGATTTGGCAGTATCCTTCCCTGGAGTGGGGAGGGAATGGGGATTTGGCAGTATCCTTCCCCTGGAGTGGGGAGGGAATGGGGATTTTGCAGTATCCTTCCCCTGGAGTAGGGAGGGAATGGAGATTTTGCAGTATCCTTCCCCTGGAGTGGGGAGGGAATGGAGATTTTGCCATATCCTTCCCCAGGAGTGGGGAGGGAATGGAGATTTTGCAGTATCCTTCTCCTGCCATGCCCACCGCACCACGCCCACCAAGCCACATCCACAGAACCGGTAGTAAAAAAAAATTGAATTCCACCATTGTTGTGAAGAAATGCATAAAAGTACTACAAGGAGTTCAAATCAGTCAATTCTAGAGGAAATAAACCCGGACTGTTCTTTCGAAGACAGTTCTTTGAAGCTGAAGCTCAAATTCCTTGACTCTCGGTTGAGAAGAGAGGGCTCCTTGGAATAGACCCTGATGTTGGGAAAGATTGAGGGGAAAAGGAGAAGGGGACAGCAGAGGATGAGTTGATTATATAGCATCAGTGACACAATGAACATGAATTTGGGCAAAATCTGGGAGACAGGGGAGGACAGGGGAGCCTGGCGTGCCGTGGTCCATTGGGTCACTTAAGAGTTGGACATGACTTAGCAACTGAACAATGACAACAAAACAAAGGTAAAGACTATATATAAGATAAAAGCAAAGGTAAAGGCTCCCCTCACACATATGTGCTAGTTGTTCCCAACTCTAGGGGGCGGTGCTCATCTCCGTTTCAAAGTCGAAGAGCCAGTGCTGTCCAAAGACGTCTCGGTGGTCATGTGGCTGGCGTGACTCAACACCAAAGGCACATAGAACACTGTTACCTTCCCACCAAAGGTGGTCCCTATTTTTCTACTTGCATTTTTTATGTGGTTTCGAACTGCTAGGTTGGCAGAAGCTGGGACAAGTAATGGGAGCTCACTCCGCTCCCGCGGTGCTAGGGATTCGAACCACCAAACTGCCAACCTTTCTGATCCACAAGCTCAGCATCTTAGCCACTGAGCCACCACGTCACTTTATATATTGTCTGAAGTGGTGTCTGAAGTGGTGTAGGGTTTCCTGACTGGCAGGGGGTTGGACTAGAAGACCTCCAAGGTCCCTTCCAACTCTGTTATTCTATTCTATATATAGGATAGAAACATTCAAAAACTTATTTGTTAATTGCAAGAACAAGCCAGTGCATGGCCAATACAGTACTTGAAGGATATAGAAGGAAAAGCCAATAAAAATCTGAAAGAAAGAAAGGAAGGAAGGAAGGAAGGAGAGAGAGAGAAAAAGAAAGAAAGAAAGAAAGAAAGAAAGAAGGAAGGAAGGAAGGAAGGAAGGAAAGAAAGAAAGAAAGAAGGAAAGAAAGAAAGAAGGAAAGAAAGAAGGAAGGAAGGAAGGAAGGAAAGAAAGAAAGAAAGAAAGAAAGAAAGAAAGAAAGAAAGAAAGAA
>WNWU01000003.1:61113126-61127969 GCA_012654045.1 Ptyas mucosa
TATCTATCTATCTATCTATCTATCTATCTATCTATCTATCTATCTATCTATTCTATCACTAGTTATATATTTGAAAAATGGGATTCTATACATGTAAACATAGAAAAATATTTTGGAAGAATTGGATATTGCTTCTTCTAACAGCCAACGTGCAAATTGTTCAGGAAACACAACTCTGAAAATGAAATCCCCTGATATAATTTGTGCATCCTGCTAAAACTTTGGAGCTTGGTTGATTGGCTCTCATAGGTATTAAATCCTTCTTTGTAAAATGGAATAATTTCAATTATTTCCTGGTTTGATCCCCTCCCCCCCCTTATTACTCTGCCAAAGAGGGAAAACAAACTTCAGGCAAGTTACATGAGATCAGACAAATAAAATACAGCACTCAAAAATGCTAATAAAAATTGCTATAATATAGTTTTCCTCAGCCTTAGCAGTTTGCTGGCTGGGAGTTTGAAGTCTACCCACCTGAAAATTGCTAAAGTTGAGATATACCATCATAGTATGTATAGAAAAACAATGTAATAATAATGAAAGCCATTTCAGCAATTCGTATAATTACCCAGAAATTCTAATTATGAGTCTTATACCAGTCTACAAGTGAAGTTTCAAAGTAGATTTGGTTAATAAAATACTGAAATGCTACCGATTCTCACTCTCCAGGTGCTTTTCTGCCACCTGTTCAAAGTATCGGTCAATCTCCTGAATGGGTTAAGGCCACATAAAGTAAAGTTGGTGCTGGAAGTGACTATTACGCATCCCATGGACTGCAAAAATCACAAACAAAGGAGTCCTAGACTGGACCACACCAAACGTATCAGTTGAAGCAAGACTGCCAAACAGAGGGTGTCATACTTTGGTCATGACATGAGAGTTGATTAATTCAAAAAGTCAATCATGGTGGAAGTGATCAGCAGAAAAAGGAGAAGGGGAACGATAGTACCCGTTGGCTGGACACTATGAAGGATGACACCGGGATGACCATGGTAGTTCTTTTTTTTTTTGGAAAAGTTTTTCAGTTTTATTTCTTATACACATAATATAAAATGTACATTTTCTTATACATAATTAATCCTACATATACATGTTTTCCTTAAAGAAAGCATTAAAATAAGGCATTTTAATTACATTCGGAGTTGCTCTTCTACCCTGTCTTCCCTCATTTCGCAACAACCCTTCTTCTTCTTCTCCTCTTCCCCTTCCCTCCCTCCTCTCCTCTCCTACTATCTCTTTCTTCCTCTCCTACCTCATCCTACTTCTCCTTCCTTTCCCCCACTCTTCTCTTCTTTCCCCCCTACTCACCTTCTCTCCTACTCCTATCCCCTACCCTTCCTTCCTCTCCTTTTCCCTTCCTTCCATTCCTCTCCCTCCCTCTCCTCTTCCTACCCTCTACTCCTCTCTCCTTTCTATCTTCTTTGCTGTGGAATATTCTCCTTGTTTGGTATCCGAACAACTCCTGTATTCCAATAGTATATACTTTCTTTCAATTTCTTTTCAGATTTATTCTATCAGTATTATCATAATAATTGTACGCTTTTTCTTATTATCTTCTTTCTTTCCCCCCCTCCCATCCCCCTTTTTCATTTACTCTGGTGTCATCTGGGTTTCTATTTTTTTTTTATCCTCTCCCTCGTTTAACTTTCTATTATCTAAATCATTTATCTATCCTCTTATCTTCATATTTCTTTTCTAACCATATATAAAATCTTCCCTGTGTCTTGAAATACACTAATTCCTCTTTATCTCTTAGTCTTAGAGTTAATCTATTCATTTCTGCACAGTCTAAAGGAAGGGGTGTGACCAGGGCCAGTGGCGATACAGCAAATTCCGGGGGCTCCTGGAAAATGCTGATATCTCAGCTGCTTTTTTTTTTTTTTAATAAAAAGTTTTTATTGGTTAAGAATATACAATATTATAGTTTACAATATGTTGAATTTTCAATATCTTTATGAAAAGATATTTCAATTATTATTTTCTTTTTTTAAATTTCTCACACAACAGACATTATTATCTTAAATCAAAACAAACAACCAGGTTATATAAAAATTATATAAACAAAAAAAAAGGAGTGTTATACAAAATACAATAAAAGAAGAGAGAGAAAAGAAAAATGTCAATTAAAAAAACCTTAAACAATAGATTCCCCTCCTTTCTTCATTTCCTAGTTCTGGCTCTTAAAACCATGGTCTGGCTTCCCTCCCCCTCCCGGACCGCAACAGCTCCGTCCGCCTCCGCTCCTTGATCATCTGATACTTCCCCCTCTTCGGCTCCTGTATCTTCTCCACTTAGGAAGGATTTATGTTGGTCAAAAAAAGCCTTAGCTTCCGTTACATTATTAATTTTCTTCTTACTGTCCTCCCAAAAAATCATCAAGCCCTCCGGAATCAACCACCTAAAACCTACTCCCTTGAGGTACAGCTTATTTGATAAAAAATAATATTTTCTTCTTAATTCTCGTACCTGTCTGGGAATCTGCTTCAGGATGGTGATCTCCTTGCCCCTGTACACCAGCGCCCCCAGTCTTTGTTTTCTCAATATCTCATCTCTCAGTTCCCTTCTCACAAATTTAATATGAATCTCTCTTGGTAGATTATGTAAAATTGCAAATTGTGAGTTTACTCTGTACACCAAGTCCACATCCCTTCCAATAGACTCCAAATCTCTTTCTAAAAATTCACCCAACATTTTAACCATCACTTCTCTCAAATTTTCCTGGTCAAGTTGTTCCACGTTTTGGAACCTGAGAAAATAAGACATCTTATCCAATTGTAAGGTTAACATTGCATTTCCTCTCCCATCCTCCACCTTCTGGAGTGCCCGTACCTCCCCCTCCAGACCCCCCATCTTCTTCTTGTTTTGCTCTGCCAGCTGTTGAACATCATTTAAATCTTTTTTCATAAGTGTCATTTCAGATTTAATTTCAGATAATCCTTTTTGGACGTCATCTAACTTGTCCAACTTTTGGTCCAATATTGCCAGTCTTTCCAAAATTTTCCCCATGTCAGTTGCTGCTGATTTGTGGCCCTTAGCCATCTTAGATCAGTAGAAGATGAGAAATCAAAGGGCAAACCTCCAGAGAAGAAAGAGGGATTCGCAATCTAAGTAATTTTTCAACTGTCCACCAGTGGGCGCTCACAGGAGCAACGAGTCCGAAGTATAGAGTAGGTCAAACAGGAAGCCAGAGGAGAATGTTGTCTTCAATCATAAATAAAGAAGCAGGAAGTCAGATCGCCGCCATTGTCTGCCGGGGGGAGGGGCCACCAGACCTCTCCAAGAAGCTCTGCCACAGCCATCCTCCAAGGAAAAGTCAGAAAGGTAAGGGGTTTCACCCCATCTCCTTCCCCCTAGTTCTCTGCCACGGCACCTTTCCAGCTACAAGGGGGGGGGAACTCCAACCCCCCCCTCTCGCCTCCAGGATGCCTGCTCCACTCTGCAATCAGTCAGTACAGTCCGTTGTGCTTTCTTAGATAGCACCAGTCCCCTTAGGCGCTGTGGCGCCTCGGCGGCCTCGAAAAAAAGCCGCCGATCGCCTCCCGCCCCCTCTGGAGCCTCGGGCGCGCCAGCATCGGCCTCCCGGCCCCTGGAAGTGAGGCAGGGGACCCCTGGCGAGCCGCCCTCAAACGGCAAACGCCCCAATAATGGGGCGCTTGGCCCAAAGGGCCTCCAGATGGGGGGGATCAGACTCTGGGGCCAGAGCTAGCCCGATCAAAGTCTGTCGCCAGCGGAACCGGAAGCGGAAGTCCGATATCTCAGCTGCTTTAAGGGACCATGGTAGTTCTGAAGGAGGCAGTGTAAGACAGAGGGGCATGGAGAGTGCTGACACATAGAGTGGCCGAGGATCGGACATGACTCAACGGTTGACAATGATGAGATGTATCTGTGAGCTAAAATGGATTCTAGCATCCAACCCCAAGATGACCCCAAAGAAAAGGATCCTACACATGGGTGCTATTCAGCAGGTTCTGAAAGGTTCTGGAGAACCGTTAGTGGAAATTTTGAATAGTTCGGAGAACCAGCAAATGCCACCTCTGGCTGGCCCCAGAGTGGGGTGGGAATGGAGATTTTGCAGTATCCTTCCCCTGGAGTGGAGTGGGAATGGGGATTTTATTTTTATTTATTTATTTATTTTTATTTATTTATTTATTTTATTTATATTTATATGCCACCCTTCTCCAGAGACTCAGGGCAGCTTACAATGTGTTAAGCAATAGCCTTCATACTTTTTGTATATTTATACAAAGTCAGCTTATTGCCCCCACAAACTGGGTCCTCATTTTACCCACCTTAGAAAGGATGGAAGGCTGAGCCAACCTTGAGCCTGGTGAGATTAGAACTCACAGTAATTGCAGGCAGCTGGATATTAAATGCTGCCTTAATAGGAGGCATTAGCCTGCTACGCCACTTTTGCAATTTATTTATTATTTTATTTATTTATTACTGCAATTTACATGCCGCCTTTCTCCCTGGGGACTCAAGGCGGCTTACAAAATAACAAATTCCAATACAAATCACAATGAAATAAAATTAAAATCAGCGACCCTATTAAAACAGTTTAAAATTATGACAGTATACCCTCAAACGGATCAGTTGAGTTGACAGAAGAGCCACGTCTTCAGCTCACGACGGAAGGAAAGAAGGTCGGGAGCTATCCTGAGCTTGGTGGGCAATCCATTCCAGAGAGTTGGGGCTCCCACAGAGAGAACGCCCTCCTCCTGGGGGCCGTCAACTTACACTGTTTGGCTGACGGCACCCTGAGGAGGCCGACTCTGTGAGAGCGCACAGGACGATGGGAGAGCGGCTGGAGATGGTCCTCCAAGTACCCCGGGCTGAAGCCATGAAGGGCTTTATAGGTAAGCACCAGCACCTTGAAATGTATCCGGAGCACCACCGGCAGCCAGTGCAGCTCACATAGGAGAGGTGTTACACGGGAGTATCTAGACGCCCCCGTAACTACCTGCGTGGCTGCATTCTGGACTAGCTGGAGCCTCCGGATGCATCCCAAGGGCAGCCCCATGTAGACGGTGTTACAGTAGTCCAACCTAGAGGTAACGAGGGTGTGAGTGACCGTGGCAAGGGCATCCCAGTCTAGAAAAGGGCACAGCTGGCGCACAAGACGTACCTGTGCGAAGGCCCCCCTGGTTACAGCTGTCAGATGGTCATCTAAGAACAGCCGAGAATCCAGGAGAAGTATCCTTCCCCTGGAGTGGGGTGGGAATGGAGATTTTGCAGAATCCTTCCCCTGCCACGCCCACCAAGCCACATCATGCCTACCAAGCCACGCCCACAGAACCGGTCGTAAAAAGAATTTGAATTCAACCCTATAGTATGATTTTGGGTCTTTCTTACTTTTTGCCTCAGAGTTATTTCATCTTGCCAGGATGATAAACTATTTCCAAAGCTAGTGTTCTATTTAGCTCTTGCTTTTACATAGGTCTCCTGCTAATTAATGCACTTAGCTGTAAAGCTAAAAAGGAGACGCTTTTAAAAGGCATAAAATAAATGCTCCACAAAGATGTTCCACAACCCAAAATATCTCTCCCCCAAAATTAATGGGTAATGTTTTTCTCTGCAGAAAGAACTGTACAAAACCTTGATGGGATTTTGGAAGAAGAAGAAAAATCACCTTCAGTTTCCTTATTCTTATTTATCTTGTTGTGACTTGACACCCCATCTTAGTCACAACATTGCAGGTATTACTAAAGGCTGTTTTTGGGGAACGAAAATGGAGCGTCCATAAGAGTGATGAAGTTCCAAGCTAACCTTGAAACTGCCCAAAGTCACATAGGTGAGATGGGAAGTATAGAAATTGAATTAATGAATGAATGAATGAATTTATTTTAGTTGGCCTGGTACAATGGGTTTGATGCTGCTCCACAGGCCCCCACGTATGATGTCAGGCCTAAATCCAGAGCCTCACAGCAAAATCCAATCAAGTTCAATGGTTTCTTTGCTTACATCCAATAGACAGAATCTCACCAAACTAAAGCTATACAGTATAACCTTCTAACCTACTAGATATCCTGAGAGATTCTAGGCTGGGGCGACCCTGAAGCTCTTCCCTGTCCCCCATCCATTTTGGGATTGTGCAGCCTCTTAATCTGGGCCCATCTCTGGGAAAGCTCTGTGTTGCCAAGACTCCCCCCACTGCATCTCTAGGGGCACATTCCATCACACATGGGCCTCCATAGATCAAACCAGGGGTGAAATCCAGCAGGTTCTGACAGGTTCTGGAGAACCGGTAGCGGAAATTTTAAGTAGTTTGTAGAACTGGCAAATACCACCTCTGACTGGCCCCAGAGTGGGGTGGGAATAGAGGTTTTGCAATATCCTTCCCCTAGAGTGGGTTGGGAATGGGGATTTTGCAGTATCCTTTCCCTGGAATGGTGTGAAAATGGAGATTTTGCAGTATCCTTCTTCTTCACGCCCACCAAGCCACACCCACCAAGCCACACCACACCACACCACACCCACCAAGCCACACCCACAGAACCTGTAGTAAAAAAAATTGAATTTCACCACTGGATCAAACCCTCAATGAGATGGAATGTATACATCAATCCTTGGATTTTTCAACACTCCCAAGATTAGTATCTGGAGCGGATGTGAGTTACTTGTGAAATCAGGGCTAAACTTGGCAGTAGATTAATTTTCATCCCATATTTCTGATGTTCATGTCTTCAGCTTTGCTAGTTATGTACAATTATCTCTTCCTGTTGATTATTTTTTTTCCTTTAATGATTCTTTATCCAAAAATTCCGTACATCCCAGAATAATTCTGTGGTGAAGTGGGACTTTGTCATCCATAAATCATGGAGGTAATTGGGAATATTACAGTGTTGGGGGCAAATCTATTCTATTCTTATTTGATTTTTATTTATTAAATTTGTATGCCACACATGTGCCCTTTAATGTGACTCTGGGTGGCTTACAGGTTATACTTATTCGTGAGTGAAGTCCATTGTGTTGTGATGATAACTTTGAAGTGATGAAGTAGCTTTCCATTTCTCTTTTAAACATTGTTGTGCTTTTCTTTTTAACTTTCTTCTCATTCCCACCTCAAATCTTCTCAACCAAAGGATTCCAACAGCTGCCAATTCCTTCAGGAAATCCAAAATCCATGTCATGTTATACAACCATCTTAGCCACATCAAATTAAAGACCCAGCGATGCATTTCCCAACCTCTCAGTTTGAATACTCTAAGTCTCAATTAGTAGGGGTGTGCAAATCATCCCTGATTTGATTTGAATTGTTGATTCAGTGTGAAAAGTCAAATTGTTTTGTACCGAGAGTGCTCTGATGCAATGGCTAAAAGCAACAAATTGAGCACGCACATACACACAACGTTAACTGAATAGTCCTGTCAATTAAAATCAGTTTGATTGAGATTGCTGCTTTGGATAGAAGGAATGATTCATTTCTTGCTACCTTGTTTGACATTTCAAATTTAACTGATTCGGTTTAGAAATATCAGGGACTAAAATCTCCAAGGATAATTTGTCCAACCTTGTATATACATCTAAGATCTTCTTTTTTCTCCTCCTCCTCCTCCTCCTCCTCCTCCTCCTCCTCCTCCTCCTCCTCCTCCTCCTTCTTCCATATTCATCATCGGATGTTGGCGATCATGTTGGCAATCCTATTTTTGTCAACAGCTTCATGAAAAAGTGCTGCTGAGTTTTGCACAAACCAGTCCCTTAGGTTTTGAAGCCATGATGTTCTTCTTCTGCTGGATCTCATCCTGCCTTTATTACTAAGATGTCTTGCCTTTATTATTTTTACAAATAAGCCAAGGTGGAAAACACACCTTCCTCCTCCTATTTTCCCCACAACAGCAATCTTGTGTGGTGAGTTGAGCTGAGACAGAGTGACTGGCCCAAAGTCACCCAGCTGGGTTTCCTCACTAATGGTTGCAGAAACTGGGTATGTCTACAACTACCAAAGAGAAGGACCAGGGGTGACATGATAGCAGCCTTCCAACGTTTGAGAGATTGTCACAGAGAAGATGGGAGTCAACCTATTCTCCAAAGCACCTGAAGACAAGACAAGCAATAGATGGAGACTTATTATTATTATTATTATTATTATTATTATTATTATTATTATTATAATTATAATTTCTATACCGCCCTTCTCCTTTCAGACTCAGGGCGGTGAACAGCCAACTAAAAGCACAATATACAAAAGTTAAAAGCAATTTAAAATGATATAAATAAATTTGGCCCAATTTTAAGTTAAAAATCAATAACAAAGACTTTAAAACCAACATGGGGTCAGGCCAGCCCAGTTAACCGAAAAAGATGGGTTTTAAGGGCCCGACGAAAAGTCCGGAGGTCTGGGATCACTCGTATCTCTGGGGGGAGGTCGTTCCAGAGGGTAGGTGCCACCACAGAGAAGGCTCTCCCCCTGGGGGTCGCCAGCCAACATTGTCTGGCCAATGGCATCCTAAGGAGGCCCTCTGGTGGGAGGCAGTTGGTGGCAGAAGGCGGTCCCGTAAGTACCCCAGCCCTAAGCCATGGAGCGCTTTAAAGATGGTTACCAACACCTTGAAGAGCACCCGGAAGTCCACCGGAAGCCAATGCAGCTCGCGCAGGAGAGGCGTCACATGGGAGCGCCTCGTCGCTCCCAAAATCCCCCGTGCGGCTGCATTCTGCACCAGTTGGAGCCTCCGGGTGTACCCCAAGGGGAGCCCCACGTAGAGAGCGTTACAATAGTCCAGACGAGAAATGACGAGTGCTTGAGTGACCGTGCGTAAGGAGTCCCGATCTAGAAAGGGGCGCAACTGGCGTATCAGGCGAACCTGATAGAAAGCCCCCCTGGCCACGGCCATCATATGCTCTTCTAAAGACAGCCGTGAGTCCAGGAGGACACCCAAGTTGCGCACCCTTTCCGTGGGGGCCAGTGATTCGCCCCCAATAACCAGCGATGGCACCAGCTGGCTATACCGGGACGCCGGCAGCCACAGCCACTATTAAGTCTCCTATTAAGGAGAGATCCAACCTAGAAATAAGGAGAAATTTCCTGACAGCAAGAACAATCAATCAGTGGAACAGTTTGCCTTCAGAGGTTGTGGGTTTTCCATCACTAGAGGTTTTTAAGAGGAGACTGGATAATCATTTGTCTGAAATGGTATAGGGTCTCCTGCTTGAGCAGGGGGTTGGATTAAAAGATTTCCAAAGTCTATTCTATTCTATTTCTACTCATGAAATGCCATTTTCTAGCCTGATGCCTTAACTACTAGACCAGAGGTGAAATCCAGCAGGTTCTGACAGGTTCTGGAGAACCGGTAGTGGAAATTTTGAGTAGTTCAGAGAACTGGCAAATGCCACCTCTGGCTGGCCCCAGAGTAGGGTGGGAATGGAGATTTTGCAATATCTTCCCCAGGAGTGGGGAGGGAATGGGGATTTTGCAGTATCCTTCCCCTGCCTCGCCCACCAAGCAGGGGTGAAATGCTCCCAGTTCGGACCGGCTCTCCCGATCCGATAGCAATGGCAGCAGGTGGTTCGGAGAACCGCTAGCAAAAATCCCTGTGCGCCCCCCCACCCAATAATCAGCTGAGTCGCACAATCATCAGAGGGATTTTTTTTTTATTTTTAAAAGCATTTTTTCTACAACCTCTTCTGACGAAAAAATGCTTTTAAAAGTAAAAAAAAAAAAGCCTCTGATGATCGTGCGGCTCAACTGGGCTCCTCAGAGGCTTTTCCAAGCATTTTTTTCTGCAACCTCTTGGCCGAAGAGGTGGTAAAAAAAAAATGCTTTGAAAAGTCTCTGACGATCCCAGCTGAGTTGCCTGATTGTCAGAAAGGCTTTTCCAAGCATTTTTAAAAAAGCCTCTCTGACGATCCCAGCTGAGTTGCCTGATCGCCAGAGGCTTTTCAAAGCATTAGAAAAAATGCTTCGCAAAGTTTAAAAAAAAAAAAAAAGTTGGCCACGCCCACCCAGTCACATTACCCCACCTCCACCAAGCCACGCCCACAGAACCGGTAGTAACACATTTTACATTTCACCCCTGCCACCGAGCCACACCACACCCACCAAGCCACACCCACAGAACTGGTAGTAAAAAAAATGAATTCCACCACTGTACTAGACCGAATTGGCTCCCTTATGATCTCCGTGGTACACAATCCCATAACAAAATAAGTTTATTATTGCTGTTGATGAGTTCACAGTGACCAGCTGACCGTGTCCGGTTTTGCCTGGTTATTTTGATATCATTCCCATGCTTCGAATGATTGATTTTCATTGTGGCAAACCACCCAGAATGGTATGAGTTCAGTACGATACAAATGTGGATAAATAAATAAAAGTGAAATAAATTTCAATCGTTGATGGAGAGGCCTTCGTGCTGAATCTCCAGATCACACCTTTGCTCTTCCCTCTTGGTTCGGAGCTTGTTTGTTTGTTGTCTTGTAGCTTAGCAACAGCTTGCCCAATCGGTCAGAATATTGGGTGTACGCAGAAAATAGGTTAATTCAGTAATCAGGTTAAGTATCCTGAGTAAAGGCAATGAAAATGAGATAAAATTATAGTCATTTGTACTTGTTATTTTCCTCCAGTGTTAGAATGATATCGTGTTACTATTGCAATGACAAGAACTACCATATAATATTATTTTCTCAATGGATTACAGAGCAGTAACTATTAACAACGCAGTATTTTTTTTCCCCCAAGAGAGCATTTAAGGCAGTGTTTCTCAACCTTGGAAGCTTCAAGATGGGGGGAATTCAACTCCCAGAATCCCCCAGCCAGCAGCGCTGGCTGGGGGATTCTGGGAGTTGAATTCCCCCCATCTTCAAGCTTCCAAGGTTGAGAAACACTGATTTAAGGGGAAGCAGACAAACAGGTTTGAATCTCCCCGGCTCAAGATTGACGCAGCCGTCCATCCTTCCAAGGTCGGTAAAATGAGGACCCAAATTGTGTGTGTGGGGGGGGGCGATATGCTGACTCTCTAAACCGCTGAGAGAGGTCTGTAAAGCACCGCAAAGCAGTGTATAAGTCTAAGTGCTATTGCTACTAGCCAACCAACCAGACTGCTTGCTATTAGACAAGCCCTATAAGACAGGGATGGTGATAGATGTAGCGGTGCCAGATGACAGCAGCATTAAGAAGGTGTGTGAGAAGCTGAAGGAAATACCAGGGCCTGAAGGGGGAGCTAGAGAGGATGTGGAAAGAAAAACCTAAAGTAGTTCCTATGGGCATTATGTGTCTCCTCAGACTCGGGTCTTCTCCAGTGACCTGAGAGTTTGAGGGTTCTTCACAGAATCTTAGCTACTCCTGGCACTGCACTCTTTTGGACAGAGAGATCTGATGTTGTTTCTGGGATCTGTTGGAGCCACTCTTCCAGCTTAGAGGTGTCAGCCCCACCACTGGGATCATTTTGGCCTTGACTTTCCACCTCCTCTCTATTTTCCTCCTTCACACCCAGGTCCTTCTACAGCTTCTCATACTCCTTCTTCCTGATATTGCTCTCACTAGGTACCACTATATCTGTCACTACCGTTGTCTTCTGAGCCTTGTCCTCTACCGCAGCATCTAATTGATTGATTGGCCAGTACCTGCCTGTCCACTAGATCTGGAAGTCCCACAGTATCTTAATAGAAATAGACTTATATACCACTTTACAGTGCTTTACAGCTCTCTCTAAGTGGTTTACAGAGCCAGCCTATTGCTCCCCAACAATTTGGGTCCTCATTTTACCCATCTCAGAAGGATGGAAGGCTGAGTCAACCTTGAGCCTGGTGGGATTCAAACTGCCAAATTGCAGGCAGCTGGCAGTCAGAAGAAGTAGACTGCGGTACTGCACTCTAACCACTGAGCCACCGTGGCTCATTAATTAACTCTGTTATTCTCCGTGAACCTGTATAGAATTTCCCTTCTGGAGTTTGGAGGGTCTTGTCCATAGTCCAGATGTTCCTATACACAATGACAGCTATGTGATTGTACTACAGTAATAGCAACAGCACTGAGACTTATATACCGCTTTGTAGTGCTTTACAGCCTTCTCTAAATGGTTGACAGGGTCAACATATTTTCCCCAACAATTTGGGTTCTCATTTTACCCACCTCAGAAGGATGGAAGACTGAGTCAACCTTGAGCCAATCAAGATCGAACTGCTGACAGTCAGCAGAATTAGCCTGGAATCCTGCATTCTAAGCACTGCGCCACCATCGCTCATCATGGCTATACTAGTCCACGATGTTCCTGCTTGGATCTTACACTCTGCCACTAAGAGAAGACAGCCT
Organism: Ptyas mucosa; assembly: GCA_012654045.1. Lineage (NCBI taxonomy): Eukaryota > Metazoa > Chordata > Lepidosauria > Squamata > Colubridae > Ptyas > Ptyas mucosa. The sequence continues at coordinate 61,125,371 of WNWU01000003.1, forward strand.
CTTCTGGAAAGAGAGCTCTATGTTGCTCCTGGGATCTGTTGGATCTCCTAGCTTAGGAATCACAGCCCAAGTGATCCCACCATCACTGGAACCTTTACTTTCCACATCAATATTTACACCCGGTGAAGTTGCCATTTTCTTTCTTTTTTTAAAAAAAAAAATTATTATTCATCAGCACTACCAGGCTTAAAGTTGGAAGGAAGTTTAATCTTTCTCGTAAAATCCCAACACAGACATATTTTTCTAATAAAATAAAATAAAACCCTCCTTTGGCACCAGTGGAAACATCTTTTTTTAAAAAAACAAAAACAACAGTGACTCCGAGGCAGGAAACTGAATTTTACAACTCCACAAACATGAGAGCCAAGAAATAAATAATGACTGCAGGAGACATCAGATTATTTGCTTACTGTCAAATTAAGAAGAAAGAAGGACGGCTTCTTGCATCGTAGAGTTTGCCTCTGAATGGCACTTAATCGAAGAATCCTTGAATTTCAGGAGGGGCTGACTATGAGCCTAGATTTCATTGTCGGGCGCATCAGAATGCAAGTGGCATAATTCTGGGCTCACAATTACCCTGATTTCTCTTATCAGCAAAAGGATGCTGTAAATTACTCTTAGAATAGAACAGAATGACAGAGTTGGAAGGGACCTTGGAGGTCTTCTAGTCCAACCCCCTGCTTAGGCAGGAAACCCTACACCACTTCAGACAAATAGTTATCCAACATCTTCTTAAAAACTTCCAGTGCTGGAGCATCCACAACTTCTGGAGGCCAGTTGCTCCACTGGTTAATTGTTCCAACTGTCAGGAAGTTTCTCCTCAGTTCTAGGTCGCTTCTCTCCTTGATTAGTTTCCATCCATTGTTTCTTGTCCTGCCCTCAGGTGCTTTGGAGAATAGTTTGATTCCCTCTTCTTTGTGGCAGCCCCTGAGATATTGGAACATTGCTATCATGTCTCCCCTAGTCCTTCTTTTCATCAAACTAGACATATCCAGTTCCTGCAGCCGTTCTTCATATGTTTTTAGTCCCCAGTTCCCTAATCATCTTTGTTGCTCTTCACTGCATTCTTTCTAGAGTCTCAACATCCTTTTTATATTGTGGTGACCTGTTGTGGCCCACCAGCGGCCTGCACGGATCATGGCTGATCCCAACGATGAGGAGGCTGGTGTGGGATCACGCCAGTAGCCTGCGTAGCCAGTGCTCGCGTCGGACAGCGAGGAGGCTGAAGAGGATGTGGTGCCAGAGGCAGAGACTCAGTCTGGGTCTTCAGAACCTCCGGAGGCCCCTTCAAGTGGAGAGAGCGAAGTGGAGGAGCCTCTCCTCAATGCTCGAGCACGCAGGGCTGCCAGAAGGCAGGAGTGGCTACTCAGGAGGAGGAGGTCTCCTCGAGAGTAAGGTTTGAGGATAATTGGCAATTCCCTTAGCCTATTTAAGTTGCACACAGTTAGTAATTTCTTGATGGAAACAACGTGTAATTATTACAGAGCATTTTGGAGAGTGTCTTATCGTATCTTGTTTTCTGGGCTGGTTGCCAACCTTTGCCGGACTTTGTTTATTCTTGGTATGTTATAACTTTTGTAAGGACCGTTGGTGTGTGTCACAATCCTTAGGAATCCAGAGCTGGGGCAAAACATGACCAAAACTGGACACAGTATTCTAAGTGTGATCTTACCAAGGCATTATAAAGTGATATTAAAGCTTGGACCGTAAAGTCGCCTTTCTTCTTTGTTGAAACCGTTCCTTCCTCTCTTTGCCATTACCAGGAACCTGGGCAAGGCACAGACTGAACAGGTGGAAACCTCCACCTATAAATATGAATCCTGAAATTAACACCGTGCTGGGAATGTGTGGGGAATGCACCATCACGTTGTTTCCCAATTCACTTTTTAAGCCATGAAACTCTTCTTATGAAACGACTGTAATTCATGCGGCCATCTTTGTGAGACGGGAAATGAAAGCTCAAGTCAAATAAGGCTTTCTAAGAGGCTTAATTGGTTATTGGATTTAGCTCAAAGCAAAGGAAGACAAGGTTTGCATGCTAGCAAGAAGCAGACATGAATTACAAGCTCTCCAGGGTTTAAAAGAAAGAGACAGAGATCATTAGGTGAAGAGCACGAAGAAAAGGCCAGGACCAATAAGGCAAGGCTGATCTCAGGAAGATTGAAGACTGGAATCTATTAAGGACAACTGGCCAGATGCTGCCTATCTGCATGGAAAACAGCTGGCTGCTAATATTTCAGGTCCCTATCCTAACACTGCACTAGTTAGTGGAATGCAGTTGGAAGCATGCAGACAAAATCCTCCTGCTTTTTTTGGATTTGTTCTCATTCAGTTATTGATTTACTTCCAGCCTTTATTGTTTTTATGAGTAACTCAAGGTGGCAAACATACTTAGTACTCATTCTTCTCCCTATTTTCCCCAAAACAACAACCTTGGACTGAGTTGGGTTGAGAGAGAGAGTGGATTGGCCCAAAGTAACCCAGCAAGCTTACATGCCTAAGGCAGGACTAGAACTCCCAGTCTTTTGGTGATTGGCCCAAAGTCATCCAATTGGTTTTTCATGCCTAAGGTGGGGGTAGAATTCCCAGTCTTTTGGTG
>WNWU01000003.1:61133358-61145364 GCA_012654045.1 Ptyas mucosa
ATGGATAGATAGATGATAGATAGACAGACAGACAGACAGATATGATAGATGAGAGAGAAATGGAAAGAGATAGAGATAGATAGATAGGTAGATAGATAGATAGATAGATAGATAGATAGATAGATAGATAGATAGATAGATAGATAGAAAGAAAGATACATGAGAGAGAGAAATGGAAAGATAGATGATAGATGGATAGATAGATGATAGATAGATGGCAGATGATAGATAGATAGATATGATAGATGAGATAGAGATAGATAGATAGATAAATAGATAGATAGATAGATGATAGATAGATAGGCAGATAGGCAGATAGACAGATAGACAGACAGACAGACAGACAAGAGAGACAGAGGGAGGGAGAGAGGGAGGGAGGGAGGGAGAGAAATGTTGGGTGAGTGGGTGAATGTGCTAGGTAGATAGATGATAGTTAGAGATAGATTAGATGGGCAGGCAGACAGTGTATCTCCTAACGTGCATGTTCATAGAATCATACCATTGGAAAGTTCCTTAGGTGTCTTTTATTTCAACTCCCTATATTTGGTGCAGGTTCCATCTGGAAATCTCTGACAAGGTGACCTTCAGCTTCTGTCTGAAGTTCTCTAGTGCAGGATAACTCATCGTTTTACTTTCCCTATTTGGGCTCCTTCCTCCTGCTCCAAATGCAGGAGCTGGGAAGATGAAGAATGTTTTAAGTGCCTTCTCCAGCGGCTGCGTCAGCTGCTCAGTGAAGGATGCCCCAGGAACTGCTGATGTCCCTGCACCATTTTCAAGTCCTTCAAGTCGTGTGACCACAAAAGGAAAGAGGGCCGGTTCCAAAGGATTAATGGGAATGTCTTCTGATTGGCAAGAGGCTCCATTCCTTTTGTCAAGGAATCGAAACCAATATCTGGTAATGCTCTCAGTCCCCAAGAAAAATGGGACCACACTGCTGTATTTTTAAAATATTATCCATCATTCTGGTAGAAAATTTTGTCCCCGATAACATCCCCCCCACCGCATACAGAGACACGCAGAGTAGAAAGATACTAAAACTTGGCTATTGGAAAATACACTTGGGTCTGCCTGAAATTGTAAAAAAAGCCTGAATCCAGACCTCAGAGAACCAAAATGCAGCAGCAGGAGAAGCGAATGGCGGGAAGCTAAAAATATAGATTATCTATATTTTATAAAAACTTAACCATTTCAGTTCTTAATTCCGATGGCCTGTATTGGTTTGGCTTGGTTTGGCTTGCTTTTCCTGGTTCTTTCAAAAGTTAAAATTTCAATTGCTTTCACATGTGTTTTTTAACTGCAACTCTCCACAGATTTGGGTACGTAATAACTCATATAAATTTGATTAAATTAAAGGAGAAGGCAAAGGAAATGAAAACTAATTCAATTTGTATCCTGATTCCATCCAGTTGATTTGCCAAGTATGGCTTGGGGCAGATCCTGTTCAAACAAGGCCGAGAAGAGATTGTGCAGCTTGGCCTTAGGAAATATATATATATATATATATATATTGTTTCCTGAGGTAAAACAAGATCCTAAGCCTGAACTGGCAGCCAGTGTTTATTTCAGAATCTAAAATAATGTAATGGTGAATGACCTTCTTCCTCTTTCTCTCTCTTTTTCTTTCTTTCTTCCTTCCTTTCATTCATTTTTCTCCTTGTTCCTTCCTCCCTTCCTCCCTCCCTCCTCCCCCTCTTTCTTTCTTTCTTTCTTTCTCTCTCTCTTTCATTTTTCTCCTTCCTCCCTCCCTTCCTCCCTTCCTCCCTTCCTTTCTTCCTCCTCCCTTCCTCCTTTCCTCCTTCCCTCCTTTCACTCTCTTTCTCTTTCTTTTTTCTTTCTTTCTGGTGTTCTTCCTTCCTCCCTTCCTCCCGCCCTCCTCCCCCCCTCTCTTTCTCTTTCTTTCTTTCTTTCTTTCTTTCTTTCATTTTTCTCCTTCCTCCCTTCCTTTCTTCTTCCTCCCTTCCTCCCTCCCTCCTTTTACTCTCTTTCTTTTTTCTTTCTTTCTGGTGTTCTTCCTTCCTTCCTTCCTTCCCTCCCTCCCTCCTCCCTCCCTCTCCCTCCCTCCCTTCATTTCTTTCTTTTTCTTTCCATCTCTTTCTATCTGTCTTTCTCCTTCCATCCTTCCTTCCATCCTCCCTCCCTCCCTCCCTCATAAAGAAAGAGAAATGCTTGAATTTTGATCAAAGATTTAACATGAAGTCTAGGAAAGTACTTTTGAAATTAAACTGAGATACATCTATCTCCATTTCCAAATAAAGAGTAAAAAAGGGATCTGCTATAGCTCAGCATTAAGAAAAGAGAAGCCTTGAGCTGAAGCAGAGGATCAAATTTATTTTCTTCCTGGTCTTAATGGTTGACTTTTTACTCCCTTCTGAAATCTGCAATGCTTAATTTAGCTTGAGGCTGCTTAAGGATGCAAGGAGACTTTCTAGAGACAGTAAATTGCCAGAGGAACCCAAATTGAGAAATATATTTGCTCTGTTACTTCTTCTCCAAGTTAGCCATTCTTTATGGTCCAGATGAAGCCACGGCTTGTAGTTTTCCTGCACTTTTCTCAAATAAAATTCTCCATGCACGCTTGGATTTATGGAGCTCCATCAGAAGGACTGTAGGAGCACAAGTCTTCTAAAGTGCCAAAGCCTTGATTTCCCTTTCATTCAACGGCCCCGAATGAATTAAATGATTATGCTTCCAAGTTGCAGCATGTCACAATAATTGGGATGTTTGACAAGCTGTGTCTCATTCCTCACCAGCATATTTTCTATGGGAGGTGATGGAATCGCCTATTTATTAATTTGTGGATATAAACAGAGCCCAAATCCGAAAATTGGTTTCAAAAACTCTCTCAGTGGAACAGGGTTTTAGCTCTGACAACTCAAGACAAGAAAAAGGAGCTAGTCTGGTGTAGGGATGAAGGTGCTGGCCTAGAAACCTGGAGACTGTGAGTTCTAGTACTCCTTTAGTCATTAAAGCCAGGTGGGTGACTTTGGCCCAGTCACCAGGAGACTGTGAATTCTAGTCCAGCCTTATGCATGAAAGCCAGCTGAGTGACTTTGAGACAATCACTTTCTCAATCCAATCCAGTGGTGAAATCCAATTTTTTTTTTACTACCAGTTCTGTGGGCGTGGCTTGGTGAGTGTGGTGTGGTGTGGCTTGGTGGGCGTGGCAGGGGAAGGATACTGCAGAATCTCCATTCCCACCCCACTCCAGGGGAAGGATATTGCAAAATCACCATTCCCACTCCACTTTGGGGACAGCCAGAGGTAGTAGTTGCCAGTTCTGTGAACTACTCAAAATTTCCATTACCGGTTCTCTGAACTGCTTAAAATTTCCGCTACCAGTTCTCCAGAACCTGTCAGAACCTGCTGGATTTCACCCCTGATCCAATCCCCCCTCACAGGGTTGTTGTTGTGGAGAAAATAGGAGGAAGTTCTTTGATATGTTTACTACCATGAGTTATTTGTAAAAATAATAAAAGCAGGATACAGACCAATGGGCTGTATTCTAAAATAAAGCCAGGTCATGACACACACTTGAAAGTAAATCAGGAAGCATATAATTGTGGAGTCTGTCTGGCAAGAACAAAGAATGTTTATCTACAGGAAATATGCGTGTGTAAAGCTTGTAACAATTCTGGGTAGTTAGAAAGCTGATAAAAGTAATAAGAGTTAGACAACTTGCAGATCTCAGCTAACAATTAGGAATACAGATGGCCTGCAGCCAATAAAATGTGTATTAGATAACTCCTGGGGCATTCATTAGCCAAGGCTTAGGAATAGGGACAGCTAGAGACCAATAGAACAAATTGTAGAATGACATCATATCGTCACCGCTACCGGCTCGGCGGAACCGGGCTGAACCGGGCTGAACCGGGAGGAACCCACCACTGCTGCCAGCCTTCCAAGTCGATTGACTCAGCCTTCCAGCCTTCTGACGACCCAGATTATTGGGAGCAAGAGGCTGACTCTGTAAACCGCTTAGAGCGGGCTGTAAAGCACTGTGAAGTGGTATATAAGTCTACGTGCTATTGCTATTGCCAAGCATCTAAATCATCCTATGACTTTGAATGTGCCAGGACAGCTGGAATTTCGAGGAGTGGTTGTAAGTTCCACTCTTTCGGTTCTGCCATAACTTCAAATGATCATTGAATGAGTGGTTGTTCATCAGGTCTAGCCTGTCTAGCACCATCTGACAAGTAGTCCTCGATTTACGACCCCAGTTGAGCCCAAAATTTCTGTTGCTAAGTGAGACATTTGTTAAGTGAGTTTTACCCTATTTTATGACCTTTCTGGCTATGGTTGCTAAGTGAAACTGACCTTCCCTTTGACTTTGCTTGTTGGAAGGTCACAAAAGCATGACCCACCCCCCTACCCCAGGACGTTGCAACCGTCATAAATATGAGACTGTTACCAAGCATAGGAATTTTGATCTCCTGACCATGGGAATACTGCAATAGTCATAAGTGTGTAAAACGGCCATTAGTCATTTTTTTTCACTGCCGTTGTAACTTCAAGCAGTCACCAAACGAACTGTTGTAAGTTGAGGACTATCTGCAGTTAGCCCTGACTGATATCCTTAAGAGAGAGATAAAATCTGGGCTTTTTCCAGAAAAGCTTTTATCTTTTACGGCACGGGCATGGGGTACTTGCGAGACCACCTCCTACCGGCCTTCCACTGCCCAGTGCGGTCACACAGGGCTGCCCTCCTCCGGGTGCCATCGGCCAGACAATGTCAGCCAGTGGCCCCCAGACTGAGGGCATTCTCAGTGGCCGCGCCGACCCTCTGGAATGAATTGCCCACCGAGTTCCGGACGGCCCCTGATCTCCGTTCCTTCCGCAAAGATCTCAAGACCTGGCTTTTTACTCAAATTCCCTGATCTGGTCGGGTTTTTTAGTTAACTGTGGGATTTTAAATTGGACTTTTAATGCTATTTAGTGATATTGTTTTTATTGTCATTTTATACTTGTGAGCTGCTCCGAATCCTTCTGGAGAAGGGCGGCATATAAATTTTAATAAAATAAAAATAAATAAAAAATAAATATCTGGGATGTAGCTGGGCATGTTGCTGCATCCAAGGTGACAATTTATGAAGAACTGTAATAGAATAATTAGTATTGCATAATTGTTCTATTAGAAGGACATCAGGGTTTTTATGGCCTGTTGTGGTTTAGGGGTTGTTTTAAGGTTGTGTAATATGCTGGGGATGCATTATTTACTGTGGAAGTTCTATTGCAGGGGTGTTAGACTCAAGGCCCGTGCTTAGATCTGTCCCATGGAGCCACCCTGGTGTGAGGCCTGGAAGCCATCTTTGCATTGGATCTTCAGGCCTGCCACATTTAGTGCGGTGGGAAACTGGGAGTGGGGAGAGATGTAGACATAATAACATTCCTTTCTCTGTGAGTCAAGGACATCTTGTCCTGCACCTGGAGGGGTGTGACTGGGAGGCATCTCCAGTTGGGAAGGTGCATGGAAGCTTTCAGATTCAGGTTTTCCCAGATGTGCCAATATGACATCTCTAATAAAATGGAACTTTGAGGAACTTCAAGCCGCGGAGTCTTCTTTCGTTGAGGGACCCTGACACCTGGAAACAGTGATGGACTGGCCCACGGTGCCTCTGCTAGTGAAAATGGAGTTTGGGATGGCCAAATGCGACCCTACCGGGCTCCGTTTTAGGCCATGACGGCCTCCTGCAGCTCCCTGCTAGCAAAAACAAAGCTCGGGAGCTCCATTTTCACTGGCAGAGGGCTACAGGAGGCCATTGCAGCCAAAAACGGAACCTGGGAAGGCTGCACACAGCCTTCCTGAGCTCCGTTTTCTCTGGCAGAGGGCTGTAGGAGACCATCATGGCAGAAAACGGAGCCTGGGCGGGCTGTGCATGTCCGCCCTGAGCTCCGTTTTTACTGGCAGATGGCTGCAACAGGCCATCACGGCTGAAAACAGAGCCTTGACGAGTGACGTCAAGCTGGCCATGCCCCTGGCCATGCTCCCCCTGCCGAGGTCAAACAAAACCCACAATGATGCAGCCCACAATGAAATCGAGTTTGACACCCCTGCTCTATTGTTTCTTCATTAAGTCTCAGCGTGGAAGCTTATACATTATGTTATACATTTATGATTTAATTATTCAGTAAACTGTCATGAGCCTATTTGAGTACATATAATTATTAATTGTACAATCATAAATTATATTATTATACTCTAAAATAATAACCATGTCTGAGAGATCGGGAAAATAACAAATAAGCCATAGTTTAAAGACTGAATGTTTCCTACTGCTGTGTTACACGAAGTGTGCGGTTCTTCAAAGTTATATTCTTAACCAGATTTGAAAAACGACTGTTCAAAAGAGTCCTATTTCAATAGAAGAGAGCATCTAGAGTTGAACTGTAGGATCCTTGGTGCTCTCTGAGCTTGGTGGTTTTCTTGCAGACGTTTCATTACCAAATTAGATAACATTATCAGTGCTTTGATCCTTTGTTCCTTGGTTATAGGTTATATATAATAGCTAGGCCTGTCTGTATTGGTGGGAGTGTGATTTTTCTCCTTGTGGTCTTTGACTAGGGTATTGTTTTCTATTTGATTGTTGGCAGGTGCTAACACCAAACAAACCATCTGCTATTACCATATAAACACCAGACCAACAATCAGCTGTTACTAGATAAACACCAAACAAACCATCTGCTATTACCATATAAACACCAGACCAACAATCTGCTATTACCGGATAAATACCAAGCAAACAATGTGCTTTTTACCAAACACCAGATAATCTGCTTTTACCAGGCAAACATCAGACAAACAAGAAGAAAACAATTCTCTGCTTGTGCTCTACTAACATGCGTAGAGAGAGCTAGTGTCTATAAACGGGGACCAAACCCCACACTCATTAGCACTGATGGCCAAGGGTAAATTATTGTGGGAATGCTTCCAGTAACCATAACTTTAAAAATGGGTTGTAAATAGCTTTCTATTGTAAATTCAAACAGTCTTTAAGTGACCAGTCATAAGTCAAGCACTACTGCATCTGGTATTCGCTTTAAATTGCAGGACCAATGAGTGACTAACCATGTATGTCTTTTGCAGCGCAATAGTCAGAGGAACAGCAGAATACTTCCCCTACTGCACAAAAATATGTTCCTTATAATGATAAAAATGGAATGTTAATAATACATTGCAGGAATATCAGAAAAGCTCAGGAGGATCTTCAGCCAACACAACATATGTGCACACTTCAAACCCAAGAATACACTAAGGCAGAAGCTTGTCCACCCCAAGGATAAAACACCCAGACACAAACTGAGCAACGTGGTGAATGCAGTACAGTGAAGTGAACCATGTGCAGATCTGTACACTGGGGAAACAAAACAACCACTTCATAAACACATGGCACAACACAGGAGAACAAAACCCTCAAGACGAGATTCAGCAGCCCATCTGCATTTAAAAGACAAAGGCCACTCTTTTGAAGACAGCACAGTCCACATTTTAGACAGAGAGGACCCCTGGTTTGAATGAGGAGTCAAAGAGGCCATCTATGTCAAAATTGAACAGCCCTCTCTCAACAGAAGGGGGAGGGATATGACATCATCTATCTCCAGTCTACAACACAGTCCTTTCAGCAGTTCGAAGAAGGCTCCACACCCATTCGCACCACTCAGGTGACCCTGGTAACACAGATAAATCTCCAGGTGGCCTCAATGACTCTCTAAAAGGATGCAAATGACCAGCTGTCTGCAAGGAATATAAATCCTTCCATTCCCCACCATCCAGTCAGAGCTGAAGAAGCTTCTTGGATGAGAAGCAAAACATCTTCAAAGAAAAACCAGAAAGTCCAGTTGCTTCCTGAAAAACCATCTTTGGGTTAATAATGGAACATTTACTACTGAATTCAGGCTATCCCAGCATGTTGATTATCCATGCTTGCCTCCATCATAGTTAGATCATTGCAGGACATTTTATGTGAGGTTACCCCAGAGGAATATTCCTAAGAGTCAGCCAATCCAAATTACGACAAGATTGTATCTAACTTGTGGGCAATATTGGCCTCCTAATATGCTGAAAGGATCTGCTCTAGTTTCTAGTTGCTCTTCGGATACAGTTCAAGAGTTTGGTTTGAACTTACAAGAGCCTAGGTAGCTTCAAGCTGGACAACTTGGTCCTCGACTTCCATCCACAGTTAGGATCAGAATTTCCATTACTAAGGTGGTTGCACCTTATTTTACAACCCACGGGATTATTTTTGCCATGGTTGTTAAGCAAATCACTGCAACTGTTGAGTGAATCATACGGTCCTTAAGCAATTCCAGTTTCCCTCATTCAGTTTGCATGGCAGACGTTGGCTGGGAAGGTTGCAAACGATGATGAGTAGGATGTTTATGGAGCTTCTCAGTCATCCAGATCATGGTTGACTGATCAGAAATGTGCTTTTTTCAAGAGGCGACTGGACTTTCTGGTTTTTCTTTGAAGATGTTTTGCTTCTCACCCAAGGAGCTTCTTCAGCTGCCAGTGTTGCAAATACAGGCAGAGCCCAAATGTTGATCCCATGACCGTGGAAATGCTGCAATGGCTGTAAGTGTGAGTCAGTTTTCTCAGTGCTAATAAACGACCATTTGTAAGGTTGTAAGTCTAGGAGTACCTGATTTAAGGGATTCCTTCTTTTTGTAGGAATCTTTTTTTGTACAGAAACTGGGACACTGTGAGTTCTAGTGCCACCTTTATCCATGAAAGCCAGTTGGGTATCTTGGGCCAGTCACTCTCTCAACCCAACTCACCTCATAGGATTGTGAGCAGCAGTGGGTTTCATATTATTTTACTATGGGTTCGCCATGCGTGTGTGTGGTCACATCGTGTGTGCGTCAATGGTGGGTTCCTCCCAGTTTGGCCCGGTTCCCCCAAGCCGGTAGCGGTGACAATATGACATCACTGAACCAGTTCTGCCCCCCCCGCCCCCCCCCCTGGCCATCCCCCCCCCCCGTGTTAGTGTGACTTTTTATTTGGCCCCACCCCCAATCTATTGCTGCCTCCTGAGTCCCAGCTGATTGGCTAGAAGGAAAAAAACCTGTTTAAACTCTTGCCGCGGGTCTTCAAAGGGCCGCCCTACAGCTGATCAGTGTTAAAAGGCAGTGTGGTGGTAGACCGGTGCCTGCAAAAACAAATGAGCAGACCAGTGCCTGCAAAAATAAATGGGTAGACAGGTACAGTTCTGCAAGCAGTTAAAAGCCTAGTAGACCAGTACCTCTGCTAAACCCTAAAGAATTGTCACATGACCATCAAGCCACGCCCACAAAATAAGCCACACCCACAGAACCAGTAGTAAAAAATTTTAGAACCCACCCCTCGTGTGCGTGCGCCCAGTTTGCATGCGTGCCTGCCACCATGCATGTCCCCAGCCTTCCATGCATGCACTTTGCTCACGCACGTGCCTTCTGCTGATGTACCCAGCCTCAAAAACATGCCTAAATAGGATGGCATAGAGTCGGGGCAGGTGGGCAGGCCCACCCACGTTTTCCACTACTGGTTCGGGTGAACTGGTCCAAACTGGCTGAATACCACCTCTGATTGTGAGCCACAGTGGCACAGTGGTTAGAACTCAATACAGCTGGATACTTCTGCTGACTGTCGGCTGACTGCAATTTGGCAGTTCGAATCTCACCAGGCTCAAGGTTGACTCAGCCTTCCATCCTTCCGAGGTGGGTAAAATGAGGAGCCAGATTGTTGGGGGTCATAAGCTGACTCTGTAAACCACTTAGACAGGGCTGTAAAGCACTGTAAAGGGGTATATATGTCTAAGTGCTATTGCTATTGTTGTTACGGTTATAAAGAAGAGGAGGAGTATTACGGTAGGTATGTCCGCTGCTTTGAGTTATTTGTAGAAATAATCAAGGTGGGAATATAAATAAATAAACAAACCTTTTTAAGAACTGCCACCAGCAAGAGAGGCTTCTTAGAGCTGCTAATTATTTCGGAGGCCCATCCGGAATCATAAAATAGGAGGGAGCTATCAAGTCCAACCTCCAGCTCAATGCAAGAGAATGCAGAATGAGGTTCATTTTGCTTGAACTATTACAACACCTCCTCAGCTAATTAGTTCCATCTCCCTGGATAATTAGTTCCATCAGCAAACTCTTCTCACCATCAGATGTTCAGATAACAAGACAATTATTCTTCACCTTCATCCATCAGACAGCTCTTCAGGGACTTAAAGAATGATATCATACCCCCAAATCCCACCCCCGTCTTCTCTTCTGAAGGCCAAAGCTGGCTAATTCCCCCCACTCAACTCCTCTGATCATCATTTGAATCCTTCTAGCAGAGTAGTATTCAACATGGGATATGGTAGGAGAAGAGTAGGCACAGCTGGGGGCGGAGTTAAGTATGTCATCAGCTTAGAATCATTATGTTCAGTGGGGAAATCCGGCCGGATCTATCCGGTTCGCGCAAGCTGGTAGGGCTGGTGGCAGGAGGCTCCACCCATCCACCGGGATATCATTATGTCCCATTTTTGACCCTCTGCGCATGCACAAAAGGCTCTGTGCATGCACAGAAGAGGCACACACGTTAATCGGTAGCAAAGATAAGTGCATTTCACCGCTGATTATGTTCCCACAAACAGTCCAACCCCTCTTGAATTCCATTGACATTTAGTTGAATAATTCGGTGTTGAACTTTAGTTGACTAGATTCTTGTGCAGGAGTGGGCCACTATGGCCCATTTACAACCTGTGGATTTCAATTCCCAGAATTCCTGAGCTCACATGACTGACTTATGAATTCTGGGAGTTGAAGTCTACAGATCATAAATAGTTGCCCATCCCTATTCTTGTGTATAGGTTTGAATAAATCTTCTATGCTGCAACAGATGTCCCTCATTCTTTGCACCTGACAGATCTAGTATACAAGACGGGGAGCAGAGTAAGACTATGAGTTTCATTATTTTGGAGATTCTACTTCTCTTGATGAAGAACTAATGTGGTACTTGTGCACGTTTTACAATGACATTCATTGCTCCTTTTTTTTAAAGAAGCACTCATACCTTTTCCTTAAAGAGCAAATATGTTTTAGATTGCATTATCACATCTGGTCGGAATCTGTCTGAGAACCATGACCAGCAAGAGAGGCTACTTATAGTTGATAATTATAAACTTGTTCATGGACCTGTAGATTTGCATTTTAAGCCATAAAACTTACTCCAGCTAATATATTATGAAGATCAGGGGTGCTCTTCAGCAGGTTCTGACAGGTTCTGGAGAACTGGTAGCGGAAATTTGGAGTAGTTCGGAGAACCGGCAAATACCACCTCTGGCTGGCCCCAGAGTGGGGTGGGAATGGAGATTTTGCAGTATCCTTCCCCCAGGAGTGGGAAGGGAATGGGGATTTTGCAGTATCCTTCCCCTGGAATGGGGTGGGAATGGAGATTTTGCAGCATCCTTCCTCTGCCACGCTCACCAAGCCACGCCCACCAAGCCACCCCATGCCCACCAAGCCACGCCCACAGAACCGGTAGTAAAAAAAATTGAGTTCCACCACTGATGAAAATATATATCTACGTATAAAGGAAAGACCCAACATGGACCTGTTCATAAGCCCATCAGAAATATAGCTGAATTTGCAGGGGCTTTCTTACGTTTTGATCACCTGCCGATGAGAGTCAGGTGAATTTCAGTATCTGATCCTACCATTGTGCAATATTTTCTAAGGGTCTGATTTTACATTTGTCGGTGGTAAGTTGAATTTTTATTTCCAGCCTATTTCTCTAACCCGGGTATCAGCAACCCGCAGCTCTGGAGCCGCATGCGGCTCTTTGGTCCCCCTGCTGTGGCTCCCTATTGGCTGAACCCACAACTGGATGGCCACACCCCTCGCCCTCCCCTTCTAGTTACTCCCTGCCTGGCCTGAGAGAGATGAGAGATGAGAGATGAGAGATGAGAGAGAGAGAGAGACAGAGAGAGACAGAGACAGAGACAGAGACAGAGACAGAGACAGAGACAGAGACAGAGACAGAGACAGAGA
>WNWU01000003.1:61145374-61155727 GCA_012654045.1 Ptyas mucosa
AGAGACAGAGACAGAGACAGAGACAGAGACAGAGACAGAGACAGAGAGAGATACCTGATTCCCACAGAAAACACTGGGAGCCACAAAACCTAGATAGGTGTTGCTGAGGGGTGTCATGTGACAGGGTGGGAGTGAGTGACATCGAGTTGGCCACACCCACCCAGGTTTTGTGGCTCCCGGTGTTTTCTGTGGGAAAAGGGTCCAAATGGCTCTTTGAGTGCTTAAGGTTGCAGACCCCTGCTCTAACCCATCAAGATCATTTTAGGTTTTGATCCCAGGACTTTACTTCCTCTGCACATTCGATCAGGTTTCACCCCACATTATTTTCCAAGTCATTAATAAAAAAGTGGAATAAAGACACACTTTGCACTTCTTAATAACATTTGCACTATCTCCACCTTTCTGGACAATGATCTGTCCCTCTTCTTCAGGATCTTGGAATGGACCACAGGTAATCCTTGAGTTATGACTGGTTATGCTGAAGGACCAGTCGATTTTACGAGCAACACAAAAAAGGGAACTTATGGCCTGGATTTGAAATTATATAATTTGTGTCATGTGACTGAAATCCAGATGTTCAGAAACACAGCTGCATTTATGGCTGTTGGCAGCATCTCATAGTCATCTCATGGTGTTTTATGGTGATTTTTCCCAAAAATTCGGCACTTTTGGTTTTCAGCAAAATTGTGCCCCAGAGCAAACCAAGGATTCACTTAGCAACAGCAGTGCTCATTTAATGACCATGGCATTAACTGAATTACTACTGCAACAAAGCTCATAAAATTGGGTCAGTCTCATGACTGATCTGCTTTATGACCATTATGACCTAGGACGGTAATGAGCAGGCTCCATTACAGTCATATATTAACCACTACCTATAGATTGTTTAAATCCATAGGTTTTCTAGAGATGCCAAGGTTGGTTACAAATTCAATTAATAAGCATATGGAATTAGTAATGATTTTGTAGTTGGTGTATATGAATGTCATTTTGGAAGTACTCTAAACATGGTCTTAAAATAGAGGTTCTTCTAACCAATGGAAGCACAGGAGAAAGAGATCATATCCAGGGTCATCACTGACTATCTAGATATTGCTGAATTTCAGGAGTGCTGTCTCAAAGGTACTTTTTCAAGAGGCAACCAGACTTTCTTTGTTTTTCCTTGAACACCATCCAAGAAGCTGCTTCAGTTCTGACTGAATGGTGGAGAATGGAAGGATTTATACTCCTTGCAGTCATCTGCTCATTAGCACTCTCTTTGAGAGTCATTGAGGCCACTTGGAGGTTTATCTGTGACTTCAGGGCAGTGGTGAAATCATATTTTTTAATATTATCGGTTCTGTGGGCGTGGCTTGGTGGGCGTGGTGTGGCTTGGTGGGCGTGGCAAGGGAAGGATACTCCAAAATCTCCATTCCACCCCACTCTGGGGCCAGGCAGAGGTGGTATTTGCCGGTTCTTTGAACTACTCAAAATCTCCGCTACCGGTTCTCCAGAACCTGTCAGAACCTGCTGGATTTCACCCCTGCTTCAGAGTCACCTGAATCGTACAAATGGATGTGGAACCTCCTTGGACCTGCTGAAAGGATTGTGTTGTAAACAGGAGATAGGTGGTGTCGTATCTCTCCCCTTCTATTGAGAGAGGGCTGTTGAATTTTAATGTAGACGGCCTCTTTGACTCTTCTTTCAAACCAGCAGCCTTCTCTGCCCGGAATGTGGACTTCGCTAGAAGTGCTAGGAAACATTGTCAAGATTGAGGGATAACGAGCATTAAAGTCAAGTAACCTTCACGTTTATTTCAACATCTGGTGGTTTCTTGGATATGTCCACACAATTTTATGGACAACCACATTGGCTTGTCTGCTATTGATTTCCTTTCAGGAGACATTTTCCCAAAGTTCTCTGCATCTTGTCTACAGCTGTTGGCTTTGTCTTGGTTTTCCATCCCGTTACTAATCAAGCCTGACCACGCTTAACTTCTGAGCCAAAATTAAGTCAATCAAGTGCTACCGCTGATTACTTTTTAACCAAGGGGGGCGGGAGAGAGAGAAATTAGTAGATCCAGTGAATAGGTCTCCAGTGGTTTCTCTAATTTGAATCTAGAGGAAAAAACCAGCATGAGAGAAAACACGTTGGGTGTAAGTACAGACACACGCACACATACACTACCACGCACCCAATGTTTCTCCTTTTGGTGGCAAGGAGAAAGTTGGGATTGTCAAGTTTACTTTTTCGTTGTGTTTCAGTATCAGAAGACAACAGCCCATCATCCCTGTCTTGTACCTTTCCTTAATGGATTCGGTCGGTGGGTGTTTCAGCCACCGAGATAATAAATCTCAGCATTACGACCTCACATATTTCTTCTGAAAAGCTCTTTCCGCCTCAGCATGGCTTCCTAGAAGGGAAATAATCTGTGGGTGGGCAAACACCTTGCCAGGAAATCAATAACTCGGATTGCAGATGTCTGAAGCAGCTGCCTCGTTCTTTTGGCTAATGAAAGAAATCCATTCACTGGGAAGAAGCAAGTGGTAGATCACCCGTGACAAGGTTGATGGTGGGAGAGGTAATTCTTGAGAAGATCAGGACCCCTGTGGATTCCTCCCTCCATGTTTATAGATATATCGCATAATATATTGGCTGGGGTAGTTTTGATGGCTTAATTAGGGGTCTCCAAACTTGGCAACTGTTAAGACTTCTGGACTTCAATTTCTAGAATTTCCCAGCGAGCATGAAGAATTCTGGGTATTGAAGTCCACAAGACAGGGGTGAAATCCAGCAGGTTCTGACAGGTTCTGGAAAACCGGTAGCAGAAATTTAGAGTAGTTTGGAGAACCGGCAAATATCACCTCTGGCTGGCCACAGAGTGTGGAAGGAATGGGGATTTTGCAGTATCCTTCCCCTGGAGTGGGGTGGGAATGGAGATTTTACAGTATCCTTCCCCTGCCATGCCCACCAAGCCACGCCCACCAAGCCACACCATGCCTATCAAGCCACGCCCACAGAATGGTAGTAAAAAAATAAATTTCACCACTGCCAAAGTTTTTTTTAAAATTTGATTTATATGCCGCCCTTCTCCAGAGACTCAGGGCGGCTTACAGTGCATTAAGCAATAGCCTTCATACTTTTGTATATTTATACAAAGTCAGCTTATTGCCCCCACAATCTGGGTCCTCATTTCACCTACCTTAGAAAGGATGGAAGGCTGAGTCAACCTTGAGCCTGGTGGGATTTGAACTTGCAGTAATTGCAAGCAGCTGATCTTAATAACAGTGAATTAGTCCACTGCGCCACCAGGACTCCTGGAGTTTGCTAGATTTGGAGTTTGCTAGATTTGGAGACCCCTGGAAGGGTAAACCCAGCAAAGGTGATATCTAGCTGCTTTGCTAGACAGATGATCCTGAACAGTTTTAGGACATGTTCTCATGAGCAAAGAGAAATGAACTTTTTCACACTTATGATGTCAAGGTTCCGACTGACGAACCCAACCCAACAAGCACTGTCGAGACACAAATGCAAAACTTTATTGAGTACATCATTCAGCACAGAATGAAAGCAAAACCAGCTCTGACTAATTCCTGCACAGTTTAATATAATTAAAGTATAGAATCCTCCCCTCCCCCCTATTAGTGCAGGTCAACATTGTCCAACTAAGTGTCACAATATTGTTGTGAGATGTCTTGAAAGTCTGGCCAACACCACCTGCAGTGACCTTGGTTCCCACAGACTGACTGACTGCTTGATGTTTAAAACTTACATTCCAATTCCCCCTTTCCCTCCTGGCAGAGGTGGCATTCAGCTGGTTCGTACCAGTTTCGGCGAACTGGTAGCGGCGACTGCAGGTGGGCCCATCCCGCCACCCCGCCCTGGCATAATGCCATCCTATTTAGACACGTTTTTGAGGCCGGGCACATGCGCGGATGGCACGCACACGAGCAAAGCACATGTACGGAAGACCGTCTGCATGTGCAGAAGACACACTTGTACATGAAGTGAGTGTGTGCATGAATGGGCAGTGAACCAGTGGTAAGAATTTGTAAAACCCACCGCTGCCTTCCCCCAAAGTTCGTTGCCAACCTGAGAAGCAGCAAAAGTGAAAGCAGCATGGGTACACTGTAAAACGTGACATATGGCTCTTAACAGAAACTGCCCCTTGATGCAGCAAAATGATACTACTAGTGTAACAAGATATTATCCTTAGTCTCTGTTGTGTAAGTTTTGGGACTGGCTAAAGAAATGGGTTGTTGATATGGGTGAGTGGGTGAATCATCTGAGAGTGATGATTGCTCGTCTACTAGCCAACTTCATTTCTTTCCTCCTAAGACAATGACGCTGTCCTTCTACCAATCTCATCTTGATGTGCAAATGTACCAATTGTTCACAGGACCCTGGCCTCAAATAGGAAGTGTACAGTGAATGTCCCAAAGGTGCTATCAGGGTTCCGATAGATGCCCTAATTAAGTCATGAGCCTCGAGCCAAGCTTCAAAAGAAATCCAGTTATTTATTAGGAGCTTCATGTCGGCACGTATCCAAATGAAGCCAACTCTGACCCTACGTAATTTATGCCCCAATCATGACCCTGTTTCTCCCCTCCCCCCAGGGTGTGTCATCAATCACATTCACCAACAGAGCAATTTCTCGGGTTGTAGAAATCACTCCCCTCCGGCTGCTGTGGGTAATCCTGGGAGACAGCCTTGAAAGAGATATGTCTGGAATGTGCTTTTGTTTTTTGGCTGCCGTGCTGCTTCATCGGTTTCCCATCCCCCTTGCCTATGTCAACTTGAGAGCAGGCCACAGATGCTTTGAGAATTGACAGGTGCTTTTTCAAAAGGCAACTGGACTTTGGTCTTCCTTGAAGATATTTCGCTTCTCATCCAAGAAGCTTCTTCAGAACTTCTTCAGAGGGATAGAATCAAGATCATGTGAAGTGTTAATACCACTTTATCATTCCTTGGTAAGGCCACACTTGGAATACTGCATCCAGTTTTGGTCACCACAATATAAAAAGGATGTTGAGACTCTAGAAAGAGTGAAAAGAAGAGCAACAAAGATGATTAGGGGACCGGAAGCTAAGAACAGTTGCAGGAACTGGGTATGTGTGTAGTTTAATGAAGAGAAGGACTAGGGGTGACATGATAGCAGTGTTCTGTTATTTCAGGGGTTGCCACAAAGAAGAGGGAGCCACACTATTCTCCAAGCAGCTGAAGGCAGGACAAGAAGCAATGGATGGAAACTAATCAAAGAGAGAAGCAACCTAGAACTAAGAAGAGATTTCTTGACAGTTAAAAAAATTAATCAGTAGAACAACTTGCCTCCAGAAGCTGTGAATGCTCCAGCACTGGAAGTTTTTAAGAAGAGATTGAACAACCATTTGTCTGAAATAGTATAAGGTTTACTGCCTAAGCAGGGGGTTGGACTAGAAAACCTCCAAAGTCCCTTCCAACTCTGTTATTCTATATAAGCAGTGGATAAGGAGCAAAACATCTTCAAGGAAAAACAAAGTCCAACTGGTTTTTGAAAAAACACCTTTGGGACAACCATGACCTGGATGACCGAGAATCTCCATAGACATACATCCAGTGGTGGGATTCAGCCAGTTCGCACCACTTCGGGAGAACCGGTTGTTAACTTTCTGGGCAGTTTGGCAAACTAGTTGTTGGAAGAAATCATTAGGGCAGAGAACCGGTTGTTAAATTACTTGAATTCCATCACTGCATACAGTGAATGCTTTGGACCCAAGTAGGCTTAAACAAAGGGGGAAAAAATGAATTATTTGGCAGTACAAAGAGCAGCAAAATGTGACTGAGTCCTTCATGTTCTGGGGACAAGACCGGTCTGATTTGTCATGGGGACAGAAGATAAGATAAGAATTGCCAGCCTATTTTTGTGACAGCTAAATGAAGAGCAGTTCAGAAAACACAGAGATTTATGGATTTGTTTGTTTGCATTTCACATTTTTGAACCCTCCATCTCCCTCCCTCCCTAGTTACCAGGGCTATTTAATATATTTGAACTTCTGGATACAATAGAAATTCGTTTATTCGTGCCAAGCCTTCCACACCTCATTTGTCCTCTTCCCTATAAATCTGTCTAATCAAAAAGTGAATCAAAAGTAGATTAGAACTGGCAGATTGATGACACCAAATTGTTTCATAATCACAAAGGAAATCTTGCTAGGGTAAAAACCAGTTAATCCCTTGTTTAAGTCAGGGAATCTGCCAAATCTTCTCATGCAAACTCTCTGAAGATTTGGTCTTCCGTGTTGCTTGCTTAGTTGTTGATTGGTTTTTTTTTTTTAGATCAAGGCGGAATAGAAAATAGATCAAGATTTGCAGAAATGAACAAGATATTCTTTTGGACACCCAATTTAACAACAACTGCAATAATAATAATAAAATCTTCCTTCTAACATAACATTTTAAATTAGTCCTGCAGCCTATCAGATGTAGCTTTATATAGAATTGTAGAGGTTAACCCGTCAGAGCTCTGAATTCCGAAAAAGGATATTGTACTGTTGGGAGAAATATCCTTCTGGGTTCAGTTTAGTGGTGAAATCCAAATTTTGTTACTACCGGCTCTGTGGGCGTGGCTTGGTGGGCGTGGCAGGGGAAGGATACTGCAAAATCTCCATTCCCACCCCACCCCAGGGGAAAGGATATTGCAAAATCTCCATTGCCACCCCACTCTGGGGTCAGCCAGAGGTGGTATTTGCCGGTTCTCTAGAACCCGTCCAAACCTGCTGGATTTCATCCTGGTTCAGTTCAGTGGTGGGATTCAGCCGGTTCGCACCACTTCGGGAGAACCGGTTGTTAACTTTCTGAGCAGTTTGGTGAACTGGTTGTTGGAAGAAATCATTAGGGCAGAGAACCAATTGTTAAATTATTTGAATCCCACCACTGGTTCAGTTCTAAGTGGGGAAAAAGACACTGGAAACATGGAGACTGCTTGAAAAGATGGTTTAATGGCAGATCAGATCACATGGTTTTGAGGTCCTGGGCAAAAAAGCAAAAGAGAAAGAGAGAGGGAGGGAGGGAGGGAGAGGAAGAGAGGGGGGAGAGGGGAGAGAGAAAGACAGAGAGAGATTGATTTATACCCTCTGTTGGGCTTTGAGTCCCAGGCTTGGTTGAGCCTTGCTGGGTGATGCAATCTCCCCAGGTGCCATGTGGCGAGTTCCGTTGCTAGATGGGTAGAGGGCTAATCCTACCTTTGTTGGATCTTGGATGAGAGCATTTGCTTATGACTAGACCTAGCTATCTCTTTATCTCTTAAGTGCTGATAACTGCTGTGGGCTATTGAGGAGGGTGGGGGCCACTAAGAGTGAGTCTGCTTCTATATTCATAAAATGAATATAAAGTTAAAACCAGAGAGTTTTCTTTTAGACTTAATGGACAAAGAACTTGAAAAGAAATGTGGAACTTTGATGTTATACTCGCTGACAGCAGCAAGAAAGCTCCACGTACAAAAATGGAAAGCTACCTTAATTCCCACGATGGATGATTGGCTGCAAAAGCTGATGGAGTTAGCAGAGATGATTAAATTGACTGCTCTAATTAAAGAAAAGAAGACAACCAACTTTGTTTCTACTTGGAAACCGTTTCTGGACTTTGTGCTTGGGGGGGGGGAATGAAACTTTGATTTTGGATTTTGCTGATTACATAGCTTTGTTGTTAGAAAAAGGCTAGTATGCATAAGGTAAAGGTAAAGGTTCCCCTCGCACATATGTGCTAGTCGTTCCCGACTCTAGGGGGCGGTGCTCATCTCCGTTTCAAAGCCGAAGAGCCAGCACTGTCCGAAGACATCTCCATAGTCATGTGGCCAGCATGACTAAACGCCAAAGGCGCACAAAACGCTGTTACCTTCTCACCAAAGGTGGTCCCTGTTTTTCTACTTGCATTTTTTACCTGCTTTCGAGCTGCTATGTTGGCAGAAGCTGGGACAAGTAACGGGAGCTCACTCAGTTATGCAGCACTAGGGATTCAAACCGCTGAACTGACAACCTTTCGATCGACAAGCTCAGCATCTTAGCCACTGAGCCACCGCGTCCTGCTAGTATGTAGTATCATGCAAAACCTGGAGCTGTATGCTATTACCCCTATTCTATTGTGCTAAAAGTTGGAAGTTAATCTTTTTTTTTCTTTTCTCTTTTACCCTACATTTTTTCCTCTTTCCTTTTTCTTCCTCTTTCCCATTATTTTCCTTTTTCTTTGCATTTTATATTTCGATGCTAATAAAAAGCTGAATGCCAGAAAGAAAGAAAGAAAGAAAGAAAGAAAGAAAGAAAGAAAGAAAGAAAGAAAGAAAGAAGGAAGACAAAAAGACACAGAAAGAAAAAAAGAAAGAAAGAAAGAAAGAAAGAAGAAGGAAGGAAGACAAAAAGACACAGAAAGAAAAAAGAAAGAAAGAAAGAAAGAAGAAGGAAGGAAGACAAAAAGACACAGAAAGAAAGAAAGAAAGAAAGAAGACAAAAAGACACAGAAGGAAAAAAGAAAGAAAGAAAGAAAGAAGAAGGAAGGAAGACAAAAAGACACACAAAGAAAGATAGAAGGGAAGGAAGGAAGGAAGACAAAAAGGCACAGATAGAAGGGAAGGAAGGAAGGAAGGAAGGAAGGAAGGAAGGAAGGAAGGAAGGAAGGAAGGAAGACAAAAAGACACAGATAGAAGGAAAGGAAGACAAGGATGTCACTAATGCATTTTTTTTAAACAACTGAAAATATGCATTTTGGAGTATAAACAGAATTATCACTTTGCTATTGCATACTGTCGTCTCCGAATTAGAATGTCGTTTCATATCTTGTAATGGGCTTTCAGCCTATCAGTTAATCTGCCACAAATTAGAAGAGCAGGGCATGGCCCATCCTCTTCAAAAAAAAATTGACCCAAAGGAAGAAAGAGTTAAATAATTTGCTGATGGTGCCTCGGGTTCTGCAAATGTCTGGGAACCTTCTTTGTGATTCAATGTCTTCTTCCATGAAATCATCCAGGGAGCTGAATGTTTGCCTGGAGGAAGACTTTAGTTACTACAGCATATATAGCTTCCAACTGTTTTAAGAAGCTCTAGAGAAGAATCACCACCTGGCATCTCCAGCAAGCCACCTTGCCACCAAGGTCCTGATGCAACACCTCCTCCTGCTGGAAGAGCCATGATATTGCAAGGTAAGATGGGGTGAAAAGGATATTTTTGGCACCTCACTTAATATTCAAGGGGATGAGATATATGAGATTGTGACGGAAGCATCTGAAAAGGTCATTTAAAAAAAAAAGCACAGAGTAACAGAAAACTGTAGAAGTGAAGGTAATATCTCCAGTGTACCAGAGGTGAATTTAAGAGACGGGTGATTAAAATTTAAAATAAAGAGCAAAGGGGGGGGGGGGGAATGTATTTATCGTGCTGATATTTGAATACCAGAGTTGGGGATGGGATGCAACTTTCTTAACTATCTATTCCACCATAACTATATATTTATGTGAAGATAATTAAAGGCCTGGAGACTAAAAGATATGAAGAATGGTTGCAGGGTATGGCCAGTCTAGAGAAAAGAAGGACTAGGTGGGACATGATAGCGGTATTCCAGTATTTGAGGGGCTGCCACAAAGAAGAGGGAGCCAAGCTATTCTCCAAAGCACCAGAAGGCAGGACAAGAAACAATGGATGGAAACTAATCACGGAGAGAAGCAACTTGGAATTAAGGGGAAGCTTCCTAACAGTGAGAACAATTAACCAGTGGAACTGCTTGCCTCCAGAAGTTGTGGGTGCTTCATCAATGCAGGTTTTTAAGATGAGACTGGACAGCCACTTGCCTCAAATTATAGAGCCTCCTGCTTGAGCAGGGGGTTGGACTAGAATAACAGAGTTGGAAGGGACCTTGGAGGTCTTCTAGTCCAACCCCCTGCATAGGCAGGAAACCCTACACCACTTTAGACAAATGGTTATCCAACATCTTCTTTAAAACGTCCGGTGTTGGAGCATTCACAACTTCTGGAGGCCAGTTGCTCCACTGGTTAATTGTTCCAACCGTCAGGAAATTTCTCCTTAGTTCTAAGTTGCTTCTCTCCTTGATTATTTTCCATCTATCATTTCTTGTCCTGCCATCAGGTGCTTTGGAGAATAGCTTGACTCCCTCTTCTTTGTGGCAGCCCCTGAGATATTGGAACACTGCATGTTAATTATCCAATAGAATGGAATGGAATGGAATGGAATGGAGTGGAGTGGAGTGGAGTGGGATGGGATGGGATGGGATGGGATGGGATGGGATGGGATGGGATGGGATGGGATGGGATGGGATAGGATAGGATAGGATAGGATAGGATAGGATAGAATAGAATAGAATAGAATAGAATAGAATAGAATAGAATAGAAT
>WNWU01000003.1:61164982-61184983 GCA_012654045.1 Ptyas mucosa
ATTCCATTCCATTCCATTCCATTCCATTCCATTCCATTCCATTCCATTCCATTCCATTCCATTCCATTAACATGGTTGTTAAGTAAATCTGGCTTCCCTATTGACTTTGCTCTTCAATGGTCACAAAAAGTGATGATGTGATCTCGGGATACTGCAACCGTCATAAATAGGAGTCAGTTGCAACACATCAAAATTTTGATCCTGTGACCATCGGAATGCCGAAACAGTCATAAGCGTGAAAATGATCATAAGTCGCTTTTTTCAGTGCAGTTATAACTTTGAACGGTCACTTATTGACCTACGGTAAGTCAAGGAGTACCTGTACTCAGTGTGGATTTAACCTATGACTATAATTGGACCTGCCAATTTTGGTTGCAAGTTGTGATGGCTTTTATGCAAGATGCTCGCGGGATAGCCTCACTTAACAACCTTTTTGGGAGTCAGGAACTGGTTCTCTCAAGGGCGTTATTTTCCATGGACCGAGAGGGCATAGTTTTGCATGCTGTTTGGATCTCGTGCATCCACGGATGGGGCTTCGCTCACTTGCATGGTGTTCTGACCCAGCTCCCCAAACACGACAAACCCTCTCTACTTAATCACCGATTTCTTTATTAGCAGCGCCAGCAACCCCGGCAAAATGTCCCTCTCTCACAGCAGGCTGACAAGTCTGTCTGGAAGGATGATGAATAGTTGTCTGCCACATCTATTCATTTTTTTTTAAAATTTGATTTATATGCCGCCCTTCTCCGGAGACTCAGGGCGGCTTACAATGCGCTAAGCAATAGCCTTCATACTTTTGTATATTTATACAAAGTCAGCTTATTGCCCCCACAAACTGGGTCCTCAATTTACCTTAGAAAGGATGGAAGGCTGAGTCAACTTTGAGCCTTGGTGAGATTTGAACCTGCAATAATTGCAGGCAGCTGATGTTAATAACAGGGCTTTAGACCACTGTACTATCCAAGGCTATTCATCTCCGCCCCCTGCCTTTTATCCCCAGAGCTAGAGTGGGGCTTTGCTAGCAGTGGTGGCTCTTCCGTCCCAATGATTGGCCCGTAGATTTCCACTGCTCTCCTCTCCTCTGCCTTCTGCGCATCTGCTCGTCAGGCACTGGACCCAGCTGTTCCTCCTCTTCCTCATCAGGCACCTCCAAACCTGGGGGCTGTTGACTCTCCATCTGAGGGCTTATGGATGGCCCAGGCTCTGCCTCTGATTCTTTCTCTGACAGCTCCATTCCCTCTTCCCGCTCGGAGCTCTCAAGTTGCCTTGATACTGACCCTGACTCCCACGCCTCCTCCTCATCTGATTCAGGTGCTGGAGGGGCCGACAGCTGACAGGCCACAACACATGTCCTGGTTCCTGGTGGGCTTCAGACTGGTGCCAATCCTCAGCCCAGGGGTTTGGGACCCCTGCTCTAAGGAACCAGAGAATGCATGTCGTAAGCAGTCTTGCACAATATATTTAATAGTCTACACATCATCACCACAGTCGCAACAAGGGGTATCGTTCTAGCCCCACTGATACAGGGCAGAGGTACTTCTTCCAGCACCACATCTAATTCTGTTCAGTTGCATCCAGACACAGTGAGGCAGATTAAAAGCAGGTGGCTTGGTAGAGCGATCAGTGAAGGCCAGTAAAACATGATGTGGAAGCAATTCAGTTAGGTTGTGTAGGAAGCCACCACCACCCCTTCCTAGAAGAATGAAATATTTTGAGGAATGTTTTAAAAAGGCAGGATAAAATATTTCCCCTAAAAGAGAAATTTTTAAAAATCTTAACGGAGATAGAAACTCAGAGCCCCAGCTCCCTGCCCCCAGCAGATATCTTGTGCCCATTAAGAAAGACTGGGCCAGCCTATCTACAAAACAAAAGACCTTCAGCTCCGGGGTGAAGGGATTAAGACATGACCCTTCAGGACATAATAGGATTAACCCACTAAGACACAGAGCTCGTTGTACAATCTCCTAAAGACATTGCATCACCCTCAGAAATCTCAACCAAACCTGGGAGCTCAGACAACCTACAGAGCCAGCTATGACCCCTACATAACCCCTACATCAGTGGTGGATTGTCCCCAGTTCGAACCGGTTCACAAGAAACTGTAGTAGTAAAACCAGCAGGAGGCCCCATCCACCCTCCCGGATGTCGTCATTGGCGATCTGCGCATGCACAGAAGCAAGGCGCGCACCAGCAAATTGAGTGCGTGTACACGATCCTGTTGTGAACTGGTAGTAAAGGTAAGTAGAACCTACCCCTGCCCTACATGGCCCCATGGGAGTCTGACAACAGCCAATAGAATACATGTTCTTGCACAGGAACAGGAAGCTCAACTGCAAAGCCCAAGAGAAGATATAAAAGCCACCCACTCTCAACTCCATGTGGTCAGCTGCACCAGAACCATGTGCTTGATGGTTCTGCTTCATCATTAAACCATCTTTCCAATCAGCCTCCAGCCTCTGTTTTGTCTCCAGTGCCTTTCTCCCGGCTTGGAACTCAACCAGATGGACATTTCTTCCAACAATTGAAAGAAAGAGAAGCTATTTTTTAAGCTTGAAGTCTGGAATCTCTCACCGTGCATGCCTCTGGAAGCCAAAGTCGCTTTAGTGCCAAGTTGAGAAATAACTATTCAGATGCAATAAGGAGAGTTACTTATTGTATTTGACTTTATTTTATTTAGCATGTCTACCCTTTTCCATTCAGAATTGTTTCTTGGTCCTATCTCCCCTATTCATGCCTCGCACAAGCATATTTTTTTTTACGCAAACTGCATTCCTGAGAGCAATTTTCTGAAGGCGTGAGAAATGAACCTCATAAACAATTGGATAAAGAAATGTTAAACAAATCTAAACTAGCATCTTTGGGACCAAGAAAGCAGCAAGTTGCAAAACAGAGCTAACAGTTATAAGTCAAAAGAGATTCTGTTTCATCTTTGGATTGCATTCCTTTTGCTAAATTGATACATATGCCATTAACTAAATCTAATAAAGCACCCAACTATTCATAATGTTGACAATTTTTTTTTAAAAAAAAATAAAAGCAAGGATTACCTTTTTCAGAGCTTTAAATATTCTTTCTTTTTTCTCAGCTTCTGATTCCCGAGGATTCAATATACATGTTCATACGGTAATAGTACATATTCTTAGCAACCATAAAATGCTTCTGGTGCTGCAACTTAATTTTTTTTCCCTATCAGCCTAGCTTTTATCATTTAATGGCATTTGTGTGTATGTGTGTATATACATATCAAACATGGACTTATTGAATTTAATCTTTCACAACATCTATATGCCCTTAGTCCTGAAGAACATTTGAATTTTAATATTATTCTTTATATTTATTAAAGTAAAAGGGACCAGATATAATAAAGGCTAGAATTAGAGATTTTCGGTCATTCAGATCATGGTTGTTCCACGATCTTTTTTTTCAGGAGGCAACTGGATTCCTTGTATTTTTTTTTGAAGACGTATCGTTTCTCCTCCAAGAAGCTTCTTTAGCTCTGACTGGATGGTGGGGGAATGGAAGGATTTATATTCCTTGCAGACAGCTGGTCATTTGCATCCTTTTAGAGGGTCCTTGAAGCCACTTGGAGGTTTATCTGTGTCCTCAGGGTCACTTGAGTAGTGCTCCTGGTTCCTGTAGTCTGCAATTTTTCCCTCTGAAAATCTATTCCTACTCCCATACGATTCAAAGGATGTTCCTCCCAAATTGTATAGCTAAAACTCTGTGGAGATTCTCAGTCATCCAGGTCATGGTAGTATAAGAAGTTAGCACCCACCCCTTTCCTAGAAGAATGAAATATTTTAGGAAATATTAAAAAGGCAGAATATTATGTTTCCCTGTATGAGAAATGGAGAAGCATGTTTTAAAGACGAAGCAGCTCCCACCTTCTTGCCGCTCCCCCCCCCACCCTTTGTTAATGGGCCAGAGGCAGAAACTCAATCCTTTGCCAAAGGACCATCATCTGCAACACAATAGGACCCATCTAGTAACAGAAACTAACACAATGGGACCCATCTAGCAACAGAAACTCACCACATGGCACCTGGGAAGATTACATCAGCCAGCAAGGCTAGCTAAGACCCCCCCACCTCCCTGGGAGTCTGACAACCAATCAGAATACTCTTTCTGGGCCCCAGGAAGTTCAAAGCCAGAGAGAGCATAAAACCAAGGCACGCTCAGCATCTCGGCCCTTTTCTGTTCAGGAACTCAAACCATGTGATCCTGTCCACCATTAAACCATCTTTCCAAGCAGTCTCCATGTTTCCAGTGTCTTTTCCCCCACTTGGAGCTGAACCTAGAAGGACGTTTCTTCTAACAGTAGTCCCAAAGATGAAAATGACCAGCTGTCTGCAAGGAATATAAGTCCTTCCGTTCCTCCATTATCCTGTCAGAGCTGAAGAAGCTTCTTGGATGAGAAGTGGAATGTCTTCAAAAGAAAAAACTAGAAAGTCTAGTTGCCTCCTGAAAAAGCAAGCTTGGGATAAAGGCTAGAATGTAAACATGTGAAATTTATCTCACGGCAAATATATCCTAATCTAATTATTGTTTGTAAACAGGTGGAAGCTCATCCAACCTAGAACTAAGGAGACATTTCTTGAGAGTGAAAATAATTAATCCATGGAATGGCTTGCCTCCAGAAGTTGTGGGTGCTCCATCACCAAAGGTTTCTAAGAGTTTGGACAAGCATTTGACCAGGATGTCTCTTGTTCAATCAGGGGGTTGGACTACAGCAGTGGTCACCAACTGATGGTCCGTGGACCACTGGTGGTCCGTGAGAAAGTTTTGGTGGTCCACAGAAAAATTATTTGCATTTTTTTATATTGCACTAAATCAGGGGTCCTCAAACTACGGCCCCTGGGGCAGATACGTGCAATGAATGTTTGTGTTGCTGCAGAGAGTTTCCCCCTTCGGAGTCTTTTTGTGCAGGTCGGAGGGGGGCAGACATTCCGACTTGGGGTCTGCTTCAGCCTCCTGGTGTGGGGCTTTGGGCGAAGGCTGGAGGGAAGCGCCACTGGTGGTAAAGAGCCAGAGGGCCTTGTTCCAGTGGGACTGGATCATGGCCTGGAACTGGCTGACCATCTCAGTCCGCTGAGCCTCCAGGTGCTGGTACCTGGCCTTGCATTCCCACAGGTCTTCCCTCTGCTTGGAAAACCTATGTTCATAGTCCTCAGTGAGGTGCTTCTGCTGAGCCTCCTTCTCGGTCAGATCCAATTTGAACTGAGCTGTTTTGCCAACTCTTTCTCATGGTGGCTGCTTAGCTCCAACAACTGCTTCCTGTTGGGGCCCTAAGGGGCCCGGGTGGGCAGGAGGGGAGGGGCTGGGAGGGGAGGGGCAAGTAGAAGCCGTTGAGGTGCCCCTCAATGTGTTTGACATTGAGTTGACCATGCCCACCCAGCTGGTTATTACGCAGATCATATTAGTGGTCTGTGGGGTTTAAAATTATGATTTTAGAGGTCCCTGAGGTCCGAAAGGTTGGTGACCCCTGGACTAGAGGATCTCCAAGCTCCCTTCCAAGCTTGTTATTCTATGTTCCTTCCACTCTTGATCAATCAGAGGAGTCTGCTTGAGTCAAAGAAGGTCCCAACTAAGTTCATTTTTATGAGAGGTCTATCCTACCATTTAAGAGTCAGCTAAACAGTACAGGAATCAGCTGACAGCATCTTCTGATCTTGTTCCCCTCCCAACGTGCTTTTTAACATCCCACCTCATTCTCTCAGCCTGATCTTACAAAACGATCTTGGCAGGTGGAAAATGAGGTTTCAAACAAGAAAGCCCAAAATGGCATTGCGAGACTTGCTCGGTATTACGAAGGGAAGATGAGCTGCCAGTTTCACCCACCTACCTCTACTGCAGAAGCTGTCATAGTTACAGAAGATGCAAACTCTTTCTGACACTTCTAATTACTTCTCGGGGTGGGGGAGATAAGTCTCTGAAATTTGACTTTGTCTCCATAACTCTCCCTGACATTTCTGAAAGGCACTGTAATCTAGCAAAAAATAAAAATTAAAAAAAAAATCGGGGAACCAGGATGACCCTTAACAAGAGGAGACTCAGCATTTCCTACAAACCAG
Source organism: Ptyas mucosa (assembly GCA_012654045.1). Classification (NCBI taxonomy): domain Eukaryota; kingdom Metazoa; phylum Chordata; class Lepidosauria; order Squamata; family Colubridae; genus Ptyas; species Ptyas mucosa. The sequence goes on from WNWU01000003.1 coordinate 61,171,054, forward strand.
TGTCCCTCAACCTCAGAAACTTTAAGACGTGTGGACTTCTATTCCCAGCCTTCCATAGGCACTAGGCCAGAGGTCTTCAAACTTGGCAGCTTTAAGACTTGTGGACTTCAACTCCCAGAATTCTCCAGCCAGCTATGAATTCTGGGAATTGAAGTCCGCAAGTCTTAAAGCTGCCAAGTTTGAAGACCTCTGCAGTATAGTGGTGGGTTCCTCCCGGTTTGGCCCGGTTCTCCTGAGCCAGTAGCCGTGACAATATGACGTCACTGAACCGGTTCTGCCCTCCCATCACCCCACCCCCCGCGTTATTCTTATTTGGCCCCACCCCCAATCTGTTGCTGCCTCCTGAGTCCCAGCTGATGGCTAGAGGGAAAAAAAACCTGTTTAAACTCTTGCCCTGGGGCTTCAAAGGGCCGCCCTACAGCTGATCAGTGTTAAAAGAAAATAAATAGGTAGACCAATGCCTGCAAAAATACATGAGTAGATCAGTGCCTGCAAAAATAAATGGGTAGACCGGTACAGCTCTGCAAGCAGTTAAAAGCCTGGTAGACCAGTACCTCTGCTAAATCCTAAATAATTGTCACATGACCACCAAGCCACACCCACAAAATAAGCCATGCCCACAGAACCGGTAGTAAAAAAAATTTAGAACCCACCCCTGCTGCACTAGGCTATAAACTGGAGCTCCCCTTGGCTCCTATGGTTGATTAAAATAATTGAGTTTATATTGACATTGTTTGCACAGGCTAAATAGCTCTTGAAGCTGCCTGTTGCCTTGAAACTGACTTTTGTAGTGGAGAATTGGGATTTTAAAGATTTCTTTATTAGGGAATACTTTTAGGGAGGGGCTGAGGAACCAACCCCATCATCGGCCTTCTCTTGTCACCTTATTTTCACTTTGATGCCTCCAACACTTCTGGAGGCCATCTGATTTTTAAGACAGGTGTAAACCATTATGAAAGTGTTTAGTATTTAAAAAGGAAAATGATGTTTGATGAAAGAATACAGAGTACAGAATGACAGGGTTGGAAGGGACCTTGGAGGTCTTCTAGCCCAATTCCTTACTCAACCAGAAGACCCTATGCCCTTGATGGCGAACCTATGGCACGGGTGCCACAGGTGGCATGTGGAACCATATTGGTGGGCACGCGAGCTCAGCTCTGGCACGCATGCGTGCACCAGCTAGTTGATTTTCAGGTCTTCTGGGCCCACCAGAAGTCAGGAAACACACTGTTTCTGGCCTCTGGAGTGCCTCTGAGGGGGTGGGGAAGGCTGTTTATGCCCTCCCCAGGCTCCTAGAAAGGCTCTGGAGCCTGGGGAGAGCGAAAAATGGGCCTACCAGGCCATCGCGTGCCAAACAGGAGGAACATGGGGGGGGCACATAAAATTATGGATGTGGGCACACATGTGTGTGACCTCCCCCGCGCTCCCCCCACTTTTGGCACACGATAGCAAAAAGGTTAGCCATCACTGCCCTATGCTATTCTAGAGAGAGGGAGGCAACTTATTTTCCAAAGCTCGAGGGTAAAACTAGAAGTAGGGTAGCAGGTGGAAGATCATTAAAGAGAGATCCAAATTCAAGGAGAAATTTCCTGACAGTGAAAACAATCAATCAAGGAAACCACTGACTTCCAAATTGTGGGTGCTCCATCACTGGATGTTTTCAAGAAGAGATTCGACAATCATTTGTCTGGAATGGTATAGGACAGTGATGGCTAACCTTTTTGCCGTTGCTTGCCAAAAGCGGGGGGGAACGGCGGGGGGTCGCGCTTGTACACACCCACATCCATAATTCAAAGCCCCACACGCACCATGCCACGCCACACATGCATGCACGACCCCCCCACATCCCCGTTTTTGGCACATGACAGCAAAAAAGTTACTGGTGGGCCTGTTAGGCCCGTTTTTCGCCCTCCCCAGGCTCCAGAGGCCTTCTTGGAGCCTGGGGAGGGTGAAAACGGCCTTCCCCACACACATCCCGGAGGGCGGAAACAGTCCATTTCCCGACTTCTGGTGGGCCCAGAAGGCTCAAAAATCAGCTGGCCGGCACACACATGCACGCTGTAGCTGAGCTAGGGCAATGTTCACGTGCCCACAGATATGGCTCTGCGTGTCACCTGTGGCACACGTGCCATAGGTTCACCATCACGGGTATAGGATCTCCTATACCATTGAGCAAGAAGTTGGACTAGAAGACCTCCAAAGTCCCTTCCAACTCTGTTATTCTGTATTTCATTCTGGTTTTCAGCAAAAAAACCCAAAAAACATCGAAGACAATAGGTTCACTTAACAACCATCACAGAAAAACGTAGTAAAATATCAAATTGGTCCTGTGCTTTATAACCATAATAGTCAGGTTCCATTAGGGTAGTAAGTCAAGGACTTCTTATATGGCCATAACGTGGCTTTTCAGTACATCATTATTTCAAAGATATTTCAAATATTTCAAAGACGTTCACCACCTTGAGTTATTTATAACGGTAGTAAAAGTGGGATATAAGTTTTAAAAAAGTATTTTTCATGCCGGTCATATGAATATGTACAGTGTCCCTGTGTGATTTACAAAGCAATAACAGAATGCCAACTGGGGATGAGGACGGGATGTCCTGCCCTTATTCAAGATGGAGACATTTTATCTCTCTTTTTCAGACCACCGACACCGGGCACTTTTTATAACCTCATTTGGGAAACGAAATGACATTAATCATCATCAGTCTTTTCATTACAGTCCTAGCTCTAATTAACCCAGTTATCTTTTACAAAGCCATATTGGGAAGTGATCACACAGTCCTTCAATAGGAGTGGGAATGAATAATCTGTTCTCTGCCACTCACTGCCATTTTACAACATGATAGGCCTGAAGAGTGTGAATTACGCCTTGAGAAGTCTTCTGTTTCATTATCTTCCTCCTTTTAAATTAGCCGGCACTAATAAAATAATCAAATTTTATGAACCTTGTTTTCTGAAGGGTAATAAAAAAAAAATTGTCAGATTTCAGAATATAATAGCCGGATTTGCCAAGGCCTTTCTGTATCCATAGTGATTTTGTTATAATGAGGTAAAGTTCTGTTGCTTTAGGCTGGTTTAGCAGTTTGAGAGAAGCAGGTTCTGTAACTCAGTTTGCGCTAATCGTGGGAAGCCTATTTCAAAGAACGTTTCAGGGAAGTGATTCATACAGCAGGAGAGTTAAGAGAATTACGAGGGACAGTGAAAAGTGAAATGAAGAGGAGAGAAATGGGAAATAAAAACATTCTATAAAAACATAGAATAATAGGATTCGAAGGGACCTTGGAGGTCTTCTAGTCCAACCTTCCAATCAAGCAGAGACTCCCTATACCATTCTGGACAAATAGCTGTCCAATCTCTTCTTGAAAACTTCCAGTGATGGAGCACTCACAACTTCTGAAGGCAAGAAGTTCGACTGGTTGATTGTTCTCACTGGCAGGAAATTTCTCCTTAATTTTAAATTGACTCTTTTTACAGATTAAGAGTTGGAAGGGACCTTGTAGGTCATCTAGTCCAACCCCCCACCCAAGCAGGAGACCCTACACCATTTCTGACAAATGGTAGTCCAATCTCTTCTTGAAAATCCATTATGGCTGGACTTAATCTCTTAAATCCAGTATTGCTGTCCCTCTAGTTCCCTCCTCTACCTTTCGGACAACAAAGTTGTCAGCTAGGTTGGTTAGGAAGCTATTTGATTTCTCACTTGGTGCAGAATTAGTATTCCAGTTGATAATCAGGGTAATTGAAGTCCCCCATTACTATTGTAGTGTGTTTCCTACGTATATTTGTTAGTTGGTTGGCCAAAAGGACATCTATTTTTTCTGCTTGATTGGATGGCCTATAATATATACCTATGGCTATGTCATTCTTTTTTTTTTTTAATTGACCCATATGCATTCTAGGAGAGGGACGCAGTGGCTCAGTGGCTAAGAGGCTGAGCTTGTCAATCGAAAGGTTGGCAGTTCGGCGGTTCGAATCCCTAGTGCCGCGTAAGGGGGTGAGCTCCCGTTACTTGTCCCAGCTTCTGCCAACCTAGCAGTTCGAAAGCACGTAAAAAATGCAAGTAGAAAAATAGGGGCCACCTTTGGGGGGAAGGTAACAGCGTTCTGTGTGCCTTTGGCATTTAGTCATGCCAGCCACGTGACCAGGGAGACGTCTTCAGACAGAGCTGGCTCTTCGGTTTTGAAGCGGAGATGAGCACCGCCCCCTAGAGTCGGGAACGACTAGCACATATGTGCGAGGGGAACCTTTACCTTTTTTATGCATTCTAGAAGGTTTTTGTCTTTGGTTTCATGCATTTCAGTAGCAATATAGTGGTCCTTTATATACAGTGCAACTCCACCTCCTCTTTTATGGGGTCTGAGGTTTTTTGTTTTTTTGTATCCTTCTATCAGTATGTTCCAGTCATGGGTTTCATCCCACCAAGTTTCTATTATTCCAACTATATATCTTCCTTTAATGATGTTACTTTTTGTCCTATCCTCAGGTACTTTGGAGAGTAAGTTAATTCTCTTCTCTGTGACAGTGCCTCAAATAGTGGAAGACTGCTCTCCTATCACCCCTAAACCTTCTATTCCTTAGGCTACAGAATTATAGAGTTGGAAGGCACCTTGGGAGGTCTTCTAGTCCAACCTCCTGCTGAAGAAGGAGACCTATATTATTTCAGACAAATGATTGTTCAATCTCTTCTTTCAAACCTCCAGTGTTGGAACACCCACAACTTCTGGAGACAAATTGTTCTGGTGATTAATTGTTCTCACTGTCAGGAAATTTCTCCTTAGTTCTAGGTTGCTTCTCTCCTTGATTAGTTTCCATCTATGGCTTCTTGTCCTGCCCTCAGGTGCTTTGGAGAATAGGTTGACTCCAGTGGTGGGATTCAGCCAGTTCGCACCACTTTGGGAGAACCGGTTGTTAACTTTCTGAGCAGTTTGGTGAACTGGTTGTTGGAAGAAATCATTAGGACAGAGAACCAGTTGTTAAATTATTTAAATCTCACCACTGGTTGACTCCCTCTTCTTTGTGGCAATCCCTGAGATATTGGAACACTGCTATCATGTCACCCCTAGTCCTTCTTTTCATTAAACTAGACATACTCAGTTCCTGCAATCATTCTTTGTATATATTAGCCTCCAGTCCCCTAATCGTCTTTGTTGCTCATCTCTATAGTCTTTCTAGAGTCTCAACATCTTTTTTATATCACAGCAATAGAAATACCCAGTTCCCTCAAACGTTCATTATAAGGTGTACTTCCAAACCCCCGATTATCTCTGTTGCTTTGTTGAACATAAACCCAAGTGAATTTCAAACTCCCTGAAGTTTTAAAGTGATAAATTGCCAATGTTTTCACTCACTGTTGTCTGCTTTAGTTGGCAATGGATTAAAAGGTAGCACATTCTTTGGAAACAAACAATAAATCAGGTTCTTTCCTGATTTTATGAATTATGGAATCTGACAACCTCAGCTTGAAGAAAGCTATAGAAAACTCCTCTGTTCCAAGAAGAGGAGCATAAAATATTTATAAATAGAACATAGAAATAGAAAAACAATAGAAATGGGGCATTCCTTGTAGTCTTTTACAAAAGAGAAAACAGAGTGTGGGATAGTGGAGGATGCTAAAGTGAAAATTTGTACAGTCTTCAAAAGTTACTTAGTGAGGTATATTAGTGCCAGACACATTTTTTTAAGTTTTTTATTTTTTAAATAAACAAACATTTAATACATCAGTCATTCCATCCATGTGACATCTCGGTGTTGTCTCCAATCATTCTTCTTTTTATTATTTATTTATTTATTTTATTTATTTGATTTGATTTGTATACCGCCCTACTCCCGAAGGACTCAGGGCGGTGAACAGCCGACAATAAAATACATACATACAAAATTTAAAATAGAAATAAAATTAAATTAAATAGTATTGGCCCAGACAGACAGATTAAAACCCCAATCAATTTAAAATCAAATATTAAATTTAAATATAAAAATATTAGAAAATATTTAAGATATTAAAATTATTTAAAATTATTTAAAAGAGGGAGAAGTTAGGCCAGGCCCGCCTGGTGAAATAAAAAAGGCTTTAGGGCACGGCGGAAGGTGCGCAGATCCGGGATCCTCCGTATCTCTGGGGAGAGCTCATTCCAGATAGTAGGTGCCCCCACAGAGAAGGCTCTCCCCCTGGGGGCCGCCAGCCGACATTGTTTGGCCGACAGCACCCGGAGGAGCCCCTCTCTATGGGAGCGTACCAGCCGTGGGAGGCTATTGGTGATAGTAGGCGGTCCCGCAAGTACCCGGGTCCTAAGCCATGGAGCGCTTTGAAGGTGGTAACCAGAACCTTGAAGCGCACCCGGAAGACCACCAGGAGCCAGTGCAGCTCGCGCAGGAGGGGTGTTACATGGGAGCGCCACGTCGCTCCCGTTATCATTTCTTCTGTCTTCATTCTCATTGAATCAATTACAACAATTACAACATTCATCACTAAGAAAATATTCTGATTATAGCATTTCTATACATTACTATTAATTTACTTATTTGTATCTCTTTTCTAACCAATAGTAGAATTGATTCCATGTCTTGAAGTATTCTGAATCTTCTCATTCTTTAATCATCAAAGTCAATCTATTCATTTCTGCACAATCTAAAAAAAATTTAATTACTTCTCCTTCCAAAGGTATTTTCTCTGCTTTCCAATGTTGTGCATAAACAATCCTTGCAGCTGTTATTACATGTATAATCAAATAGATATTTTCTTTGCTAATTTTTTCTGGCAGGATACCCAAAAGGAACAGTTCTGGTTTTAAATCAATACGTTGTTGTGTCATTTCTTTTACAAAAGAGAAAACAGAGTGTGGGATAGTGGAGGATGCTAAAGTGAAAATTTGTGCAGTCTTCAAAAGTTACTTAGTGAGGTATATTAGTGCCAGACATATGTTTTTTTCTATTCATCATAGATTTAGTTCTTTAGGCATAGATGCTTAGGGGGAAGATGAGATCTCTGTGATGGAGGTTATGCGATGGTGTTCAGACATCTGTTGCAGACAAGAGATGTTTAGGAGGCAACAGAAAAGGTAACATCAAAGATTTGAAGATTAAGAATGGGCCATGCTGAGGTTAAAAGCCACATCAAATATTTTTTGCAAATTGGAGCACTGTAAAACAGATGGAGTCACAATTGATATATGAATGCCAGCAGGTTTTGCAAGAAATTCAGGCTAGGGTTTCTCCGGTTGTTAATTTCATTTCACTTTTCTTAATTTAGGGCATGGATGCACATTTAAGTGTTATTCTGATGATTTAAAAATAGATTTGCCCTGTGGCCTATAATGAGTCTAAACACTTTGCCATTTACTTGTTGACTTTTTCCCTTCCTCAAAAAATGTATTTAAAAAAGCTATTTAGAGTTTTCTCGCTCTTTTTTTTCTCTTGCCTTCCTTCCCTCCCTCCCTCTCTTTCTTTCTTTCTTTTTCCTTCCTTCCATTCTCCTTCCCTTCCTCCCCCTCCCTCCCTCCCTCCTTCCTTCCTTCAATCCTCCCTCCCCCTGCCTTCTTTCTTTCTTTCTTTTCTTTCTTTTTCCTTCCTTCCTTCCTTCCATCCTCCTTCCTTCCCTCCCTCCCTTCCTCCCTCCTTCCTTTTTCACTTTCCTTCCTTCCTTTAATCAATCCATCTCTTTCCCTTCCTTCCTTCAATCAATCCATCCTTTTTCCCTCCCTCCCTCCCTCCTTCCTGTCCTTCTCTCTCTTTCTCTCTCTCTCTCTTTCTTTCTTTCTTTCTTTCTTTCTTTCTCTCTTTCTCTTTCTCTTTCTCCACAGATAGGTATTTCCTTTTAAATGGTCAAGGACAGATCTGAGTTTTATTGTAGCAAACCTATTGGGAGATTCTCTTAAATAAACCTTATGAAGTTTTATTTTTAAAAAATGCAGAGTATGTTTCATCCGGCTTAGACAGAGTCAGGAGGAAATAACCTAAAGTTAGTCTTGCTTTGAAGTCATCATTACAGATCATTTAGCTCTCAGCAATCTTGAAATTTTCTAATTGCTTCATCCTTCCACCGGGACCTATCAGGGGAGAGGATATTCTCATGAAGAGAAGTTGCTGAAGCAATTATGGGATTGGGTTAAAACATCACTTCTAGTCTTTTTTGCCACGCTTAAAAAACTTCTAGGCTAAAAGATAAGCTGCCACTAGCCAGTTTTAACACGGAGATGCTTTCCTATTCTGATGGCTCAGAGCCATGATTGGTCCACTAAGGCTGTTCAAAAGATATCCTTGGTCACTGAATGGGATATCTAGAATCAATGAATCATAGAATTAGTCCAACTTCACACTTGGTTTCAGAGAATTCCGATTAAAGCATCCCAGACAGATGGCTGTCCAGCTGCTGCTTCAACATCTGCAGTGAAAGAGACTTCACCATTTCTTTGGATAGTTACTTCCACTTTACTGTTGCTTTCACCACTGAAAAGATTGTTTGGACAATAACTGAATTTTACAAACTGAATGTTTGTAACCTGTGTCTGAGATATTAAAGAATAGATCTATTGCCCTTCTTCTGTGTAACGTCCTTTTAGGCACAGGCTGCCCTCAACGTACGACCACAACTGAGCCCAAAATTTCCACTGTTAAGCGAGACAGCTGTTAAGTGAGTTTTGTCCCATTTCACAACCTTTTTTGCCACTGTTGTTAAGTGAATTGCTGCGGTTATTAAGTTAGTGACATGCTTGTCAAGGGAATCTAGCTTCCCCATTGACTTTGCTTTGTCAGAAGGTCGCAAGAGGTGATCACAAACATTGATCTCGTGACCATGGAGATGCTGCCATGGTCATAAGAGTGGGGAAAGGTCAGAAATCACTTTTTTCAGTGCCCTTGTAACTAAGTCACTAAGCGACAGTAAGCAACAGTCAATAATCAAGTGGTTATAAGCCAAGGACTACCTATATTTGATGCATCCAACATATCTAACTCCTTTCAGTATGTCTTCTCCAAGACACGCCAATAGCTTCAACCAGGGGTGAAATGTAAAATTTGTTATTACGGTTCTATGGGCATGGCTTGGTGGTGGTGGGTAATGTGACTGGGTGGGCGTGGCCATCTTTAAAAAAAAAAACTGTTCAAAGCTTTGAATGCTTTGAAAAGCCTCTGCCGATCAGGGAACTCAGCTGGGATCGTCAGAGAGGCTTTTTAAAAAACATCTCTGCCGATCAGGCAACTCAGGTGGGATCATCAGAGACTTTTCAAAGACTTCAGCCAAGAGGTTGCAGAAAAAAATGCTTTGAAAAGCCTCTGATGATCCCAGCTGAGCCACGTGATCATCAGAGGCTTTTAAAAAAAACTTTTAAAAGCATATTTTCGTCGAAAGAGGTTGTAGAAAAAATGCTTTTAAAAGTAAAAAAAAAGGCTCTGATGATCGCGCAGCTCAGCTGGGCATGGGGGGGGGCCGCACAGGGATTTTTGCTACCGGTTCTCCTAATCACCCGCCGCCATCACTACCGGATTGGGCGATCCGGTCTGAACTGGGAGCATTTAATCCTTGGCTTCAACACGGGCTTAGTTTCCAGTTGTCTTCACTTGCCCATTTCTGCACTTGTTCCGTGTCTTTTGTGTGGTCTCCAAAACTGGACACAACAGCTGAGTTCAGGACATCATCTTCCCTTGGTTCATGAAAGTAGCTCTTTCATATTTGTAGTCCGAGTTATGAGAGTCGTCAGCTCGTAGCAACCCACAATCAGCTACAGATTGTAGAATCTGACAGAGCTAACATGTATGTCGGGGTAGAGCCAATAAAAGATTTAAACTAATCAAATTTATGCATGCATTTAATAACAGTAACAGAGTTGGAAAGGACCTTGGAGTCCAACCTCCAGCTCTCACAGAAGACCTATACTATTTCTGATAAATGGTTGTCCAATCTCTTCTTAAAAGCCTCCAGTGATGGAGCATCCACAACTTCTGAAGGCAAGCCATTCCTCGATTAATTGTTCTCACTGTTACAAATTTTCTCCTTAGTTCTAGGATGCTTCTCTCCTTGATTAGTTTCCATCCATTGCTTCTTGTCCTGCCTACACATGCTTTGGTAAACGTTGGCCAAAGCACCTATAGCAATAGGAATAGCACAAGCACTTAGACTTATATACCGCTTCACAGTGCTTTACAGCCCTCTCTAAGCAGTTTACAGAATCAGTATATTGCCCCAGGGGTGAAATGTAAAATTTGTTACTACTGGTTCTGTGGGTGTGGCTTGGGGTGGGTGGGTAATGTGACTGGGTGGGCGTGGCCAACTTTAAAAAAAAACTTTTCAAAGCATTTTTTCCAATGCTTTGAAAAGCCTCTGCCAATCAGGTAACTCAGCTGGGATCGTCAGAGACTTTTCAAAGCATTTTTTAAACCACCTCTTCGGCCAAGAGGTTGCAGAAAAAAATGCTTGGAAAAGCCTCTGAGGATCCCAGCTGAGCCGCGCGATCATCAGAGGCTTTTTTCTTTACTTTTAAAAGCATTTTTTCGTCAGAAGAGATTGTAGAAAAAATGCTTTTAAAAGTTAAAAAAAAAAAGCCTCTGATGATTGTGCGGCTCAGCTGGGCATGGTGGGGGGGGCAGGGACTTTTGCTACCGGTTTTCCGAACCAGCTGCTGCCATCGCTACCGGATCGGGCGATCCGGTCCAAACCGGGAGCATTTCATCCCTGTATTGCCCCCAACTATCTGGGTCCTCATTTTACCCATCTTGGAAGGATGGAAGGCTGAGTCAACCTTGAGCCTGGTGAGATTTGAACTGCCAAATTTCAGTCAGTCGGCAGTCAGCAGAAGTAGCCTGCAATACTGCATTCTAACCACTGCACCACTGCAACTCTATAGGTCTCTCTGTGTGTGTACATACTGGTAGCACACGTACAAAAATACACATACAGAGGCCATTTTTGCAAATGTTCCAGATTTCCAGACTATTTTAATACGGATTGTTTTTTTAAAAGATAAATTAATTAAGAAACAAAAACAGCACAGAATAAACAGTAGTTGGAAGTGAAACTGACTTGGATTAAAAAGACAGAAATTCGTCCCTCTTCCCCCCCCCCCCTTTTTTTTTTTTTAGGTTTAGGAAAAGGCCTGAGCTTTCATGGACCACCTTCCCAAAATTTTATGCCTTTTCATAAAATTTGTCGTTTGCAAAAAACGCTACCCAAGTCCTCCCGATCTTCAGCTACTGTAGCTTCACCCGGTTTGTCATCTACTGCACATTGTCCCACTGCAGGGTATTTCTTGAAATCTACCTATTAGTACAATGGTTACTCGCATGAAAGGCTACCTGAGTATTCTACTACAGGTGTTCTACAAAAGGAGACAATGCAAGTGAAAATGATTCACTGAGTATCTGTGGGTTGTAGTGAAAAATAAATCATCACAGTGTGATTGATTGAGCATTGCACATAAAAAACCAGGCAGAGGTTCAATTGCATCATAATGCTTTGACTTCTTTAACAATATCTTGTGGGCACCTCTGAGTATAGTACGGTTTGAAACCCAGCCCATTGATATGGCTGTCTAAGAAAGAGATTCAGGGACATGGTAACTCAGTGGCTAAGACGTTGAGCTTGTCGATCAAAAGGTCGGCAGTTCAGCGGTTTGAATCCCTAGTGCTGTGTAATGGAGTGAGCTCCCGTTACTTGTCCCACTTCTGCCAACCTAGCAGTTTGAAAGCACGTAAAAAATGCAAGTTGAAAAATAGGGACCACCTTTGGTGAGAAGGTAACAGCGTTCCGTGTGCCTTTGGCGTTGAGTCATGCCGGCCACATGACCACGGAGACGTCTTCGGACAGTGTTGGCTCTTTGGCTTTGAAATGGAGATGAGCACCGCCCCCCTAGAGTCGGGAACGACTAGCACATATGTGTGAGGGGAACCTTTACCTTAAGAAAGAGAGGGAAGTAAAACAACCATTAAGCCATAGTCTAGCGCAAGTGTGTCAAACTCAAGGCCTGTGAGCTGGATATGGCCCCTGGGGTGCTTAGATTTGGCCCATGTGGTCCCCTTGGAAGCAGCGAAGGATCACCCTGTGGTGCCTCTGCCAGGGAAAACAGAGTTCAGGAGGGATGCCCATTTTCACTGGCAGAGGGCTGCAGGAGGCCATCATAGCTGAAAACAGAGCTCAGGAGCCCATTTTTGCTGGCAGAGTGCTCAGGGCGCCACAGGCGTCCCCAACATGAGTGATGTCAAGCTGGCCATGCCCACCCTGGCCACAAACCCCCGTCCTCCCCAAGGTCAAACACAACCCTGATGAAGCCCTCAATGAAATCGAGTTTGACACCCCTGGTCTAGTGGCTTAGGGAGTCTCTCTCCATGCTTGGCAAAACGTTTCATGCTGATTCCAGAACTGTACAGGCAGTCCTCGACTTACAACCGCAATTCAGCCCAAAATGTCTGTCGGTGAAGTGAGACATTTGATAAGTGAGTTTTGCCCCATCTTACGATCTTTCTTGCCACCATTGTTAAGTGAATCGCTGCAGTTGATAAATTACTAACCCGGTTGTTAAGTAAATTCGGCTACCCTCGTTGATTTTGCTCGTCAGAAGGTCACAAAACGGGATCAAATGCCCCCACTCCCCAAGCATCTGATGTCAGCTTTGGAAGCCAAATTCCAAGCTGCCAACTTTTTGCGCTGGGGAAAGCGGGGGGAGGGGGGATTTAGAGGAGTGATTGTAGTTAGACATAATAGCATTCTTCCCTTCAATCAAGGTCATGGTGTTTCTGCATCTGGCGGAGGAGTGGTTGCAGTGATGGCTCAAGGTGGGATGGATGATGATTGGGCCATGTGACAGACTGATGAGTGCAGAGGCTGGATTTGGGGTTTTGATTTACTGAGGGAAAACCCGGAACTCTCAGATTCGGGTTTTCCCAGATGTGCCAGTATACCTACTGTAATAAATGAAACTTTAAGAAATGCTTGCTTCGGAATTTTTAATTGAAGTTGGGGCTTTCTGGAACGATGACATCTGAATTTTGACCACATGATTGTGGGTATGCAACAAATATGCTGAAAAACAGTCCTAAGTGACTTTTTTCGGCACCATTTTAACTTTGAACGGTCACTAAATAAACAGTTGTAAGTCAAGGACTACCTGTAATTTTCTCACCAAAGAGCCACAACTTGCAATCACAGTGACACAAGGTACAAGAAGTCCTTGACTTACAACAGTTCGTTTATTGGCCATTCGAAGTTGCAGTGGCACTGGAAAAAAGTCACTTAGGACCGTTTTCACACTTCCCCATAGTCATGTGATCAGATGCTTGGCAACCAGGGGTGGGCTTCAGCTGGTTCGGACTGGTTCGGGCGAACAGGATGTTAATTTTAATCTGGTTTGCCGAATTGGTTGTTGCAAGGACTGGCTAATCCTGCCCAGCCTGCCCCTCCCCTCCTATGCAGCCTATTTTGGATGCCAGGTAAATACAGGCTCTGGGAGGGTGAAGAACGGGCTTACTGGAAGTTCCGGAAGTCCGGAAACAGCTCTGTTTCTGGCCTCCGGAGCGCCTCCAGAGCCCGGGGGAGGCCATTTTCACCTTCCCAGAGGCTCGAGGAAAGCCTCTGGAGCCTGGGGAGAGTGAAAAACAAGCCTACCGGAAATACCAGAAGTCTGGAAATGGGCCTGTTTCTGGCTTCCGGAGGGCCTGCTGAGCCCAGGGGAGGCTGTTTTCGTCCTCCCAGAGGCCTGACGAAAGCCTCCGGAGCCTGGGGAGGGCAAAAACACCCCCCCTCCTTGGTGCAGGAGGCCAGATAGGCCACACCCTCCATGGCCACACCCACCCAGCAACCAAGCAGAGAACCAGTTGCTAAAATTTCTGAATCCCACCCCTGTTGGCAACAATTCATATTTATGATGGTTGCAATGTCCCCGGGTCATATGATTTCATTTCATTTCATTTCATTTCATTTCATTTCATTTCATTTCAT
>WNWU01000003.1:61203638-61219621 GCA_012654045.1 Ptyas mucosa
TCCTATCCTATCCTATCCTATCCTATCCTATCCTATCCTATCCTATCCTATCCCATTCTACCCTACCCTGTTCTGTTCTGCCCTGCTCATTCCATTCTTTATTTTATTTCTTATTTTATTTTATTCTATTCTGTTTTATTTTAGATTTTGCTTTATATCTTATTTTATTTTTTACTTTTCTTCTCTCTCCCAGGAAAGCCCAGAGAGCTTTGCAATAGAACTAAGCCACCCAAGGCCACTAAAATCCCAAAAATGAAAGCAGAATTTGTTTTATTCAGAAGGGAAACTCATGAAAACGCAATCTGAAATCTGGATCCCGGAGCAGCTCTTGTTCTACAGACACACCTGAAATGCAAGACAGGCCTTCAAGAGTCACCAAAGAGAAGACAGGCTGAGAACTAGCTGCATTTTCCTTGGAGAGAACATTCTCTCAGTCGCTCTCCTGTGGGCCAGGTCAGTCCACAAGGACCCCCAGAAAGATCAATGGCATCTGCAAGGGAAGGTCCAAAAGATCAATAGGGAAGTGACAACCACAAATCAAAGCCCTGCTAAGATGTTGGATGACCATTTGTCTGAAGTGGTGTAGGGTTTCCTGCCTGGGCAGGGGGTTGGACTAGAAGACCTCCAAGGTCCCTTCCAACTCTGTTATTCTATTTCTATTTCTTCCTTTGGATACGATTGCAACACCAATGCAAATACAAAATGGGCAGAGCTTCAATTTGCAATAATGGCGAACATCTGTAGCTCCAGTGTAGGATGAGGATTCATTCTCCAAGCTTGTGAGTTTTTTTTTTTTGTTTGTTTTTTAATTTGATTTATATGCCGCCCTTCTCCGGAGACTCAGGGCGGCTTACAATGCGCTAAGCAATAGCCTTCATACTTTTGTATATTTATACAAAGTCAGCTTATTGCTCCCACAAACTGGGTCCTCAATTTACCTACCTTAGAAAGGATGGAAGGCTGAGTCAACCTTGAGCCTTGGTGAGATTCGAACCTGCAATAATTGCAGGCAGCTGATGTTAATAACAGGGCTTTAGACCACTGTACTATCCAAGGCTCTATAGCCTTGGTTTGGTTGGTTTCTGAATCTTTCATGACCAGGCTAGGTAACATCTTCAACAGAGTTTGGAGATGTCAGTGTCCATTTTCTTTTGTTTATAAGGGCTTCGTTTAGTCAGTAGGTCTTATGATGGGTCAAGTGTGGGTGTGTCAAGTTTGGGTCTTGTAACGACTCTTGTGATGGGTCAGCTGGGAATCATCAGTGAACCTTGTGATGGGTCTTGTGATAAGGAGATTATATCAGGTTAAGGTCATTGAGAAGTGAACTGCTGGTGGGGAGGTGGGGAAATTGCTTGGGTTGGTTGAGGGTTGGTGTTGTCTCTAGTTGTTCTGTTGTCCTGACCTAGGCCTCCCAAGAGCATGTAGGAAGTTAGCACCTACCCCTACGCTTAGGTCAGACCAAAGGCGGCGTAGTTCTAAGTTGTCTAAGCCCAAAATGTCAAGCCTGGTGGTAGAAGGTATTCTGTTGTGAGCAGAGGAGTGGAGGACTCTTCTCGTGAAATATCTCTGAATTCGCTCAATTGTATTAATGTCCAATAAACAGTGCGGGTTCATTTTGTTCATTTTGGACAGGGATGATTGCTAGTTTGAACGAAGGGTCGAAGAGGCCATCTATGTCAAAACTGAACAGCCCGCTCTCAGCAGAGGGAGGGGGCGATATATATCATCATCTATATCCAGTCTACAACAGGGATGTCAAACTCACGTTGTCATGTTGTCGTCAGGTGATGTATCGTGACTTTCCCACCCCCTTCACTAAAATGGGGGTGAGCGTGACACATCCGACCTGCAGGCCGCGAGTTTGACATCCTTGGTCTACAACAAAGTCCTTTCAACAGTTCCAAGAAGGCTCCATACCCATTTCCACTACTCAGGTGACCCTGAGGACAAGGATAACCCTCCAGGTGGCCTCAATGACTCTCTAAAAGAATGCAAACGACCAGCTGTCTGCAAGGAGTATAAATCCTTCCATTCCCCACCATCCAGTCAGAGCTGAAGAAGCTTCTTGGATGTGAAGTGAAATGTCTTCAAAGAAAAACCAGAAAGTCCAATTGCCTCTTGAAAAAGCACCTTTGGGATTGGGTTTAAAAGCTCACAGGGAGCTAGTGGAGACTTTTAGGCTTATTAGGGTAGCATATGGTCATATCTGGGCATCTGTTTTAGAGAATTTGCAGATTTCAGACTCTCTTCAGAAGCGGTTGTTTGCAGAATATCTATAGTAATGGCCAGTTTGGTTTAGTGGACAAGGCATCAAGCAAGAAAGCAGACAATTGTGAGTTCTAGTGTCGCCTTAGGTATGAAACCAGCTGAGTGACTTTGGGCTAATCACCAGGAGTCTGAGTTCTAGTTTAATGAAAAGAAGGATTAGGAGGACATGATAGCAGTGTTCCAATATCTAAGGCACGTGTGTTGAACTTGATCACTTCATGTGATGTATCGTGATGCTTTTTGCCTTTGCGGAGCTGGGGTAGGCGTGGCCTGCACATGACACATCCAGCCCATGGGCTGCCAGTTTGACACTCCTGATCTAAAGGGTCGCGATAAAGGAGGTCAACCTATTCTCCAAAACTCCTGAAGGTAGAACAAGAAGCAATGGATGGAAACTAATCAAGGAGAGAAGCAACCTAGAACTAAGGAGAAAATTCCTGACAGTGAGAACAATTCATCAGTGGGACAACTTGCCTCCAGAAGTCGTGGGTGCCACATCACTAGAGGCTTTCAAGAAGAGACTTGGCAGCCATTTGTCTGCAATGGTACAGGCTCTCCTGCTTGAGCAGGGGGTTGGACTAGATGACCTCCAAGGCACCTTCCAACTCCATTATTCTGTGTCCTACGGTTTGTTCTGAGGTAACCAATGTCTAGAGACCCAAGCCTTTTTCCAAGAAGGCAACTGAACGTTCTTGGAACTAGAGAAGCTTCTTAATTACAATTAAGAACAATTAATCAGTGGAATGTCTTGTCTCCAGGAGTTGTGGATGCTTCATAACTGGAAATTTTAAAGAAAAGTTTGGAAAAATATTTGTCTGAAGTGCTATAAGGTTTCCTACTAGAGCAGGGGGTTGGACTAGAAGACCTCCAAGGTCCCTTCCAACTCTGTTATTCTATTAGTCTTGGCCTAAGCATAAAAACTGGCTTGTGAATATCTAGGGCCATGATGGTGAACCTATGGCACGCGTGCCACAGGTGGCACTCGGAGCCATATCGGTGGGCACGCGAGCTCAGCTCCGGCGCACATGTGCATGCCAGCCAGCCAATTTTCAGGCCTTCTGAGCCCACCGGAAGTAGGGAAACAGGCCGTTTCCAGCTTCTGGAGGGCCTCCGGGGGACGGTGGGGAAGGCTGTTTTCACCCTCCCCAGGCTCCTAGGAAGCCTCTGGAGCCTGGGGAGGGTGAAAAATGGGCCTACTCGACCCACTGCGCCATTGTGTGCCAAAAGCAGGGGGATCACACGTGTATGCAGGGGGGGCGGGACGCATAGAATTATGGGTGTGGGCATGTGCGCGCGCCCCCCGCGCTCCCCCCACTTTTGGCACGCGTTGGCAAAAAGGTTAGCCATCACTGATCGGGGGGCGGGATGCTCAGCAGATTTTTTTCCCCTGGGTCTTGCTTAATATTTGGAAATGTCTTTTTTCACAAAATAGACTTGATGATAAGTAAATAGAGAGAAAGATTATCATAACCAAACAGCTTTGAGATTATCACAAGGGGAATATTCAAGGAAGGAGAAGAAAGTGTCATGGTGTGATGAGGTAACTCAAATAGCTCCAAAAAGGAAAATAAATTTGAAAATTTGCCTGGCTGGTTTATGACGGAACTGTTACTAGCAAGATACTAACTCCGTGAGAGTAGCATGGTGAAGAGGGACTTCAACGTTATGGACAGAGAAGGCATAATTAATCTCAGAGGCATCTGCAGGATTGAAAGTTGTCATAAAAATAACAAAAGCAGAATTGGGCCATTGTACCGTAAATGTGCCTGTGAGATCACGTTGCACGCATAAAAATGTGTGCAATGCTGCTTTTCTCACTTGTCCCTCGCTGAATCCCCCCTGAACAATTCCAACCTTTCCCTGTTAATATTGGGACGTTATAATGCCTTACAGAATAAAGAATAACAAAGTTGGAAGGAACCTTGGAGGTCTTCTAGTCAAACCTCCTGCTCAAGCAGGGAACCCTATACCAGTTCAGGCAGGTAGATGTCCAGTCTCTTCTTAAAAGCCTCCAGTGATGGAGCACCCAAACTTCTGAAGGCAAGACATTCCACTGGTTAATTGTTCTCACTGCCAGGAAATTCCTCCTGAGTTCTAGGTTGTCTGATCAGTTTCCATCCATTGCTTCTTGTCCTGCCTTCAGGTGCTTTGGAGAATAGTTTCACCCTCTGTTCTTTGTGGCAGCCCCTCAGATATTGAAACACTGCTATCATGTCATGAAGGGGTGAAATGCTCCCGTTTCGGACCAGATCGCCCGATCCAGTAGCGATGGAGGCGGGTGGTCCGGAGAACCGGTAGCAAAAATCCCTGCCCCCCACCCCCACATGCCCAGCTGAGCCACACAATCATCAGAGGCTTTTTTTTTTTACTTTTAAAAGCATTTTTTCTAGAACCTCTTCAGCCAAAAAAAATGCTTTTAAAAGTAAAAAAAAAAGCCTCTGATGATCGCACGGCTGAGCTGGGATTGTCAAAGGCATTTAAAAGAAAAAAAAGCCTCTGCTGATCAGGCAACCCAGCTGGGATTGTCAGAGGCATTTAAAAGAAAAAAAACCCCCTTTTTTTCTTTTAAGTGCCTCTGACGATCTCAGCTGAGTTGCCTGATCATCAGAGGCTTTTAAAAGAAAAAAAGTCTCTGCCGATCAGGCAACTCAGCTGGGATCGTCAGAGCCTTTTGAAAACATTTTTTTACAACCTCTTCGCCGAAGAGGTTGTAGAAAAATGGTTTTAAAAGTAAAAAAAAAATGGCCACACCCACCCAGTCACATTACTCCCCGACCAAGCCACGCCCACAGAACCGGTAGTCACAAATTTTAGATTTCACCACTGATGTCATGCCTTCTAACCCCTTGATTCCAAGAAAGATGGAAATTTGAAATAGTGTCGATGCCTTCCTTACATTATGCAATTTAGCTAGCTATGAGGTCCTCCAAGTATAATATAATTGATTTCTCCATACAAATCTGGTCATAAATTGTTCTCATTGTACATTGTTGGAGTATAGCAGCTCTTTAAGGACACAAAGAGACTTACATTCTTTGTTTTTAGAAAGTAAAAGTAAGGACAGCACATCTTCTTCACTCATCAAGTGAGCCCCAGTAATTTCAGCACCACATTCAACAACTATGCACGTTAATTTATTTAAGGATTCTGATAGTTTTACTATTGACATAGTTCTTGAATAACGTAGTTGGAGCAGAACACTAATGCTCAAAGTTCGGACGCCAGTAACACCCGTCTTAATCAATCTCTCCGAGTCACTGGCTTTGCCTTTTCTTTGTTCTTCTATGACTAATTTGCCTTGGATAATCATCATAAGTTCATTTACTATAAAGTGCAATGAAGATTAATAGGATTTATTTAACACTGTAATTGAATCAGCAAAGACAAAATTGTAAATGAAGGGAGGTAATTCTGGGAATGGTTTTGGTTCCCCCTGGATATATCTGAGAGTGATGTGTGTTCTTTAGAGACATTGGCCACTTCCTACAAAGAGCTAGGTTGAACGCTCGATAGGTTCCATCAAGGTCATCATGAGATAACTTATCCTCAGAGAATGGGAGAAGCCAAGAAAAACTTGCTGTCTATGGAGATTCTCAGTCATCCAGGTCATGGTTGAAGAAAGAAAAACCAAGAAAGTCCAGTTGCCTCCTGAAAAAACACCTTTGGGACAACCATGACCTGAATTTATTTATTTTATTTATTTATCTTAGATTTCTATACCGCCCTTCTCCCTGGGGACTCAGGGCGGTGTACAGCCAAGTAAAAACACATAATATAAACAATTAAAAACCAATTAAAAAGAATATCTAAATTTGGCCCAGAAATTTAAAAAACACCCTGCTTTAAAATCATTTAAAAGGCTTCGCTTAGGCCAGCCTGGCTTGTTGGAAGAAAAATGTTTTAAGGGCCCGGCGGAAGGCACGGAGGTCATGGATTTTTCTTATCTCAGGGGGCAGCTGATTCCAGAGGGTAGGAGCTCCCACAGAGAAGGCCCTCCCCCTGGGGGTCACCAGCCTACATTGCTTGGCTGATGGCACCCCGAGGAGACCCTCTCTGTGGCAGCGCACGGGTCGATGGGAGGTTGTCGGTGGCAGAAGGCGGTCTCGTAGATAACTGGGCCCTATGCCATGGAGCGCTTTAAAGGTGGTAACCAACACCTTGAAGCGCACCCGGAAGACCACTGGGAGCCAGTGCAGCTCGCGCAGGAGCGGTGTTATGTGGGAGCGCCATGTAGCCCCCGTAATTACCCGCGCGGCCGCATTCTGGACCAGTTGGAGCCTCCGGGTGCTCCTCAAGGGGAGCCCCATGTAGAGAGAGAATGACTGAGTATCTCCATAGACTTTTAGCTATGCATTTTGGGATGAACACTCTTCAAATGGTATGGCAGTATGAATGTATTTCCAGAAGAAAAAAAAGATGCAGACTAAAGGAACCATTTGCACTTTGGCTTGAGATGCAGACAACACAGACTCAACACAGACTCATCCCCAACAGCCTGCCTCTGTGTTCAACAGTGAAGGGACACAGGGCAGAAAACATCCTGCGGCCAAGAAGGCTCCACACCCATTTACACTACTCAGGTGACCCTGAGGACACATGTAAACCTCCACGTGGCCTTAATGACTCCCTAAAAGGATGCAAATGACCAGCTGTCTGCAAGGAATATAAATCCTTTCATTCCCCCACTATCCTGACAGAGCTGAAGATGAGAAGTGAAACGTCTCCAAAGAAGAAACAAGAAAGTCCAGTTGCCTCCTGAAAAAGCACCTTTGGGACCAAGAAAAGTTTAGAAACCTTTGATGTATAAGAACCAGGATCCAGGAATATAATCTGGGAAACCAGGATCCAGAAAAATAAGCCATTTTAGTCTAGGAGTTAAGACGCCAGGCTAGAAATGAGGGCATTAGGAATTAGGCATCAAAGCTGGCTGGGTGACCTTGGACCAATCACTCTCAGGGAACAACAGCAGTAACCCGGTGAGATAGGTTGGGCTGAGAATGACTGGTCTAAAATAGGAAACCCTACTTTTATAACTTTACTTTTTTTCTGCAGTGTACTAAACATCCCGACTGAGAGATGCAGAAACATCAGACTGCAGCAAAAAGTTCCTTGGGGATCAGTCTCCTCGCCGATGTATGGATTTCAGTTCCCATCATTCTTGGCAGTAGCTGTGCTAGTTTGGGAATTTTATTTATTCATTGCTTTACTGTTTGACTTCTATAGTGCCTCCCCCCCCCCCGCCCATCTTAATCCAATTGACTTTGGGCAGTGAACAATTTTGGGAGTTGAATCCACACATCTGGAAGGTGCTCAGCTTGTAAACACTGCTGTGAGGAACGGTGGAGATATATGCCAAGAGGCAATCAGTTGGAGCTATGTCAGGGCAAGTTCAGTACTTGGAGTTCAGCACCATGGAGAGCAATCTTGAGAGATAGGTTGTTCCCACCGAAGCTCTGTGCCACTGACAGACTTTTATAGCCAACGTTGTAGAAACTGTGGAAAGTTTCTCTCTGGAAACTCCACCTTTGAAATTCTACAGTATAGCTGGCTGTAGAAATGACACCCCTTGGAGGTGAACTTCCGGTGGTAAATATTCAGCCAGAATACATCATCTTCATTCATTGGAAAAGACCCATGTCGGGAAAGATGTTGGGAAAGATTGAAAGCCAAAGGACAAAGAGATGGTAGAGAATGAGATGGTTAGATAGTGTCATTGACACAATGAATTTGAATTTGGGCAAACTCCAGGAGACATTGGAAGACAGGGAGGCTGGCATGCTGTGGTCTGTAGGGTCCCAGAGTCAGATACAACATAGCAACTCAACAACAACATCTTCCCCTAGAGATGAGCAAGCCAGGGGGTAAAAAAAATCAACCCAGCTACTAAACATCTTACATTACATATTACTAGGGAAAAATGAATCTAAGTATGATCCAGCTACAGGTAATTTGGATTTCAGGGTTGTCTAGCCCCTGGAGACATCATCAGTCCTGTGTAGAAAGCCAAAAGGTTTCAAGACAATTCCTTACGGCTACTCCTAATATAAGAGGAGTTTTTTTTTTTTAATGAAACCTGACCTCAACAAATCAGGGCTAATTTGCATTAACTGTGCCTGGGGCAAATCCTGGTTTTTAATGGCTCTTCAGAAACGTAGAATGCCTTCCATTATAGCCCTAAACCTTGTGCCGTGCCCGCGTCTTCTACTCCCTGACCCTCATCCAAGACCCAATCTCTGCAAATGTCTCTCTCCTTGAACCTGTTGACCACATGCTAGCGTTCTGACTCTTGGTTTAAATCACAACGCTGCCCCTTGCAACTTGGACAAAATACTGGTGCTCAATTTACAGCTTGACAAGCAATTTACACCCATGAGTGTCCCTGTGATTTACAATCCTAGGGTTTCCATCTCACCAGAGCTCAGCTTGGCTGTGAAAACTTCTCGCTTGGTTTTTCTCTTCATTGAAGAAGTTTGACATCTCGTCGCTCGGAGTTAGAAGCAGACCTTGGGAGTGGCACGTACTAGATCAGTGATGGCTAACCTTTTTGCCGTTGCATGCCAAAAGCGGGGAGAGCGTGAGGGGTTGCGGGTGCAGGTGCCCACATCCATAATTCAATGTGCCCTGCTCTCCCGTGCATGCGTACATTACCCCCCACACACTTCCCCCTGCTTTTGGCATGCGATGGCATGGTGGGCCCAGTAGGTCCATTTTTCCCCCTCCCTAGGCTCCAGAGGCTTTCTAGGAGCCTGGGGAGGGCAAAAACAGCCTTCTCCATCCCCCTGGAGGCCTCTCAGAGGCCAGAAACAGCCAGTTTCCCGACTTCCGGTGGGACCGGAAGGCCTGAAAATCAGTTGGCTGGTGCATGCATGCGTGCTGGAGCTGAGCTAGGGCAATACTTGCGTGCCCACCAATATGGCTCCGCGTGCCACCTGTGGCACCCGTGCCATAGGTTCGCCATCACGGTCCTAGATTCTGAGTTGTGAGTGAGGACAAAGTTGTTTTTTCTGTCCCCGTTTAGCGGAGCCACATTATTCTAGTGGACTAAAATAGAATCAAGGACAACTTCATCATTTCAACAACACAGCTAGCTTGGCCTTAAATGAATGAGGATGGCTCCATTTCAAGGAAAGTTAGATGTGGAAACAGTGACATATTGACACTGTGCATTCTGCTACGAAAGCTACATGGTTAAATCTTTGCATAGGATTCCATGTCAGAATTAAGAAGGAAAAAGATAAATCACTGCCTGTCTGCCGAGCACCACAACCGAGTATGAAGAGAGAAAATTGTATTTGCCTCTTCATTTAATACATCAAAGTAATTTATGTCAGAGCCATCTTGCTTGCTTTAATACATATGCAATTTTAAACAAAATCAATCTTGTCTATCCAGTCAAAGAAGGAACTCCAGAAATATATGCCAATCTCTTGGTTGCACTTGGAAAGAAAAGGCTTCCCATTCAGTGGTGGGATTCAAATTTTTTTACTACTGGTTCTGTGGGCATGGCTTGGTGGGTGTGGCTTGGTGGGCATGGCAGGGGAAGGATACTGCAAAATCCCCATTCCCTCCCCACCCCGCTAATCTGCTTTCCAGCTCCGTTCTCCTGTGAAGGGCAACAAAAGAAGATCAAGCTGATCAGCTAGGAGGCTGGGAGGCAGCAATAGACTGACCACGCCAATCAGCTGGGAGGCAGCAAATAGATCGATTGGGTACCCCAGCCTTACAGGCTAGGCCTCCCTGCAGCCCCCTGAGAGCCAAAACAGCCACGTGGGGACTCCTGGAAGGGGCGGGGCAGGCAGGGGCAGGGCCAACCAGAGGTGGTATTTGCCAGTTCTCTGAACTACTCAAAATTTCCACTACTGGTTTGTCAGAACTGGTCCGAACTGGCTGAATACCACCTCTGTTCCCATCCATCTGAAGGAAGCATCTACTTGCAAAAAAATACTTTATTGAACACATTGTACTTGATTGATCCACCAATTAAGGAAAGAAGGTAAGTCAAGAGTGAAATGTGATTGTCTCAAAGATTAACTCTTATGTTGTTTGTAAATATACATTCTTCCAATCTGCAGATCTCTCTCCTGTGCCTAAAGAGATTCTCAATCATCCAGGTCATGGTTGTCCCAAAGGTGCTTTTCCAGGAGGCAACTGGGACTTTCTCGGGGTTTTTCCTTGCTTCTCATCCTAGAAACGTCTTCAGTTCATTATCTCGCTCTGTGAAATTTTAATTAACATGCTTCCCCTTCCTTCACAGTAGTCATACCGACACAGGATAATTCTAATTCTGTGGGATGCATATAGGCGGAGCATAACAACCCGCTTGATTTGTAGGGTACAAAATTCAAAGCGCTTTTAGATGGTGGATGTAGTGGAATATAGTCTGGATTCCCAGATGGGAGCGGTGCATTCCAGAGGAACAAGAGACAACGAAGTTTAGATAACTTTGTTGGGAAGGAGATGGTCATGTCAGCTTCTCCCTAAAAGTTCTCAGAGTGTTTCATTAGTGATGCAAGCAGTACTTTATTTGTCAAGATTTTGACCTACAGGTGAGGAATAATGAAGGACTTGGCTTAGAAGCAACTCTGTGTGTCTTTCTTGGTTTTTGGAGAATGAAATTTCAAAAAGAGAAATGTAACAAAGGCATTTCAGGAACAATGGAACAGCTGACAAATATTTTCTTATTTCTGTTTTATTCTTCTAGCATTCCTTGTAGATAGGTTTAGGATGTTGGAGAAGACTTCTGAAGTCCCTTAGACTACAAGGAGATCCAATCAGTCAATTCTAAAGGAAATGAACCCTGACTGTCCTTTAGAAGGACAGATGCTGAAGCTGAAGCTCAAATCCTTTGGTGACCATATGAGAACAGAGGACTCCTTGGAAAAGACCCTGATGTTGGGACAGATGGAAAGCAAAAGGAGAAAGGGAAGGCAGAAAAAGCTAAGCAGATTCAGATCTGGTTTGCATACTTAGATGAAGTTGGAGAACACTAAGTTAAGAAATTTAGAAACTTCCTGGAAGAAGACAATAGCAGATTATGTCTAAGCTGTTGCTACAGGGATGTGTCTATGAAATCACCAGGAGTCGACAGTGATATTCATATTTTTGGGGAGCTGGCTTTGACTGATTTTAAAAAATTAAGGAAGAAAGATGAAATTAGAATTTGGAAAGAAGACCACCAGCAAATCCTAGGACCATGATGGTGAACCTATGGTATGCATGCCCGAAGTGGCACACAGAGCCATGTTGCCTGGCACATGCAGTGTCGCCTGTTCCTCTTCCGGGTTTCTGGTGCGCATGCGCACGCAATGTTCAGTTGGCTTTTTTGCATGCAGCAGTGCCGGAAAGTGGAAGAGCTGGTCTTCCATTTTCCTGCATGAGCATCAGTGGTAGGTTTCTACCAGTTCGCCCCAGTTCAGGTGAACCAGTAGTGGCGGCAGTGGGAGGCTCCACCCACCGGCCCGGAAGTCATCACGGATGCTCTGCACATGCGCAGAAGCACAACACATGAGCGAAGCGAGCACGCATGCACACTCACAAACCAGTAGCAAAGGTAAATGGAACTCACTACTGGTGAGCATGTGTGCTTGTCAGCTGATCGTCACATGCGCATGCACACCAAAAACCTGGAAGAGTAGCCTGCTGAAACCGGAAGTTCGTGTTTGGGCACGCGCATGCACCCTGGGCAGCTCCTCTTCTGGGTTGCAACCCAGATGCGCACTCCCGTTTAGGCACTCGGTCCCGAAAAGGTTAGCCATCACTGTTCTAGGGCTAGGGAAGGACCAAGAAGCTGAAAAAACAGCAGCATGCTAGGGGAAAAGAAAAGCCAAGAAAAGCACGTGGACATCTCCAGCAAAGTGTAGAAGAGTAAGCAGAACTGAGGGACGAAGTTAAGTGAGTCATAAGTTTAGAGTCATTACGTTTCCACAAACAGCCTCTTAAATTCTGTTGATCCTTATCTGTCACCCATTTAGTATTGAACTTTAGTTGACTGGTTTCTTGTGTATAGACTTCAGCAATAAATCTTCTGAAATGCAACTTAGCATATGGACCCGATTCCTTGCATCTGACACACAATCACCAAGAATATAAATTGCTTGTAAGGTTCCTCATAGCCCGCTTGGAGAAGATGGTTAATCTGAAAAATGGTTTATAAATAATTGTAACACATCAACCGGCTGAAAGGAAGTGGAAGGCCGAGCACCATGAGGCTGAGCAGGGACTTCATCGATCACAGCCTTTTTCTCACAGCAGGTCTTGAATGGAGTTTGAACTTCAAAGGTACCAAAAGGTAAAAAGTCAGAAGGTTTAGCTTATACAATGATGAGTGGGACAATGTTCCTTTATACCATACTGGCACAGGTGTTCAGGGTCATAGTGAGGTTAACCAAGAGCTGGAACAAAGTAAGAGGGCTCTTACGTGGCTTTGCCAAGTCTTATCTTCTTCCTTTTCTGGAAAGGTAGACAAATCACGCCAGAATCTAGACTTTCAAAGTCCAGAAGAAAGAAGAAGATAAACTTCTGATTCTAGAGCCATGCTTTAGTCTCCTTGTCCTTGTTTCAAAAAACAAGGTGTATGTCCTGGTCAGTGGTGGGTTTAAAATTTTTTTACTACCGGTTCTGTGGGTATGGCTTGTGGCAGGGAAGGATACTGTAAAATCTCCATTCCCACCCCACTCCAGGGGAAGGTTACTGCAAAATCCCCATTTCCTCCCGATCAGCTGGGACTTGGGAGGCAGAGAATAGGTGGGGGTGGGGCCAGTCAGAATTTTTACTACCGGTTCTCCGAACTACTCAAAATTTCCACTACTGGTTCTCCAGGACTGGTCAGAACCTGTTGAAACCCACCTCTGATCCTGGCAGCGTTACGCTTTGCTTCTGAATAGCTTCTGGGAAATCATAAATTTTTCCTGGCATTTTTTGTGTCTTTGTGTTCTTTAAATGGACAGGATTTCAACAAATCCAAATAAACTTTTCTTTCTTCTTTCTTTTTTGGCACAAGAGAAAGAAGGGAGAAAGAGACATACGGACATGGAGTGACGGAAAATCCGTGCCTGTCTCCAGCTTAATTTTTCCAGCCTTAAAGACAATGATTCTTAGTTGTGTTCAAGTGCCAGCTCCCCAGTGTAAATGCGTGGGGAAATCAATACTCTTACATCAGATCAACTATTTTCTCGCACTCTTTAGCTGCTCTGTGCGCTGCATACTTTATTTATTTTATTTTTGCAGGTGGCACTTTGCAGGTGTCTGAGACCGTGGGAGATTAATCGTTGCTCGCCACCGTTTCGATATCAAATGAACCATGCATATTCAACAGGAACTCAATTGGAGGAGATGAAAAAAAAGAAAAGAGCCACAGTTGGTAAGGTGGAGCCCAGCCAAAATCCATATTGTGTCCTGGAAACAATGTTGTTTATAGTTTCCAGTTGAATACTGTATTAAATTCCTTTGCGCTCAGGTTCCAACTACTTAGTGTCCTATTTTCTCGGCATGTTTATTTATTTATTTATACTTCACATTTCTAAAGATTTCACATTCCTTTAATGGACACCGATCTGTTCAGGAATTATTCCCTTTCTTTCATCTCTTTTTCCCCAGTTGTGCTTTCCCCCCTCCCCTCCTTTTCTTTCAAAGAATTCTATCCATCTTCTCTTTCCAAAGAAACACCTTTGAAGAAATGACTATGGGGAACATGCGTTGCCAAAAATGTTCATCTCTTTTCCATTTAAAAGAGAAACTGGTCTCTTTCATGCATTCGGGATGAATGTGTTGGCCGCTTCAAATTATCCGCTGAATTGAACATTTCTCAAGTTTTGCAAGAAATGGGTTTTGGCTGCAGAAATGACTTGCAACGAGCTTTTTTATTTGAGAGAATGACATACAAACGTGTATATTCTTTGGTCAAGGTGTGAACATATTGTAAGCCCGGGGCAACTGTGTACAGGAATAAATGTAGATTAAAAATAAATAAATAAATAAAGCAGAATCAGGGAGATTTAAGAGGACAGATCTAACCAGAAGTGGGCATCACATACTGTAACAACCGGTTTGCTCAGCAACCGGAAATCCATGCATGCGTGCGGCATCACAAAATGTGGAAATTTGCTCACGCACGCCTTCCATACATGTGTGCGGCATCAAAAACACAGTGATATAGGATGGGATTGCACACAAATGGGTGGGCGGACCGACCCACAGGTTGCAACTACAGGTTCACCTGAACCGGTCTGAACCGGCAGCATGTTGTGACCCAGGCCCAAGTAGGTAGTAGTCGACGCAAACAGTTCCAAAAACAGACAGACTTTATTAGAACAGCTGAGAATTAACTCATTCTCAGCATAGTCCAAACTAAATCAAACAAACTCTTCACAACACAAATTCTTCAGTCTAATCACCAACCTTGGTATAATTAGGCAAGCTGCCAAAGGCTTCTCTTGGCAAAAGTTCAGAAGCAGAAGACGCCGACAAGAGATAAGTGCAGCAAGACAAGTCTATCAACGTTGTTTTCCGACAAAGAGCCCAAGAGCCGTTGCTGGTCTTTTAAGCC
Organism: Ptyas mucosa; assembly: GCA_012654045.1. Taxonomy (NCBI): domain Eukaryota; kingdom Metazoa; phylum Chordata; class Lepidosauria; order Squamata; family Colubridae; genus Ptyas; species Ptyas mucosa. Next base: position 61,218,451 of record WNWU01000003.1, read on the forward strand.
TTATGGGAGGAGCCAATCATCTCTTGGCCCTACTCCCGAGTCGTCCTCTTTGCTTTAGCTGCTCTTGCCTTCTGGCAGCTCTTCTCATACGTGCACTAGGAACAGGCTCCTCCTGTTCCTCTGCCTCTCTACTGTCAGCCTCTGGAGGCTCCGGAGTCCGCACTTCACCCCCCGATGGCCCTGGCCCCATCTCTGCCTCTGACACAGAGCCCTCATCCGGGCCTTCCCCAGTCTTCAGGACTGGCCCATGTTCTTCCTCAGCCTCATCACTGTCCAACTCCGCTGCCAGCTCCACAGGTTGCTGGCGGACCACAACACAGCAGCCCACCACTGGATCTAACCCTCAAATCAGAAAGCATAATCAAAGTAACCCTTCTAGACGTCACATTTTACAGCTCAAGGAACCAAGGTTAGCAATTGAAAAACAGAGTGTAACAATAACCAAGCCAACTTTATTTAGCGTTATTAAGCTATATATACTGAACTATAGTACACTGTATGAAGCACGGGTCAGAAAGTGGGCTGAGAAAATATCTGTGGACCCCCTCACATCCTGGACATAAACTGTTTCAACTTCTCCCCTCAAGATGCCACTGTACGGCATTGCATGCCAAAGCAACAAGACACAAAGACAGTTTTCCCCACCTGCCATCACTCTGTAGAACACCTAATTCCCATAGCATTGTGTTATGTCTAAGGATATTTACCCATGGAGTAATTATATTACTTTTATCCCTCTCATCTGTTCCACTACCTTCTCTATTGGTATCATTATTATGATTATTAACCTTTGATAGAGCCGTGGTGGTGCAGTGGTTAGAATGCAGTATGGCAGGCTAATTTTGCCGATTGCCAGAAGTTCGATTCTCATTGGCTCAAGGTTGCCTCAGCCTTCCATCCTTCTGAAGTCAGTAAAATGAGGATCCAGATTGTTGGGGGCAATATGTCAGACTCTGTAAATCACTTAGAGAGGGCTGTAAAGCACTGTGGAATGGAATATAAGTCTAAGTGCTATTGCTATTATTACTACATGCATGTGCACTGAGAGTTTATGCACTGGAGACAAATTCTTTGTATATCTAATAACACTTGGCCAAATAAAGCTATTCTATTCTATGCTATGCTATGCTATGCTATGCTATGCTATGCTATGCTATGCTATGCTATGCTA
>WNWU01000003.1:61219887-61232816 GCA_012654045.1 Ptyas mucosa
CTATCCTATCCTATCCTATCCTATCCTATCCTATCCTATCCTATCCTATCCTATCCTATCGATGGAACAATATGCACAATCTTCAAGGCTCCATTTCTGGCAACCTCCTAAAACTACACCATCAAATTCTCTTCTGCAATTTGCAAAAATAATTGACAGCTTCAGGGGAATCAGCTGGCTGCCTACAAATATACGATCAGTCTTTTTTAATGCCTCTGGACAGTTTCCTGCAGTGGGTAGATAGAAGCTGTATTAAAAATGGCTGTGTAAGCTCTAGTAGAGATTTAATCTGTTTCAAAAATAATAACAATACTACTTATAACAAGGAATCATTCAGCCAGTAAAGTGTTGCAATAAATAAAGATATAAAAGCTTCCCGAGAGTGGGGAACCTGCTCCTCTGAGGCACAAAGGATCAGGAACATACGTTAAGCTGCAGCACAGATGATTTACTCAAGCCTATGCACCAGAATCTAGTCAACTAATGGTCAGCACTAAGTTGGCATAGATAAAAGTCAAGAGGATTCAAGGAGGCTGGATTTGGGTCATGGTAAGGACTCTAAGCTAGTGACATGTTTAACTCCACTCCCAATTCTGCCTGCTCTTCTCCTATACGCACAACCCTCTTCTCCTACACCCACACACGTGCTCTTCCCTTATACCAGAGGTCAGCAACCCATGGCTCTGGAGCCGCATGTGGCTCTTTCATCCCTCTGCTGTGGCTCCCTGTTTGCTGGTCGGCTCCACAATCGATAGGGTTTTTGGTTAGGACAGGTAGAGGAAAAAGGATGCCGTGCTAGGAGGAGACTCTATGGTCGTGGAACTGGACTTCCAGTCAGCAGAGGAAACAGGATGCCATGCTAGGAGGAGACTCTATGGTGGGGGAACCAGACTTCTGGTCAGCAGAGGAAAAAGGATGTCGTGCTTAGAGGAGACTCTATGGTGGGGGAACTGGACTTCCGGTCAGCAGATGAAAAAGGGCGCTAGGCAGAGACTATAATGGGGAAACTGGACTTCCGATTGGCTCCAGAATTGAACAGGGGCTTTCAGTTAGGACCTTTGTGGCTCTTTGAGTATTTAAGGTTGCCAACCCCTGCCTTATACACTGCCCAGGTAAGTGGTCCAACCCAGTGGTGGGTTGCTCCTGGTTCTGTCCGGTTCTTGAGAACCGGTAGTAAAAATGGCAGGAGGCTCCGCCCACCCACCCTGACGTCACATTTGGTGATCTGCGCATGCGCAGAAGCACGCGCTCCCATTGTGAACTGGTAGTAAAGGTAAGTAGAACCCATCCCTGGTCCAACCTGACCAACTTTGCTACATCACCTGGCCCAATCTTCATCCTCACCCTTTTTGCTGCAGCTCTTAAGCCATCTTTAAACATTAAATGCAGCCCCCTGCCACCTACCTAATCTACCATGAAGCCGTCTTCCTCTTCACCCCACTTGGTAGGTTTTCCAGTCTTAACAAGACTATGCGTTATGGATGAAAGCTGTTGAGAACAGCTGTTTTTATTATTATTATTACGGCGACTTTCCTTACAGTCTGAAGCTCAGCAGGAAAGCACACAAATTTGCATAAATAAAACTTCCATACTCAATTCCAGCTGGACCTCCTTCAGTTCCCGACTTCTAGATAGGAAGATGGGTTCTTAAGACAATAGACGATCCCTCCCACCCAACGGAGAAGCCTCCATTTTGTGTAACCTCTGGATTCTTCTCTTTGTCAGGTAGGAAAGACTTCCAAGTCCTGAACCAGCTTTAAGGAGCAAAATACAGTAAACAGAGCTTTGTAATAATAAATAGTGATTTATCTCTGCAAATAATATACATACATGTATTAGGCAAAGATAGGGACACGATGACTCAGTGGCTAAGACGCTGAGCTTGTCAGTCGGAAAGGTCGGCAGTTCAGTGGTTCGAATCCCTGTGTAATGGGGTGTAATGGGGTGAGCTCCCGTTACTTGTCCCAGCTTCTGCCAACCTAGCACTTCGAAAGCACGTAAAATATGCAAGTAGAAAAATAGGGACCACCTTTGGTGGGAAGATAACTGAGTTCCGTGTGCCTTTGGCGTTGAGTCACGCTGGCCACATGACCACGGAGATAAGCGCTGGCTCTTAAGCTTAGAAACGGAGATGAACGCTGCCCCCTAGAGTTGGGAACGACTAGCGCATATTTGTGAAAGGAACCTTTACCTTTACCTTTTACCTCAAAAATCAAAGAACATTCGGGGGGGGGGGGGGACAAATCAGATAATCCAGACTTTTCTTATATGTATCATCCGGATGCATTACTTTAACCATCTCTCTGTCTATGTCGCCCATCGATCCCTCCAACAAATATTTATTTATTTATATTTCCCTTTTATTACTTTTTACAAACATACCAAGGCAGTGAACATATTCAACACCCTTCCTCCTCCTATTTTTCCCCACAACAAGAACCCTGTAAGTTAAGTTGGTCTGAGAGAAAGTGACTGTCCCAAGGTTTCCAAGGGCTCAAGTTTTGACCGTAAAGGTCATAAGTGCAAGGACTGGTCAGAAATCATGTTTTTCAGTGCCAGTGTAGCTTTGAAACAGTTGCTAAATGAATGGTTGTGAGGTAAAGGCTACCTGTATGCCTAAGCGCAAAGGATATTTGAACTAGTTTTGCCACTTATTCAGTTTGCAATATGTGGTATACATCAGCCCGTAAGAAATACTAGCGTGCCAGGAAAAAATTACATTTCTTCAATATATGTTAGACTTCCCATAAGCCTTTGCAGTTCCCCCTTGGTTTTATCATCATCTCCATCAGGGTTGATGAATTATCCATTCCCTTACAAATTACCTCAGGCATCAGCAGAAAATGGTCTTCTTCCAATGTTACCGGGATGTCCTTTTTTAAAAAAAAATAAAGTAATTCTTCAATCACTTGACCTCCAAAAGGAATTCCAAACACTGTCATTTGGTTGCCAAAGGCTAATTTCCTGCATACGGGTAGTCCTCAACTTAGGACCACAAGGGAGTCCAAAATTTCTGTTGCTAAGTGAAACATTCGTTCAGTGATCTTTTGCCCCCTTTTACGACCTTTCTTGCCGCCATTGTTAAGTGAATCACTGCGGTTGTTGAGTTAGTAACATGATAGTTAAGTGAAACTGGCTTCTCCATGGACTTCGCTTATCAGAAGGTCGCAAAATGTCCCCCGGACATGATCCGGAGACACTGCAACTGTCATAAATATGAGTCAGTTCCCAAGCAAATTTTTATCGTAGTTTTTCTTTTCCAAAACTTTAATACATATTCAAACAGACAATGTCATATTTATATCCTCAGCTTCCCTATAAATATTACCTATGTTTATTTCTGTTGTCTATCCACCTATACCATTTTCCCCAAACCGCATAATATTCCGAATCCTCTTTTTCTTTTAATTCTAAAGTTAGTTTATTCATTTCGGCACATTCAAATATTTTTTGAATAATCAATCCCTCTGGTGGTAAGTTATGTTCTTTCCAATATTGCGCGAATACAATTCTTGCTGCTGTTAGTATATGCAGGATCAGATATCTTATTTTTTATATATAAAATTTGGTTTTTAATATTCCCAGGAGAAATGTTTCCAGATTTAACTCAATTTGGCAATTTGTTAAATCTTGTAGCCAATCTCGTATTTTGGTTCAATACTTTTTCGTTTCGGGGCATAACCACCAAGCATGAAAGAAGGTACCTTGGTGTTGGTTGCATTTCCAGCACTTGGGGCTTAGATTTGGGTACATTTTTTAAGTTTGTTTTATTTGTTTTATTTAATTTATATACCGCCCTACTCCCGACTCAGGGCGGTGAACAGCCATGAAATAAAACAGATCATACAAAATTTAAAAACAGAATAAAATCAAATTAAACAATTTGGCCGTAAACAAATTTAAAACACCCCAATAATTTAAAAAAAATTAAAATTTACATTAATTAAAAAAGAGAGAGGGAAAAATTAGGCCAGGCCAGCCTGGTGAAATAAGAAGGTCTTGAGAGCGTGGCGGAAGGTGCGTAGGTCCGGGATCCTCCGAATCTCCGGAGGGAGCTCATTCCAGATAGTAGGTGCCCCCACAGAGAAGGCTCTCCCCCTGAGGGCCGCTAGTCGACATTGTTTGGCCGACGGCACCCGAAGGAGCCCCTCTCTATGAGAGCATACCGGCCGGTGGGAGGCCACTGGTGGTTGCTTATAACTTTTACTGTTGTAACTTCAGTCACCAAACAAACTGTTGTAAGTTGAGGACTACCTCTATTCATAAGTTGAAAGTTGAGATCAAAAGGAGGAACAGTGGACCAAACAGTGATCAGCTCACTGAAGGTTGAGACACTAGAGAGCATGTTAAGTTTAAAAGCAACCCAAATTGGCAACATCAAGGAGACTTCATTTGATAATCAACAATTGTGAGTTTGCCTATTGAATCTTTTTTCAAACCTGGTGACACTGCGTTGTGTGAATGTCAGCTCTCAGAATTTCCCAGCTAGCTGGTTAGACAATTCTGGGGATTTTCATCCAGACATCTTGTTGGAATTCATTGCTGGAAAGTATTTTTATGCAACAACCACAGTAGTATTCAGCCAGTAGATGGCAGTGTTTACAAGTTTGGGTCTATGGCTGTGATGGTGAACCTATGGTATGCGTGCCGGAAGTGGCATGCAGAGCCATTTTCCTGGGCACGCTAGCTGTCACCCAACTCACCTGCAGCTGTGCATGCACGCATGCCCCGGCTCGTGTTCGGGCCTCTAGTGCGCATGCGTGCAATTCAGGGGACCCAGCTGGTCTTCTGAGCTCTCCTGAGCATGCACGCGCATTTGCACATGCACACAAGAGTACTGGTGCACAGCACATGCATGCGCAGACAGCATTTGCACACAAAAACCATACGCATGTGCAGATGGTGTGATTGTGCATGGAGCGCATAGTGGGGCACACACGCAAAACCTGTGCGCATGCTCAGATGGTGCAGTTGCGTGTGCAGCACATGGGAGAGGAGCCACGCGTCAGCACGGATGGCACGTGCATGCGCAAAGCACACGAAGCATGGACCTGTTCGGCACTCGATGAGTAAAAGGTTTGCCACCACTAGTCTATGGTATATTCTCTATGCTCTTTTGTTCTAAGTAGAGTTTCTGAAATCTTGTTACGGTTAAAACAGTTGAGCAGTAAAGCACATGGTTACAGTTAAAACAGTTGAGCAGTAAAGCACATGGTGACAACAAAGAGTGACTTTGTTTGCTCTGTGATGCTATATATAAACAGAATTTCTAACACATCTTACAATTGCCAAGTTTGAAAAGCACTGGCCCAGTGCCACAAAATATATGCCTGTGATATTTTTTTTTTCTGGCTGTTTCCCCCCCCCCCCCCTTAGCATTTTAGGCTGCCAGATTAACTCTTTAGCAACATAGCAGGAATTTCCTATGACATCACAGCCCCTCAGGCATTGGTTTTTGAAGACAAATTGCTCCTGAGGTTTCAAAAAGTGTCTTTGCCTCTCCCAAGCATGGAAAGACATAGTTTTATGGGGGCGGATAGGAAGGTGGATAGATCGGTAAGATTGCAGCATTGCAAAGATCATTTCAAACGCCCTAGAATTACAGTTTTCAAACCGCGGGATGGATTGTCCTTTTGCATGCATGGCAGAGGGAGTTCCTGATTGTTGTTGTTGTTTTCTCTAATATTGTCTCTGCAGATGATGCTTCATTACTCTTCTTGGAATTCAGAAAACGGGCTGCAAACAAAGTCATCCCTTGGGAAGTAATTATGTCCTTAGGTTCTCATCAGTCTTTCGACGGTGTTTGTCTATCCCCAATTGCGCCTAATAAAAATTGCTTGATACATAAGGATGCTGGGAGGATTGATTGGTTCATACCCTTGAAGCACAGAGAGAAAACGTTCAGTTGTATAAATGTTGTGTTTTGTTGTTATTATTCCATGGGGCAAAAAGAAAGGGAAAAATGTCTATGGGAATGAAAAGTTAGAATATGCCAGAGGTAAGGATGACCTTCAAAAGGGAAATAAATCAGGTATATAATGGGTTTTGTGTGTGTGTGTGTGTGTGAATTCTTCATGCATCTATCTGTTCACAACACTTCAATGGCCTCTTTAGGGAAGCAACAGAAAAGACACATATACATGAATGGATCTATTGTCTTTTCACTGATGCAAAGAACCCCACATTAATTCAGGAGAAAAAGCATCTGAATGTGCACGAAGCTGGAATTATAAGGAAAAGGGCCATCATCTCATAAGCTTTATCAGATGAGATGGAAGGTTATTTTACAGATTACAGATTAACAGAGTTGGAAGGGACCTTGTAGGTCATCTAGTCCAACCCCCCGCCCAAGCAGGAGACCCTACACCATTTCTGACAGATGGCAGTCCAATCTCTTCCTGAAAGCTTCCAGGGATGAAGCTCCCACAACTTCTGAAGGCGACTTCTGTTCCATTGGTTGATTGTTCTCACTGGCAGGAAATTTCTCCTTATTTACAGGTTGAATCTCTCCTTGGTCAGTTTCCATCCATTAATCCTTGTCTGGCCTTCAGGTGCTTTGGAAAATAGCATGACCCCTTCCTCTCTGTGGCAGCCCCTCAAATATTGGAAGACTGTTACTATGTCTCCCTTGGTCCTTCTCTTCACTAGACTAGCCAGGCCCAGTTCGTGTAACCGTTCTTCATATGTTTTAGTCTCCTAATCATTTTTGTTGCTCTTCTCTGCCCTTTTTCTAGAGTCTCAACATCTTTTTATAGTTTGGTGACCAAAACTGGATGCAGTACTCTAGGTGTGGTCTTACTAAGGCTTGATAGAGTGGTATTAGTCCCCCACTTGATTTTCTTGCTTTTTATACTCCTGGGTCTATTTTTGTTTAATCTCCCATTGAAGTGGAAGGGAGGGAAATTAATTACAGTATTCTCGACTTACAACCACAATTGAGCCCACAATATCTTGTGCTAAGTGAGATCTTTGTTAAGTGAGTTTTGCTCCATTTTATGACCTTTCTTGCCACCGTTGTTAAGGGAATCCCTGCAATTCCTACCTTAGTAGCACGGTTGTTAAGTGAATCTGGCTTCCCCATTGACCTAGCTTGTGAAAAGGTTGCAACAAAGTAGATGACATGACCCCGGGACATTGCAACGGTCATAAATATGAGTCAGTTGTCAAGCATCTAAATTTTGATCATCTGACCTTTGGGAAGTAAGTGTGAAAACAGTCATAACTCACTTTTTTCAATGGCAATGTAACATCAAACGGTCACTAAATGAGCTGTTGTAAGTCAAGGACTACCTGTACACCAGTGGTGGGTTTCTACTGGTTCAGACCAGTTCGTGTGAACTGTTAGCTCTGACTTTCAGCTGTGAGGGAACCGGTTCTCTCATTCTTTGAGAGTCCCTGCGTTATACTCATCCATATTTCTGCTTCCGAAGCCCAGCTGATTGGGGTGGCAGAGTGGATTGCCATTCCTCAGCTGTTTTCCTTGCTCTCAGCAACGTGAAAGTTCGATTTGCTGCAAACTATGCATGTGCGTGCAGCACACAGCACAAAGCACGTGTTCAGCGAACCAGATGTTAAACTGGTAGATCCCACCCCTGCTGTACCCATGTGTAGAGGCCCCCATCTTGAGGTCTGCAGGAATAATATAAATGTAACATCTCTATACTTCCTGCCAACCAACCTACCCATGATACACTTCATTTTAAATCCTGCTAGAGGAATTCACAGCCTGTGTTTCTCCAAATGCTGCTGGACCAGACCTTCTAAGATGTCTCCATCATTGGCAATGGTAGCTGAGAATTGTACTTCAATAATATCTGAGATGTGGTGGTTCAGTGGCTAAGACGCTGAGCTTTCGATTGAAAGGTCGGCAGTTCAGCGGTTCGAATCCCTAGTGCTGCATAACGGGGTGAGCTTATATATTATAAAATGCAAGTAGAAAAATAGGAACCATCTTTGGTAGGAAGGTAACAGCGTTCTGTGTGCCTTTGGTGTTCAGTCATGCCGGCCACATGACCACGGAGACATCTTCGGATAGTGCTGACTCTTCGGCTTTGAAAAGGAGATGAGCACCACCTCTTAGAGTCAGGAACGACTAGCACATATGTGCGAGGGGAACCTTTAATTTTAATATATCTGGAAAGCCATATCTGAAATGTCCCAAAGATGCTTTTTCAAGAGGCAACTGAACTTTCTGAGGTTTTTTTTTTTTTAAGAGCTGAAGAAGGTTCTTGGATGAGAAGCAAAACATCTTCATAGAAAAACCAGAAAGTCCAGTTGCCTCTTTTAAAAAAGCACCTTTGGGACAACCACAACCTGGATGACTGAGAATCTCCATAATCATATCTGAAAAGATGTTTATGGAGATTGTCAATCATCCAGGTCATGGTTGCCCCAAAGCAGGGGTGAAATGCTCCCGGTTTGGACCAGATCGCTTGATCCAGTAGCGATGGCGGTGGGTGGTTCGGAGAACCGGTAGCAAAAATCCCTGCGTCCCCCCCCCCCACTATGCCCAGCTGAGCTGCACGATCATCAGAGGCTTTTTTTTTTACTTTTAGAAGCATTTTTTCTACAACTTCTTCCATGAAAAAATGCTTTTAAAAGTAAAAAAAAAAGCCTCTGATGATCGCGCAGCTCAGCTGGGATCATCAGAGGCTTTTCAAAGCATTTTTTTCTGCAACCTCTTGGCCGAAGAGATGGTAAAAAAAATGCTTTGACGATCCCAGCTGAGTTCCCTGATTGGCAGAGAAGTATTTTTTAAAGAGCCTCTCTGCCAATCCCAGCTGAGTTCCTGATTGGCAGAGAGGCTTTTCAAAGCATTAGAAAAAATGCTTTGAAAAGTTTTTTTTTTAAAAAAGTTGGCCACGTCCACCCAGTCACATTACCCACCACCATCAAGCCACGCCCACAGAACCGGTAGTAACAGATTTTACATTTCACCCCTGCCCCAAAGGTGCTTTTTTTCCCCAAAAGGGAACCAAACTGTCTTGTTTTTTTTTCTTTGAAGAAACTTCAAAGAGAAAGAAAACCAAGAAAGTCCAGTTGCCTTTTGGGAAAGCAAGCATCTTTGGGACATATCTAGAAAAGTTCTCCACCATGATGTAGTCCTAGCAGAAATTGTAACAATGGTACTGCTCTGTTGATGGAGCTTTCTGGAGGCGATATAAAGGTATTGTACCGTAAAGCAGTTCTTTTCCTGCTGTTAAATGGCATTTCTGTCCTATTCAGTGGTGGGATGCTGCTGGTTTAACAACCGGTTCGGTGAGCGCATGCTTCCAGTGCACACATGCCTAAGGCACTTGCACGCAGTTGTTCTGCCCCAGCTACGGGCCCCAAAGAACGCAGCACACACAAAGTCCGTACAAACCTTAGTTTACTAAATAAACCAGTCTTTTACAACAACGGCTGTTAATTAATTGCATTACCAGCCACTAAGAATTCAAAGAATAATAACTGAAAGCTTACTATGGTTGGCAGAATGCCCAGAAGCAATTTGCAGGAAGCTGATAAGATAAGCAAGACAGACATGAAGGTATGTGAATGAAGTTGTTCCCTGCAAATTGCTTCAGTCAGCGTTCCTCCTTAAATAGGCTAAGGGAGTGGCCAATTAGCCCCAAGCCTTACTCTCGAGGAGACCTCCTCCGGAGGAACCACTCCTGCCTTTTGGCAGCTCTGCGCGCCCGTGCATCGAGAAGAGGCCTCTTCTTCCTCTTCACTTAAGGGAGCTTCTGGAGGTTCTGAAGGCCCTGGCTGAATCCCCACCTCTGGCACCACATCTTCTCCAGCCTCCTCATTGTCCGACTTGAGTGCCAGCTGCACAGGCTGCTAGTGCAGCACCACACTAGCCTCCTCATTGTCTGAATCAGTTACTAGCTGCACAGGCCGTGTATGGGCCACAATAACAGTGCTGAAAATGGAGCATTTAGAAGCTTAGCTGCTTACCTTCCAAGTCAGCAATGGTAAGTAGAACAGTGAGGGAGGGGGGGGAATCAGCTGTACCATGTGATTGAGATGAGCTACAAAGCAGGAAATAAAGGACAGGATAGAGTGGGGGTGGATGGGTGGGTCAACTGACTATCAGAGCTACCAGTTTGCCAGAACTGATCCGAACCGGCTGAAATCCACCTCTGGTCCTATTTGCAAACTCTTCAATCATCCCAACTGAGGATGCTCTCTTGGTCCTGCTGTTTTACAGATTAAACTCTGCCAATCGGAAATATTTCCCAGTTTACTAAGTAGAAGATAAAAGAGTAAGAAGAATCTTTTCATTTTTTTCCCTGTTTGGAATCTTGTAATAAGCTTCTTCCATCCATAATGGTTCTCTTTTGTTTGTCCCAAAGCTGCTTTTTCAAAGGGCAACTGGATTTTCTTGGTTTCTTCCTTGAAAATGTTTCACTTCTCATCCAAGAAGTTTCTTCAGTTTGCTTCTTGGATGAGAAGTGAAATGTTTTCAAGGAAAAAAAGAAAAGAAAGAAAGACCAATTGACTTTTGGAAAAACACCTTTGGGACAACCGTGACCTGGATAATTGAGACTCTCCATAGACTTCTCTGTTGTTTATACAGAAAAAGGTAAGCAAAAGAAGAATGTATTTGTTGCATATTGAATTAGAGTGAGCATAAGCGGGAAAACACTTAAACCCCATTGGCCGACCCCTCTGACAGCTCCCTATAAAAGGGCAAGCAGTCAGACGAGCTGGCTGCTGGATTGCACCGATCTACAATAAAGAGCTGTTGTTATTGTTAGCACTGAATCCTGTCTCTTCCATCACCCGATCTAACAGTATTCCTGTGTTGGATGAAATGTCCATCTGGATTCAGTTCCAAGTGGGGAAAAAGACACTGGAAACATGGTGGCTGCTTGGAAAGATGGTTTTAATGGTGGACAGGATCACATTCCTTGATGATGTTTGGTGAAGAAGAAAAAGGGCAGCGATGCTGAGAGTGCCTGAGTTTTATACCCTCTCTGGCAGGGGTGAAATGCTCCCGGTTCGGACCGGATCACCCGATCCGGTAGCGATGGAGGTGAGTGGTTCGGAGAACTGGTAGGAGAACCGGTAGCAAAACTCCCTGCCCCCCCCCCCCATATGTCCAGCTAAGCCGCACAATCATCAGAGGCTTTTTTTTTTTTACTTTTAAAAGCATTTTTTTCTATAACCTCTTCGGCCAAAAAATGCTTTTAAAAGTAAAAAAAAAAGCCTCTGATGATCACGCGGCTCAGCTGGGATCATCAAAGGCTTTTAAAAGAATTTTTTTTCTACAACCTCTTCGTCGAAGAAGTTGTAGAAAAAAATGGTTTTAAAAGTAAAAAAAAAAATGGCCATGCTCACCCAGTCACATTACCCCCCCCACCCCCCCAAGCCAAGCCCACAGAACTGGTAGTAACAAATTTTAGATTTCACCACTGCTCTCTGGGCTTTTGAATTTGAGCTTGTATTCTGACTGGTTGTCAGACTCCCATGGGACCATGCAGGGGCACCTTTGTAGGTTGCCTTTTGAGTCCCAGGCTTTGGTTGACTCTTACCGGGTGACGATGTAATGAAAGGGCTTTGAGCAATTCTTACTATGGCTCTGCCTGCAGAATTAGATCTTTGTTATGTAGAATAGACTTGGGGAGGGGGAGGCTGAGTTTCTGCCTCCCTTTTAGGGGAAATATTCTGCCCTTTTAATATTTCCTAAAATATCTCATTTTCCTAGGAGTCGGGTGGGTGCTAACGTCCTACACCTGTCCTAATGAAATCCTAATCTAATTTTTGACAATGTGAGAGACATCAGCAAGGTAGGTCACAGATTTCTCCTTCTACCTGTAACTCAGCAGTGAATCCAGAGAGGTGAATCTCTCTTTTGTCACTTCAAGTGTTGCGTTCAGCGTGCGAACAATGACGGTCTCCCAAATACATTGATTGTGCGTTTATCGGCCTCCTTGGAGGAATTGAAATAACAGCTCAGCAGGATGTACCGACACATGAAGTCACCGGGCGCTTTTCACTTCTGTTTTTTGTTTAAAGCGATCGTCATTCTGCCGGGCATGGAAGAGAACAGAGAGAAGAAGTTGGTCAGGGGTTCATTGTCTGTTTTCTGTAAACAGTTTGGGAAATAGGTAAAAAGAAAAAATGAAAAACACCGGAAGGCAAATTCTAATTAAGGTTATCCAAAACAATTCAAGAGCAGTCTGATAGTGGAACCGTTGTAGAGAGTAGTTGGATCAGGAGTGGGCTGCTGGGGGTTCGCAGGGGTTCGGGAGAACCTCTAGCTAAGATTCTGTGCAGTTCAGAGAACCCCCAAATCCCTCTTCTGGCTGGCCCCGCCCCACTCACCCCACCCCTCCCAGGAGTCCCCACGCAGTCCATTTTGGATGCAGGTAAGTGCAGGGCATACACGGAGGCTTGGGGAGGGAGAAAAATGGGTCTACCGGAAGTTCGGGAAGCCCAGAAATGGGTCCGTTTCCAGCCTCCAGAGGGCCTCCAGAGCCTGGGGAGGCCATTTTCGCCCTCCTGGAGGCACGACAAAAGCCTCCAGAGCCTGGGGAGGGCAAAAAGCTCCCCTCACCGTGATGCAGGAGGCCATCTAGGTCACACCCACCATGGCCACGCCCACCCAGCAACCGAGCAAAGAACCCCTTGCTAAAATTTTTGAAGCCCATCCCATGAGTTGGATAGGTTTAAATGAAAGCTAGGTGTGATGCTTTAATTGTAGATTCCTGCACTGACAAGGCATTTGATTTAATATTTAAATACCTCTCCCGTGTCCTTTTACGAATGCATGAAATACATTTTATCCATGATTGATTGATTTGTTAAATTTCTTCGCTGCCTATCTCCCTGTGGGGCTACTCTAGGTGGCTTACGACAATAAAAAGGAAGAAATGAAAGGAATGTAAACAGAAGTGTTAGGATTCTATATGATGTATATAATGTTAGAACCAGTTGTCCAG
>WNWU01000003.1:61232826-61262327 GCA_012654045.1 Ptyas mucosa
GTGCAGTTACTCTGCTGGTTGGTAAAACAACATCAATATCCTTAACAAGAAGCAAAGTAATAGTAGCTTAAAATAAACAACGGCAAAGCAACAGAGTGAAGGTAAACGTATCAATATGATAACCAAAATGATGGGCGCGTGGAGAGCATGTTGAATGTAAATGCCTGCCCTTTGGGTTTAGAGTTGTAAGGGTTAACTACCCAGGGACCAGTTCACCACTGAACCCTCCTTACCTTAGCTCCGCCTCTGGGGTACTTAAGGGTCATCCATGCGGTCCGAGCTCAGTCCAGCTGCATACCTGTAAGAGAGTAACAACGTATAAATAAAGGATTTTACTTATACACGTGCTCATGTATATTTCCTTATTGGGCTCGATCCAAAAGAACATCCTAACAAAAATGGTAGCAGAGGATGGTTTTGAATAGCCCAAAAATCTAACTGAAGAATGCCAAGGAACTACAAACAAAAGGAAGATTCCGAGAGAATAAACACCCGAGCCTACAAGAAGAAAATGGAGGAACTTCTGGCATCGGATGGAACCACACTCGCAGAGATGCCAGAAGGAAAATTTCCAATCGCTGACTCGGGCACCACAAGCGGATCAGAGGAAAACCTGACCGAGGAAGAAACTGAGACAGAAGTCACACCGAATGAAGATGATGACTTCAAACTGAGACTACAGGCACTAATCGACTCCACAAAAAACAAGTCCAGCCTCGTCGCGGAACTCCGAAACCTAATCGGTGATTGCGGGACAGCGACTGAGAAGGACGAGGACCAAACCTACCACGGCAACGAAAAGACGGTAAGCGGCTCCAACCCCTACCGCATGCAACCAGAGGAGGCCGTTTTTAAATTCGCGCCCTCCCCACGGCGGCCATCTTGCCCCATGACGTTACCCAAAATGGCCGACCAGCGACCAATGGGATCCCGGGGTTTGAAAATCGTGGCGGGAACCGAGGCCTACCCCTACGGGTTCCCCGAAATATACAACGGGACCCAACACATGCAAAACGAGGCAGCCGCAAGCTCGCCTACCGAGCTTGAGGTAGAAAAAGCCATGCGGACCATCACCGCGGCTTTTGGGTCAAAAATAAAAATAGTCAGCGCTCAACCCGACTCCCCCAAAAGGCACAACGTGACAACCTACACGCAGGGGGACAACTACGAGAACCAACTACGGTGTAAAAATACCGGGGTGGGTGTGCAAAATCAAACACGCCACGCCGGAGCCCCCCCCACGCGACTACCCGAACACCACGGGGACCCGGAAGAAGAAATAAGACGCTTACCAGTCCAAAGCCACCACCCGAGACATCCAGGGCCATCGACGGGCGTGGGTCTCGGCCCGTGGCCCAGCTTCGACCTCCAAGCCGGCACAGGCCTCCGAGACCCCCGATCGGCCTTCGCGAGCTATCCGGCGATCCCAGGCGACGAGACGGAGTTTTCAGCGTTCCGGGCGACGAACCAGATGACTTTCGGGCTCCAGGGACTACCCAGGATCGAGCCAGGAATCCACTCCAACGCAGGATGCCTCCACCCGGGAGCAGCACAGACGAGCTCCTTCTCCGGCGGCGGCAGAGACAGAATGGACCAGGAGCATGCGCAGAACAGACCTGCTATGAGAAAAGAACAGCCCATAGAAGCAAGTCACTACAGACTGACTCCATGCATTCCTCTGCCTTATTGCGAGTTTCCTTTCGCCTTAGACCATGGACAGCAGCTGTCAGTAGGTAATATTCCTCACAATACTGGGACACTTCCAAATGACTTTCCCAAACTGAGGGTGGATGGATTTAATTTTGTTGAATGGAACCAACAGTTGCAG
This sequence comes from Ptyas mucosa, assembly GCA_012654045.1. Classification (NCBI taxonomy): domain Eukaryota; kingdom Metazoa; phylum Chordata; class Lepidosauria; order Squamata; family Colubridae; genus Ptyas; species Ptyas mucosa. The sequence goes on from WNWU01000003.1 coordinate 61,234,655, forward strand.
GTTGTCCTCTTAAAGGAACATTTACTGTTTTTGCTAACTAATCCACCAGGTAAACCCTGGACTTTCCAAATAGACTGTATGCATCATAAGGCTTACCACCTATTACTAACAAGTATATCCCCAAGCATGTACCCCAGTATAGGCCACAATCTGACTGTGTCGGAAGTCGTAACCGTTCTGCACAAAATGTTCTATAGCAGAAGCATAGCGACCACCACTAGAATCAGCAGGGAATTTTACTCAGCCAAACTCAAGGCAGGCACTCCCATGAGTGAACACATATTGTCACTCAATGCCACCAGGGCTGAGCTAATTCAAAGGGGGGAAAACATTACCGAAGGGAGCATGGTGAGCGTGATCATAAATTCCTTAGACCACAGCTGGAGTGATTTCGTTATGCACCTAGATAGCTCTAACCTAGAACGCATTACCTTAGATATGTTAACCAGTAAACTCATAGCGGAGGATAACCTTAGGAGAGACCGATCCCTGAACCACAGAGAACCAAAGATCAATAAGAGGGTAGAATTCCATAGCAGAGATTACAATGACATGGAGTGCTTTAACTGTGGCTCCAGGGAACACTATAAGAGGGACTGCCCCAGGAGAATAAGGGACATGAGACATTTCCAGCCCAGGGACAGGACAGAAAGCAGACACAGAACCACCGATAGACAGACAATTGAAAACAGATACAGACGCAGAGACTCACCCAAACCCAGGGATGGAAGAAGATATAGGGATAGCTCCAGGGACAGCCACAAGGGATCGTTATATGGACTGAGAGAAAGGGTCAATGTATCAGACTGTGCCAACACTGACAATGCATGGCTATTAGACTCAGGGGCCACGAATCATACCACTTATAACACAAAACTATTTACCAAGTTCACAAAAGAAAAATTTACCATTAAGGTAGCCAATCAAAATAATGTGCTAGTAACCGGGAAGGGCAACATAAACATCCCAGAGATAGGGGAAATAGAGGGGGTACTGCTAGTACCGGAGATACCCTATAACATAATAGCTACCTTAAAACTAAGCAAGGAAACAGGGACCAAAATAACATTTGAGGAAGGGGAAGTATCCTTAAGCAGGGAAGGGAAGACGATCGGTAAAACCATAATCAGCGGAGGTTTACCATATTTTCAGCCCAACTGTGATAACTCCCCCGAGGTAAATACCAACTCCTGTAACGGAACCAACACCGCACCTAACACTGAGGAGATAGTGGAGGATAACCATCACCCATACACAGGAGACCCAGACTTAGAACAAACATTAGATAAAGAAAGGCCATCATTGGGCAAACCAATTCATGACGAATGTGCACATTTATTGCATAGAAAATTGGGTCATAGCAGTTTCCCAGTTGTACAGAAAATGGTCAATTGTGCTGATGGATTAAAGGTCAAAAATTGTAAAAATTATTTAGAGTGTTCGGTGTGCAAATGTTCAAAGTTGAAGACCAAAGCCAAACCCAAAAAATCAGAACGCACCACCAATTCTATTTTTCAAATGGTACACATGGACTTAGTGGGGCCCCTAAGGCCATCCATCAAATATAAGAAAAGATTTTTCTTAACCATTGTAGATGACTTCAGTCGCTACGGTTTCGTATACACACTCAAACATAAACACGAGGTGTTCAAGAAGTTTAAGGAGTTCCATAAAAGGATAGAGCTACAACATAATGTCAAGATCAAGCAAATCATGACAGACCGAGGTTCTGAGTTTATGTCCAAAGATTTTTCAAATTGGCTCAAGGCGCAAGGGATGATGCGTTTTACGTCAGCCCCTTTCTCGCCATTCCAAAATGGGGTCGTAGAGAAAAAAAATGGAACCCTACAGACCATGATGAGGTGTGTGCTGGAGGATGCTGGGTTGGGACAGCACTACTGGTCAGAGGCCGTCCTCTATTCAAATTACACTTTAAACAGGTTATGGTGTAGCGTAATTGACAAAACACCATACGAGATCATGTATGACCGGAAACCAAAAATATCACATCTCCACATATTCGGTGTCACCGCTGACGTACACATCCCCAAACAGTTACGCAGAAAGGGAGACAAAGTTTCCAGGCGATTAAGGTTTATGGGGTATGAATCAGGCACCAAAGGTTTTAGATTCATTGACAACAACAACAATTTCATAATTTCACGCACCGCAGTGTTTCATGAAAATTCTAATTGGTCCAAAATACACCTAAACGAGATAATCACAGGGAGAGAAAACCCCGGCTGCGCCCAGACCAAACCACCGCAGGGCACAGTAGGTAATGATAACTCAGAAGCAACAAAACGAAGGGGTCATGGGGTAGAAATCAAAGAGTGGAAGGTAGGGCACCCAGATCTTAGAGTAGAGACTCTCACAGAAAAGGAGGCCAGATACCTCCACGACACAGACACAGCTCCAGAAAGGCCAGTGAGAACTTCCAGAAACAAGACCCCTAAGAAACTAGAGGACTATGTCCTATCACTACACGCCAACCAAGTAACCCCCAATAATTATGAAGAAGTGCTCAAATTACCCGCTAGTGAGAAAGAGAAATGGGAACAGGCGATGGAAAAGGAGATGAATAGTCTACGTGATCTAAAGGTATATACACCCACAGCAGTCCCCAGTGATAAGACCACGATAGGTACCCGGTGGATATACAAAATAAAGTCCATGGAAGGGGGCAAAACTTTATACAAGGCTAGGCTGGTAGCCCAGGGGTTTGCCCAGCGTTTCCCAGATGATTACACTGACACGTATTCGCCCACCGTCAGAGCTGAAAGCGTAAAGTGTGCATTGGTGATAGCCTCGATTCTAAACCTAAAGGTACACCAGTTCGACGTGCAAACCGCATACCTGCACGCTGATCTAGACAAAGAGATTTATGTCAGAGCACCACATAGTAGAAACACAGGCAAGGGGGAAACCTGGCTATTAAATAAGAGCTTATATGGGTTGAAACAGTCTGGGAAGAGGTGGTATGAGTGCTTATCAAAAACATTAAGGTCAATGGGTTTTGAAGCCACCTCTGCTGATAACTGTTTCTTCGTTAAAAAGCTGGGCAACACTATCGAATACGTCCTCGTGTATGTTGACGACATCTTATACGTCAGTGACCAAAATCAAAAGTGCGAAGCGTTCGCCAAAGAGTTGGGAAAACACTTCACATTGAAGGTGCTAGGGAAAGTCGACAAATACCTGGGGGTGCAGATTACCAAGACAGACAAAGGGTTTAGACTGTCACAAAAGGAAAAGATAGTGGAACTGTTACATAAATGTTACATGTTTGACGCCAAAACATGTGAGACACCCATGGCGCCTGACTTCCTAAAAAATATGTATGGTGAATCAGAACAGTTTAATGACAATACCTTGTACAGGTCCATAATAGGTTCCTTACTATACATAGCGAACTGGACAAGGCCAGACATAGCACTAGCGGTCAATCTACTGTCGAGACATGTTGGCAAGCCCTCAAATTACCATTGGGAAGCCATAAAGAGGATACTTAGGTACCTCAAGTATAGCGCTGAAGCTTGCCTGTGCCTAGAGCCCAAACCATCCAGTAAGCCAGTTTTGTCATGCTATGCAGACGCAGATCGGGCTGGGGATGTAAAATGTAGAAGGAGCACATCCGGGTACATATTCTTTTTGAACAACAGCCCAGTACATTGGTACACTGGTAAACAAAACCTAGTGGCCACATCAACCACAGAAGCCGAGTATATATGCCTATCTAAGGCCACAAATAACCTGGTATGGTTCGATGACTTGTTATCCAACATCTGGGCTGAACCCGAATACCCCATCTGTATTCATGAAGATAACAAGGCAGCTATTGAAATATCTAGAGCTGATGCCGTGGGCCAAAGGTCGAGGCATATCGATATAAAACACAAACACGTCAGGCAATTTTCCAACATGGGGTTCATTAAAGTATTACATTGCGATACAGAGGAGCAGACCGCAGACATCTTAACCAAACCTCTGTTAAACAAACAACACACTTACTTAACATCAAAACTAGGCGTCTTATTACCCAAGTCAACATCTTACCAACAATCCAATTGTGCTCTCACGGTCAGGCATCTAGAGGGGGATTTGTTGAATGTAAATGCCTGCCCTTTGGGTTTAAAGTTGTAAGGGTTAACTACCCAGGGACCAGTTCACCACTGAACCCTCCTTACCTTAGCTCCGCCTCTGGGGTACTTAAGGGTCATCCATGCGGTCCGAGCTCAGTCCAGCTGCATACCTGTAAGAGAGTAACAACGTATAAATAAAGGATTTTACTTATACACGTGCTCATGTATATTTCCTTATTGGGCTCGATCCAAAAGAACATCCTAACAGAGCAGAGAGAAAAGGGAGGGGGGAGTTGGAGTCTGCCATGAATCCATCAGCCACTTCCAGTGTAGAATTCCCTCATTTGGACCCCAGGCCAACTGGCAGAGCCAGCTCTTCAGGCACTTGCAGAAAGATAGGGGGTTGGACCTTAGAAGGAAAGATGTTCTAAAGCAGGGTGTCAAACTCAACTTCATTGAGGGCCGCATCAGAGTTGTATTTGACCTCGGAGGGCCAGGGGAGGCATGGCCAGAGGTGTGTGGCCATGGTGTGTGTGGCCAGGCATGGTAGGCGTGACACGGGACTCATGTTGGGGGCATCTATGGTGGCCAAGTACTAAGGTAGGACTTCCCTGAGACCCTTCCTCACTCTCGTTATTATTTCCTTCCTTCCTTCCTTCCTTCCTTCCTTCCTTCCTTCCTTCCTTCCTTCCTTCCTTTTCTTTTTCCTTCCCTCTTCATTCTCCTTTCTTCTTCCTTCCTCTCTTTCCTTATTTTTCCTCCCGTGCCCTCTTCCCATCTTCCCTTCTTTTTCTTTCTTTTTCCTCTTTCCCTTTCTCCTTTCCTGTCCCTTCTTGCATGCTCAAATGCAGAAGGGGAAACATTATTCCTTTTGTTTTGTTTTTAGTCTGTTTTGCTAGCCCTCGGCTGGTGAAAATGGAGCTGCAGACCTCCCATGCCCTGTTTTCGGCCTGGATGGCCTCCTGCAGCCCTGTTGTAACCTAAGCCCAAGTAGTTATTACCAGACACAATCGGTCCTAAACAAAAATATTTTATTAGAACAGCTGAAAATTACTTCATTCTCATCTTAGTCCAAATTAAGTCCAAAACAAATCCTTCATAAACAGTCCTTTGGCCTTATCACCAACCTTTGTCTTCTTTGGCACCCTGCCAAAGGCTTTTCTTGGCAAAAGGTCAGAAGAAGAGACACTGACAAGAGACAAATGTAGCAACATTGCTTTCCTACAAGGATCCCAAGAGACGTTGCTGCTCTTTTAAGCCCTCTGGGAGGGGCCAATCATCTCCTGGCCTTACTCCTGAGTTGTCCTTTTTGCTTTAGCTGCTCTTGCCTTCTGGCAGCTCTTCGCATGCGTGCACTAGGAACTGTTCCTCTGCCTCTCTGCTATCCGCCTCTGGAGGCTCCAGAGTCCGTGCATCGCTCCCAGATGGCCCTTACTCCATCTCTGCCTTCGACGCAGAGCCCTGTCTGGGCCTTCCCCCGACTCCAGGACTGGCCTATTGTCCTCCCCAGCCTCCTCACTGTCTGACTCTGCTGCCAGCTCTGCAGGCTGCTGGTGGACCATAACAAGCCCTCTATCATTGGAAACAGAGCCCAGGAGGACATGCGCAGCCTCCTTAGATCCTGTTTTCAGCCTGCTCATGGGCCTTGAGTTTGACACTCCTGTTCTAAAGTAAGATGTTCTGAATAAATCCTTGAATAAACAAATTATAGAATCTAATCTCCAAAGAGGCAATGGGTTCCTTGATGTCTAGATCTTACTCCTTTTGTTTTTATATGACCGGTACACCATGACTGCTAGTAATTAGTTGTCTTCTTCTATACATCTTTAGTCTGGATATTCATTTATTTTTTTATTTAAAAATTTGTAAACTTTATTAAAACACATATAAAGCACATATAACACACATAACAAAAACGTATAAATACATTATACAATAAACAATTGTAAATGCTCAATCATTTGAAGCGTTTGTTTCGTATTGGTCTTTCAGGTAATACGGTTATACTTATTCCCCTAAATCTTAACTTAATAGTTTCTTTTTACTTTTTCTCCCTCTCCTCTCTTCTCTTCTCTAAGACTTCTGCTTTAACAATCTATATATTATATATTTGGATTATACTTTTACCTTTGGGTTTCTCTCTGTATGTTTATCTGCCCATAAAAAAATAATAATAATAAATTGTATACACACTTGTGTTTCTATTCTGACTTCTAGTTATGTTTCTTCAGTAATAGCCTTATGCCATTGATACCATTTGTTCCAAACTTTGTAGAATTCTGTGTCTTCTTTTTCCTTTAGTTCTTTTGTTAGCCTGTTAGGCAAAGAAATTTTGGTCCAATATCAAGAAATGGCTAGAACAAATCACTAAATTACAAATAGGCAAGAGACCCGAAACTTTCTTGTTAGGAATTTTCACTAAAACATATCCCAAAGAAATAAAATACTTGTTAATACATATTTTAACGGCAGCGAGGATAATATATGCTAAAAATGAGAAACTGGGAAAAAATCCCAATGGAAGAAGAAATAATGGATAAAATTACACGGTGTACTGAAATGGACAGGCTAACAATAGTCTGGATATTTAAATGCGAAGCATCTTTCCCTGACCTGAAGACTTCCAGAAGTGGCTTACAACTTCTCCAGTTTCCAGAACCTGAAATGCCACCAGGCATCAAAGGAATCAAAACACCATGCAACTTTGAGAGGCCCTTGGTGCTCTCTGAGCTTGGTTGTTTCTTGAAGACATCAGCAGTTCTATTGATGGTGAAGAAAGTTAGCACCCACCCACCCCTTTCCTAGAAGAATGAAATATTTTAGGAAATATTAAAAAGGCAGAATATTATATTTCCCTGGATGAGAAAAGGAGAAACGTACTCTTGGAAAGCAGCCCCCACCTTTGTAAATAGCCCCAGAAAGACTGGGCCATCTTATCTACAAGACAAAAGACCTTCAGCTCCAGGGTGATAGGATTAGCCCTCACTCGAGATCCAAACCAGGATAAAGCCATTAAGCCATAATAGAATTGCCCAACACGCTTTCAAAACACAAGCCTCTTCATTACATCATCACCCAGCAAGATTCAACCAAGCCTTGGACACAGACAGCCTACAAAATTAGCTGGACCCCCACATAGCCCTCTGGGAGTCTGACAACGAAAAGGATACATTTCTTGCACAGGAACAGGAAGCTCCATGTTTCCAATGTCTTTCTTCCCACTTGGAACTGAACCCAGATGGACATTTTTTCCAACAAGGGTGTTACCTAGTTTGGGTAATGCAATGTCTTCAAAAAAAAACAACAACCAAGCTCAGAGACCTCCAAGGATCTCTTGTTTTAAGCTTGAGAAACAAGTATTCTCTTTTATTACAATGACACAATTTTTCTTTTCTTATTTTTCACTAGCTGTACCCAGCCACGCGTTGCTGTGGCCATCTTGTGGGTATACAATATTTTTTGACCGAGTGCCAATAATGTCACTCTGTACCTCAGGTCATGCCTACTTTGCCTCCGTCCCAGTTTGCCGCGGGTGTAAAATCTTGTTTCCCGGCTTGCCGGTATAACCGTCTTCACCTTCGCAGCTCTCCACACCACAGGCGGCATCGGGGTCCCTGGCAAAGGTACGGCATACTCCATTAGTCGGGAGGACGCTTGGCGGCAGTTGACAGTTCCCGCCATTTTGCTTGTGGGTTTGGCGGCGGCGGCACTAAGGGGAAAAGACCCAGCTCGTGCCTGCCATTGTGGTGCCGCGACGTTAAAGCCCAAAAAGATAGTATAGCGTGTGTTGCTTTTACGTCCAAAAGATGGCACTGTTTTTCAAAAAAGCATGTTTATACCTGTCACAGGTGTGACATCTATATAATATAGGTATATAAAAACACACGCGTATTCGAATGCAACATTGTGTCAAAATTTCAAAGCAATCGGTGAAGAACTTTCAGAGAGTTACGATTTTGAACAAACGAACATTTACATTTTTATTTATATAGATGTGTAGAATGGTCCTTCTTCTCTGTTCTGTGGTAGTTGAAAGTAATTATATGGGGAAGATTTCTTTGGAGAGGAACAAAAGGGCAACATCAGCTATCCTCTTCCCCTTCAAGTATCTTCTTTTGGAACGATTAGCCCGAGGTCTGCCCAACTGGTGTAATACTCTTCTGCAGTGGATACACAATCTCTCACATGTGTTTGCAACTTCTTCCTTTTTTTTTCTGCCATGTCTCTCTCAGATGGAATACTTGGAAGGGACCCCAGCCCAGAGGTCTTTTAGTCCACCCCCCTATTCAAGACGAAAGCCTTATACCACTTTAGACAAACGGCTGAAATATAAGTGATGACCAGTGGTGGTATTCAGCAGGTTCTATGCGGTTTGGGCAAACTGGTAGCGGCGGTTGCGGGTGGCTCCGCCCATCCACCCAGATGTAATCACATCCCATTTATCCACATTTTTGATGCTCTGAGCATGCACGGAAGTCCCTGAGCATGCGTGTGCGCTCACATTTGCGAACTGGTAGTGAAGGTGACTGCCACCCCTGGTGATGACCTTACAACCTGAACCTCTAGCCATTTGACAGTGATGTAAATTGCTTGTAAGGTCCAAGATACAAAAAGGAACAAAATAACAGAACTGGAAGGGACTGTGGAAAGAAAGTTCAGAAAATAGGGCAAAACTCACTTGTCTCACTTAGCAAGGTGGGAGTTGGAATGGACCATGCAGGTCATCAAGTCCAACCCCCTCCCCCAAGCAGGAGACTGACCCTACACCATTTCTGACAGATGGCCGTCCAGTCTCTTCTTGAAAGCTTCCAGTGATGAAGCTCCCACAACTTCCGAAGGCAACTTCTGTTCCATGGGTTGATTGCTGTCAGGGTCAGAAAATCTACCTGCATATTTAGAAAAATCTGTTGAAAAGAGCATCTCTGACTTTGCGACTATATGCACATGAAACCATTCACACAGGCAGGAACCTTTTGCATTTTTTACTTTCATCTGCAAAAGGTTGGAATATTATTTATGTACACAGCAGTTGGTCTCCCATTATAAACCCCCTGCAGATTGCCCGTATCTGTGCTTTTGTCTGCTTGTTTCTTCCATCTAGTTCCAAAACTCACAAAGGAAACAGAAACGATCACATAACAAACTTCATCCGGCCAAGTTTTGCTTCTTGGCTCTTTAAATTGAGTTTGCTTATTCAGGGGGAAATGAATGAAAACAGTGGGATTGAAATAATTTAACAACTGGTTCTCTGCTCTAATGACTGGCTGGGTGGCCGTGGCCATCGTGGGCAAGGCCAGGGGGTGTGACAGGCAGCACTTGGCCTCCTGAACCACCCTGGGAGCAAAAACGGGCCACTGGGGGGGGCTGTATCCCCGTACCCCGTTTTGGGCCTAGGAGGTCTCCCTGAAGCCTTCTGGGAGTGAAAACGGGCCATGGGGAGGCACACTTCTCCCTACATGGCCCATTTTGGGCCTAGGAAGCCTCCCTGCATTTACCTGATAGGAAAAATGGGCTCGTGGAAGGGGTGGGGTGGGGCGGAATCAGCCAGCAATTTAACTACCAATTCACTCGAACCGGCCTGAACTGGCTGAGCCGCACCACTGAATGAAAATGAGAAGCAATTGACATGATGTGGGTCAGTAGAAGTTTGGGGATGGAAATAGATTCAGTGGAAATAACCCCAAATATATGGGCTGATCATAATCCACTAGAGATAAGATGGAAAAGTTTGCACAGGAAGCAACAGAAGAGATGGAGGATAAAAACTCAAATCCTGAGAGACAAGGCGTATACCAAAAAACTCGAGAGGGAGCTAAGATTATTTTTTGTGGAAAATGAAAGTCAAGAGACCCCCCCCCCCCCCGAGCGATTGTTTGGGATACAATGAAGGCATACTTAAGAGGGCTAGAAAATGAGAAGCAACCCTTCCTTTACTTTTCAGTAAGTCCCATCAAACTCCACGAGGCTTACTTAGACTTCAAGATCACAACCTTCAGAGTAAGAGAACAAAAAAAGAAGGTTCTGTAGAGCTAAGCAGGAAACTGCACATCAGTGGACTCCCAGCTATAAATGAGACAGTTATAGACAGAAAGAACAATTAATCAATGGAACTACTTGCCTCCAGAAGTTGTAAATGCTCCAACACTGGGTGTTTTTAAGAAGTGGTTGGACAACCATTTGTCTGAAAAGGTATAGGTCTCCTGCCTGAGCACAAGGTTGAACTTCAAGGGCCTCGAAGGCCTCTGCATAGGTACAGTATATGTAGTACCTTGCTCAATAGTAGTAACTGTGAGAGGGATCTTGGAGTCCCAGTGGGCAACCATTTAAATATGAGCCAGCCGTGTGCAGCAGCTGCCAAAAAATCCAACACAGTTCTAGGCTGCATAAACAGAGGGATAGAATCAAGATTGTATCAAGTGTTAATACCACTATATAACGCCTTGGTAAGGCCACACTTGGAATATTGCATTCAGTTTTGGTTGCCCCAATGTAAAAAAGATGTGGAGACTCTAGAAAGAGTGCAAAGAAGAGCAACAAAGAGGATTAGGGGACTGGAGGCTAAAACATATGAAGAGTGGTTGCAGGAACTGGGTATATCTAGTTTAATGAAAAGAAGGACTAGGGGAGACATGATAGCAGTGTTCCGATATCTCAGGGGCTGCCACAAAGAAGAGGGAGACAAGCTATTCTCCAAAACACCTGAGGGTAGAACAAGAGGGTAGGATGGAAACTAATCAAGGAGAGCAGCAACCTAGAACTAAGGAGAAATTTCCTGACAGTTAGAACAATTAATCAGTGGAACCACTTGCCTCCAGAAGTTGTGAATGCTCCAACACTGGAAGTTTTTAAGAAAATGTTGGATAGCCATTTATCTGAAGTAGTGTAGGGTTTCCTGCCTAAGCAGGGGGTTGGACTAGTAGACCTCCAAGGTCCCTTCCAACTCTCTTATTCTATTCTATTCTATTCCTTCCAACTCTGTTATTCTGTTATAACCTGAGATTATTCATCAAGGTTGCATGTCTTGTACGTTGCCGACTTTCATTTTCTCTGACAACAATCAGCAGCTCCTTGGAACTTAATACACAACAGTCCTAAACATGGAAAGATATTACAGTGCCCACCCAGCCATCCAAACTGTGTGCAAATCAACACAAGGGCAGAAGAATAATGGTTCTTGTATTGTTAATATACCTGGTCTGTCTTTTATGGTTCTGCTTTTGGTAGGTTGGGCTATTATTTTCTTTTTCCTTTTGAATAAAGACAAATGCAAAAAAATGAATTATGCTTTCTCCCCGTTGCCCATCGCTTCCTTGCCATCTTCTCCCATTCGGTGTGTTTGAATATAGAATTTTTTAAAAAATACAAAAATGCAAAACACAGGAAGCATTTTATTTGCCTCCATTCTCTGTCAGGAACAGCATGCTGATTGATGAGAGACGAAACTGGTGATGGAGAACATGGAAGTGATTTATCTCTTCGTTCTGTTTTTATTTATGTCTTTTCTTCTCCTGGTTCTCTTCCTGCCCCTTTTCTCTTTCCTAGATCATGCTTGCACAGTGTGCCCAATTCAGGATTTAATAGATTTGAGAAGTGGTTCTCATAGAACATAGAGTTGGAAGGAACCTCAGAGATCTTCTACTCAACCCCCTGCTTGAGCAGGAGATCCTACATTATTCCAGATAAATGGTTATCCAGTCTCTTTTTGAAAGCCTTCAGTAACTCCCACAACAGAGCCGAGGTGGCACAGTGGTTAGAGTGCTGTACTGCAGCTACTTCAGCTGACTGCTAGTTCAGCAGATCAGCGGATCAAATCTCACTGGCTCAAGGTTGACTCAGCCTTCCATCCTTCCGAGGTGGGTAAAATGAGGACCCAGATTGTTGGGGGCGATATGCTATTTAGTATATTGTCTTTGGTGTAAGCTGCCCAGAGTCCTTGGAGAGTGGGCGGCATAGAAATATGAATAATAAAATAATAAAATAAATAAAATAAACCTCTGAGTTATTGCATTGGTTAATTGCTTCCACCATTAGGAAATTTCTCCTTAGATCTGGGTTGCTTCTCTCCTTGGTTAGTTTCCATCCATTGCTTCTTGTCCTGCATTCAGGTGCTTTGGAGAATAGCTTGGCTCCCTCTTCTTTGTGGCAACCCCTGAGATATTGGAAGACTGCTATCATGTCTCCCCCAGTCCTTCTTTTCATTAAATTAGACATACACAATTCCTGCAACCATTCTTCATATGTTTTAGCTTCCAGTCCTCTAATCATCCTCGTTGCTCTTCTCTGCACTCTTTCTAGAGTCTCCACATCTTTTTTACATCGTGGTGACCAAAACTGGATGCTGTATTCCAAGTGTGGCCTTACCAAGGCATTATAAAGTGGTATTAACACTTCACGTGATCTTGAGTCTATCCCTCTGTTTATGCAGCCTAGAACTGTGTTGGCTTTTTTGGCAGCTGCTGCACACTGCTGGCTCATATTTAAAGGGTTGCCCACTAGGACTCTAAGATCCCTCTCACAGTTACTACTATTGAGCCAGATACCAATGAATGACCTCACCCAGCGGGTTCATTTCAGAGTGGGGAAACAGGGAAAATCCCTGAGGTACTCCATGGAGCAGGGGCCTCAGGCTTCACCACTTCCTCCATCATAACACCAATTGGAACAGCCCTGGAGAAAGAAGAAGCACTAAGTATCTTTCACTCTCAATGCCTTAGTTGGGCCACAAGGAAGCATGATTGATAGGACTGAAGGCCAGTAAGGTACACATATAAACTGGGTGAAACCAGGCTTAATAGCAGTGACTGTGGAGAGGGATCTTGGAGTCTTAGTGGACAACCAGCTAAATATGAGCCAATAGTGTGCAGCGGCAGCCAAAAAAGCCAATGCAATCCTAAATTGCATTAACAGAGGGATACAATCAAGATCAAGTGAGGGACTAATACCACTCTATAAAGCCCTAGCAAGACCACACCTAGAGTACTACATCCAGTTTTAGTCACCATACTATAAAAAAGAGGTTGAGACTCTAGAAAGAGTGCAGAGGAGAGAAACCAGGATGATTAGGGGACTGGAGGCTAAAACATATGAAGAACGGTTATAGGAACTGGGCATGACTAGTCTGGAGAAGAGAAGGACCAGGGGAGAACATGATAGCAGTGTTCCAATATTTGAGGGGCTGCCACAGAGAAGAGGGGGGGTCAAGCTATTTTCCAAAGCACCTGAAGGCCAGACAAGGAATGATAGATGGAGACAAGGAGTGATTCAACCTAGAAATGAGGAGGAACTTTCTGACACTGAGAACAATCAACCCATGGAACAGAAGTTGCCTTCGGAAGTTGTGGGAGCTTCATCACTTGAGACTTTCACGAAAAGATTGGACTGCCATCTGTCAGAAATGGTGTAGGGTCTCCTGCTTGAGTGGGATTTGGACTAGATGACCTATAAACTCCCTTCCAACTCTGTTAATCTGTTAAATTATCTGTTAAGGGATCAAGGAGGGTCTGGAAAAATGCACTACCCCATCCCAACCTGGGTCCCTCCTTCGAGGTCATCCACAAGATGGGTGATAGGAGCCAATTTTCAGAAATAGTGCTGGGAGAATCTGGTGTGATAGCTTTGTTAGTCAATAAGTCTTTTTTATTATTATTGTCATTTGCATTATATCAGTGTCTGAGAATAGCCATGATATGAGCTGTCCAAAGTTCCTGATTCTATTATCATCACTAGTACTCAGTGGTGAAATCTAATTTTTTTTACTACGGGTTCTGTGGGCATGGCTTGGTGGGTGTGGTGTGGCTTGATGGGCATGGCAGGGGAAGGATACTACAAAATCTCCATTCCCAGCCCACTCTGGGGCCAACCAGAGGTGGCATTTGCCGGTTGTCCAAACTACTCAAAATTTCCGCTACCGGTTCTCCAGAACCTGTCAGAACCTGCTGGATTTCACCCCTGCTAGTACTCTTCAGGAGAGTTTAAATCACAATTATTTAAAGAGTTTGGACAATTCAAATCGCTTCACGTTTAATTGCTTTAAAAAGAGAAAAAAATCACACAAATCCACGCTTCACACTTTGCTTTTCCCACCATCCCCAATCGTGAACAGAACCTATGCTTCCAGAAATAATTCTGACAATAAATATGATCGTCCCTTTGCATTCTTTGGCCCTAGGCACAGCATCTATTAAAACAAGATTTAAAAAAATAATAATAATAACCAACCCACAAACACATCTGTGGTGCAATCTGTTACACAATTCCATTTGGCACTGTTGACAAGTCCCAGATGACCTTACATTGCCATCCCAGCTTCAGGAGAGGTAAAGAACAGACGTGTTCTCCTCCCAATATAAAACTGAACACTTCTCAGGGGTATTGATAGGAGCTCTGCAAGAGTTTGCTGTTTTCCCAGTGTGGGTGAAGAAATTTGTTCCCCCAGTTATTCAAATTACATGACAAGGGCTAGCATCTAAAGCCCCCATGTGGAGATCCACTCCTGGGGATCCAGTTCTATGAATAGCCAACTTCTCCAGAGATTAAGATCCTTCTTAATGCAATACTAGACTAAGAAAGGGATAGCATCAGGGGTGGGATTCAAAATGTTAGCAACCAGTTCTCTACCCGGTTGCTGGATAGGTGTGGCCTACTCAGCCTCCTGCACCATGGTGGCGGGGTGGGTGTTTTCACCCTCCCCAAGCTCCGGAGGTTTTCCTCGAGCCTCCAGGAGGGCGAAAACGGCCTCCCCCGGGCTCCGGGGTCCCTTCGGAGGCCAGAAACGGGCCCGTTTCCGGATTTCTGGAACTTCCGGGAGGCCCATTTTTCCCCCTCCCCAGGGTCCCGAGGCTTTCCTTGAGCCTCCGGAAGGCTGAAAATGGCCTCCCCTGGGCTCTGGAGGCCCTCCGGAGCCCAGAAATGGGCCCATTTCCAGACTTCTAGAACTCCCGGGAGGCCCATTTTTCACCCTCCGCGCGGGCGCTGCACTTACCTGGCATCTAAAACAGGCCACATGGAGACTCCTGGGAGGGGAGGGGCAGGGTGGGCAAGGCCATCCATTCCTTGCAACTACCGGTTCAGCGAACCAGATGTAAAGTTAGCATCTGGTTTGCCCAAACTGGTCCAAACTGGCTGAATCTCACCTCTGGATAGAATCAAGATCACGTGAGGTATAGCTATTGCTTTACAAAGCCTTGGTAAGGCCACACTTGGAATACTGCATCCAGTTTTGGTCACCACAATATAAAAAGAGATGTTCAGACTCTAGAAAGAGTGCAGAGAAGAAGAGCAATAAAGATGATTAGGGGATTGGAGGATAAAACTTTGCAAGAACTGGGTATGTCTAGACTAGGGAAAAGAAGGACTGTGTGGGACACGATAGCAGTATTCCAGTATTTGAGGGGCTTAACACATAGAAGAGTGGGTCAAGCTATTTTCCAAAGCACCAGAAAGCAATACAGAAATAATGGATGGAAACTAATCAAGAAGAGAAGCAACCTAGAACTAAGGAGAAATTTCCTGACAGAACAATTAATCAGTGGAATAGCTTGCCTCCAGAAGTTGTGGGTTCCCCATCACTGGAGGCTTTCAAGAAGAAACTGGACAGCTATTTGTCTGAAATGGTACAGACTCTCCTGCTTGAGCAGGTGAATGGATAATAACAACAAAAACAACAACGTTTATTTCATTGGATGTATATATACAATATACCCATACAACAAAATTCACATAACACCCAGAGACCAACCCAACACACATGACAATCCCCAGACACATCCTCACCCACCAAAAATTCCCCACCCCTAAACCACCCAAGCATCCACACAACAGACCAAGTAATGCTGTCCAACAACTCACTGATGGTGGCTCTTCGGTTCATTGTTGAGTGCAATTATAGCTCTGGGTAAAAACTATTCAGAAAAACATGTGGTCCGAGTTTTAACTGTTCTGTATCTTCTGCCAGAAGGCAACAGTCCAAAAAGATTGTAAGCAGGATGAGAATGTTGTTCAACTTCCTCAAACAGCGAGATGCGAAGATGTCACCCAGGGCTGGTAGCTGGAGCCCGATGATATTCTGGGCAGTTTTAATGATTCTCTGTAGAGCTTTTATGTCTGCTGCAGAGCTGCTCCCATACCATGCAAGAATGCCGTATGTCAGGACACTCTCAATGGTGCTGCGATAGTAGGACAGAAGTAGATGCTGAGATAGATTTATCTTCCTGAGCATTCTCTTCTGTGCCTCCTTTACAAGCGTGTTAGCATTCATAGTCCATGAGAGGTCCTCCGAGATATAAATACCCAGAAATTTAAAACTACCCACCCTCTCCACCTCCTCACCATTTATGTACAATGGTAAATGTACATCTCTCTTCCTCCTGAAGTCAATTATAAGTTCTTTAGGATTTTTTTGGTGTTAAGTGTGAGATTATTTTCATTACACCACAATGTCAGCCCTTTAATGAGCCCCACCACTGTTGTGTCATCCACAAATTTAATGATTGTGTTGGTATTATACAATGGGGTGCAGTCATGTGTGTACAAGGAATAAAGGAAGGGACTTAGCACACAACCTGTGGGGCTCCTCTGTTTAATATCAGAGTAGAAGAATGGTGAGATCCCATCCTTACTGACTGTGGCCTATCTGTCAGAAAATCCTTTATCCACAAACAAATCCTCTGATTTATACCCAAATTGGACATTTTAAGAAACAACCTGATGGGTAGAATGGTGTTAAAGGCACAACTATATGACTAGATGACCTCCAAGGCACCTTCCAACTCTGTTATTCTATGTTCTATGTTCTGAGGTAACCAATGTCTAGAGACCCAAAGGCAGTGGTGGGATTCAGCCAGTTCGCACCTATTCGGGAGAACCGGTTGTTAACTTTCTAAGCAGTTCGGAGAACTGGTTGTTGGAGGAAATCTTATTTTGTTTTTCTCCCACTTTACAGGGCTAATCCTGTAAGGAAGGCAGGAAGGAAACATTCTGCTGTTGTTTCTAGCCTAAACTTTATTGCCCTGCTTACAGAAACTGCCTCTCTGGTTAACCCTTATTACATTGTAACAGCTAAGGCAAAATACCCATCGACATGAGTGATGTTGAGTTGGCTACGCCCACATGGTCACATGACCACCGAGCCATGCCTACCCAGCTGGTCATTAGGGCAGAGAATCAGTTGTTAAATTATTTGAATCCCACCACTGCCCAAAGGTGCTTTTTCCAAAAGGCAACTGATCTTTCTTGGAACTTGGAGAAGCTTCTTGGATGAAAACCGAAATGTTTTCAAAGATCAAACCTAGAAAGTCCAGTTGCCTTTTGGAAAAAGCACCTTTGGGGAGCTGGATGATTGAGGATCTCCAGAGGCAATGTCCAAAGATTTCTTCAGACGGACAAGATGAAGATCTCATAGACAACCCAGTGAGCACACAATGCCTTCAGGAACAGACTGTAACAGGAGTCTCACATTTCAGATACCTTGTTTTATTGTGCTGTGTTTTATTGCACTTTGCAGATATTGTACGGGTTTTTTTACAAGACCCTGTGCCAACAAAAGGATTATGACTCGCTAAAGGCTCAGGTAATGATTAGCATTTTTTAGCAATAAAGTATTTTTTAATTAAGCTGTGCACATTGTTTTTTTTTTAAGACAATGCTACTGCATACTTAATGGACTACAGCGTAGTGTAAACATAACTTTTATATGCACCGAGAAACCCAAACATTTGTGTGACTTGCTTAATTGAGATACTCACTTTATGGCGGTGGTCTGGAATCAAACACCACAATATCTCGGAAATATTCCCGTAGATGTCTTAATCTCTTCCAAACTCTGCTTATTCTCAAGTTTTTTTTTCTATTCTCTCACAACATGGAGAGTCATGAAAATGATCTTTATAACAGAGATACTTTACAAATTACAAATTCAGAATAGAGCTGGAAGGGACCGTGAAGGTCTTCTAGTCCAACCCCCTGCTCAAACAACAGACCCGATACCATTTCAGACAAGTAGATGTCCAGTCTCTTCTTAAAAACCTCCAATGATGGAGCACAACTTCTGAAGGCAAGCTTTTTCACTGGCTAACTCCCCTAAGGAAGTTTCTCCTTAGTTCTAGGTTGCTTCTCTCCTTGATTAGTTTCCATTCACTTTTTCTTGTCCTGCCTTCAGGTGCTTTGGAAAATAAATCAACCCCCTCTTCTTTGTGGCAGCCCCTCAAATACTGGAACGCTGTTACTTGCTGCTTTAGATTATCACTGTCTGAATTTAGTATTTCACTCACACATACATGCCATGCATACCTCAAGAGTAACAAAGAAAGTATGATTTACATTCCAGAGGACCCTTGGTGGCACAGTGGACTAAAGTGCTGTTAAAGTAGCACTTAGCTGCCAGCTGCCTGCAGTTACTGCGAGTTCAAATCTCACCAGGCTCAAGGTTGACTCAGCCTTCCATCCTTTCTAAGGTAGGTAAAATGAGGACCCAGATTGTGAGGGCAATAAGCTGACTTTGTATAAAATAGAACACCGCTTGGGAGGGGCCGAAAGCCCTACTAAGCAGGTATATACAAAAGAATGAATGCTATTTCTTAATGCATTGTAAGCCGCCCTGAGTCTCCAGAGAAGGGTGGCATATAAATTGAATCAATCAATCAATCAATCGATCAATCAAAAAACAAACAAACAAACAAACAAAAGAGAAAGAGCATCACGATTCCAACACTTCATTTTTATTGGTATGGAATAACAAGGAGATACACTCCTAATTTCATTCCCCTCCCCCCGCCCTTTTCTCTGTCTCTCTCTGTCTCCCTAAAATCTTATTTTTTTTCTTGAATAAATGAAAGCTGAGTTTTGTTCTGTTTACATACTCTTGCCTCAACATGTTTATGTATTCATTCAAAGTTAATAGGGCTGATTATTGTCAATTATAATCAAAATTAAGTGGTGTCTTATAATTAGTTCACAGTAGATATAAATTATGGTTACTCATATACCAGGAATGGAATTCTAATCTACTCAGGGTAGTTGGAACCAAATCCTTCAACGGTGGCTTTATTTTTGGATTAAAAAAGCAACTTGTTTCACAGTCTAGATCAGGATTTTTCCAACTTGACAGCGTTAAGACAACTTTAAGACATGTGAATTTCAACTCCCAGAATTCCCCAGCCAGCATATTATCGTTTAGGCTAAAAATTATGTCATGGGAAGGGGGTGGGGTCACAAAAAGTGGCTGGAGAAATTCACAGCCTCCACTATGGAGTTTTCAGATCACACATAGTCAATAATCTCAACAACTAAGCCTGGTATTATAAGATTTTAAATTTAAGAATTATGGCTGGCTGGGGAATTCTGGGAGTTGAAGTCCACGTGTCTTAAAGTTGCCAAAGTTGAAAAACCTTGGTCTAAATGGACTAGTGTAGACTCTCTTGTTGGACTGATTATGGGAAGGATCAGAATTATCTCATGAACTACGAATAGGATGCAGAAAAAAGTGGGAACAGGAAAACTATCCTGTGAATTTTCCACTTGTGGCACTCAATCTGACCAAGGCAGACAACAATGACCCCTGGTAAGACCCAGGATGTGGGACTCCATAATGGTGCCTGCCTCCATTCCCTTCAAGATATGTATGGTTCTCACCCTGTTCCTTGTGTGGTCTTATAAGATCATTCCCACATACTATTACACCTCCATAGTGGATGTTCCAGCAGAAAAAGGGTTGATGGATGAGAAATAGTAAGGCTTGGGATCTAGGTTGAGATTCTGGAAAGAGTGCAAGAAGAGCGACAGATTATTAGGGGACTGGAGACTAAAACATGAAGAACAGTTGCAGGAATTGGGTATGTCTAGTTTAATGAAAAGGAGGACTAGGGGCAACATGATATCAGTGTTCCAATATTTGAGGGTCTCCTACAAAGATGAGGAAGTCAACCTATTTTTCACCAGAAGGCAAGAAAAGAAACAATGGATAGAAGCTAATCAAGGAGACAAACAAACAAGAACAAAGGAGAAATTTCTGAACAGTCAGAACAAATAACCAGTGGGATGGCTTGCCTTCAGAAGTTGTGGGTCACTGGAAGCTCTTAAGAAGAGACTGAACAGACATTTGTTTGAAATGGCAGAGGATGACCTACTTGAGGATGACTAGGAGGTCCCTTCCAACTCTGTTATTCCTATGTTCTATGTGCTTCCTAAAATCAAAATCTTATAATACCAGTTATTGAGATTACTATCTCTGTGGGATCTGAATTTCTCCAGCCACTTTCTATGACTCCCTTCTCACAACATAATTTTTAGCTTAAACAATAGCATATGTAACTTGTAAAAGTAAAGGTTCCCCTCACACATATGTGCTAGTCGTTCCTGACTCTAGGGGGCGGTGCCAACACTGTCTGAAGATGTCTCCGTGGTCATATGGCTGGCATGATTAAATGCCAAAGGCTCACAGAACGCTGTTACCTTCCCACCAAAGGTGGTCCCTATTTTTCTACTTGCATTTTTTACCTGCTTTTGAACTGCTAGGTTGGCAGAAGCTGGGACAAGTAACGGGTGCTCACCCCATTATGCGGCACTAGGGATTCGAACCGCTGAACTGCCGACCTTTCGATCAACAAGCTCAGCATCTTAGTCACTGAGCCACCGCGTCCCTCCATGTGTAACTTGAGGACCAGCCCAAAAGGTAAGTATTCTAGAAGAATGCATCCAACATAAATAAAAATTGTGCACATATACAGTATCTTAATTACACAATTCCTTATAGACATATGTATATTTCACTTGTGGTTCTTCTGGGGGAATAGATGTGTGAGATTATTTATCATTTATAATACATGTGTTCTACAGTATTTATCATGGGTAGAGAACACAAGGCAGCTGCATCTTTCCAAATCAGATCCGTGAAGCAAAGTGAATCTTCAAAATGAAAAACCGAAGCTCTTTGTTTTACTTCTCAGCTAGTATGAAATATCTTGCTTATACATTTCTTCTCCCTGGCAATTTATACTCTCGCAGAAAAAAAAAATGAGAAAGTGAATACCCTGAGACACGCCTTAGGAAAATGAAAAGGAAGGTTTGTGAAATGTTACAACTATAATTAAGCCATCGAGGTGCCTCCCCCCAAGCTAACACAAGCCTTTTAATTAGCTCCTTGAATTAGAATTAATGCTTCATTATCCCTACCATATCAAACTGAGAATCTTATTAAAGTCTGATGGAATCATGGACAAGATGTCAACAAATATATTACAGTGCAAGGAGCAGAGACCTTAGTTTATTAGACGGCTGACATCAATACACCCTATCGCTTCTCTTTTGAAGAAGAAAGTGAAAACTAGAGAAATTAAGACCGTGAGAAAAACCAAATGATAGGCTTTCAGCCCTGAGTTCTTGTGGCTTTCTATAGAGAGGAAAATAGATGAGTCACGCTGGCAAGAAAAGTTAGCAAAAGAGCCTGGAGAAATACTTTGCTAATTTTGTCTGCAAAGCTGCTCTGTTTTGCTACAAATTCCTCTCCTTAATGGAATTTGAGGTGGGATGGACTGAGATCCCTTGTGAGCATGAAGGGACTCGAGTCTGATGATGTGTTTGACCCCGCCCCCCGGGCTCAGCTTGGTCATCTCCTAGTATTATTATTCAACTGGATAACATCATCACAGCTAGGAGGGAATGGGGTTTGTTCTTTTTTCATATACTATTGGCCCGTGCCAGCGAACCTATGGCACATGTGCCACAGGTGGCACGCAAAGCCATCTCTGCAGGCACGTGAACCGTCACCCTTGGTCAGCTCCACCGCACATGCATGTGTGCCTCCCACCGGCCAGGTCATTTTTGGTCTCTGCCACACATGTGGGAGATGCGCATGCATGCCCATGCCGCCCCTCCCCTACAGGGCCTCCTCTACAGGGTTCCATACAAGCCCCATACAGGTCTCGTGCAGAGGCTCCAGGAAGATGAAAAACAGGCCTACTGGAAGTCTAGAAATAGGCTGTTTCTAGCCTCTGGAAGGCCTCCGGTGGATCAGAGGAAGCCATTTTTGCCCTCCCAGAGGCTCCAGGAAAGCCTCCAGAGCCTCTGGAGGGCAAAAAACAGGCCTATCAGAAGTCCAGAAACAGGCCATTTCCTCCGGAGGCTTCCGGGAGGCCTGCTAGGCCCAAAATGGGGCGCAGGGGGGTTGCACATGCCTGCGTGGGAGGTCAGACATGCCTGTGCAAGGGGGGCCGGAGGAGCATGGGGGAAGGTTGCGTGTGCATGCGCTGGGGGGCAGGGCATCCGTGAGGCGCATTGCATTATGAGTGTGGGCATGCACATGCATGCTTTTGGCACCTGAGGAATAAAAGGTTAGCCATCACTGCTATTGGCCTTCCCTGTCAGTGTTGGTTGGAGTGTTATTGGTGGTTCCTTGATTAGGTTGTTGTTTACTGTCTTATTGTTTGTCTGAGTTGGTAGCTCCCTGACTGGGATATTGTTTACTTCTTGTTTATTGATTTAGTGTTAATCTCAGTGTTAATTTCATTTTATCTGGGTGTTGATTGTTGGCCAGGAGGCATTTTGGTCATTATTTATCTCTGTGGGCCTGTTGATGGCTGATTTATCTCTATGTGCCTGTTGATGGCTTCCAGGAATTCTTTAGCTTGGCTTGGTCCAGGATGCTCAGTTGAAACTATGTTTGAGTCTGTCTATGTGTTGTGAAATTAACAAGTTTCCATCATGTCTTCCGACTGCTAGTCGGTGTTAAGTAAAATTAAGTTTAAAAAAACCCAAACATTATTTTTTATTATACGGTTACAAGAAATAAATCTTGTAAGATTTGTCTGAATGTGCTTCCCACCTCCCTCCCCAGGAGAAGTAGGGAAGGTCTTGTACGAAATGCTCTCTCAAATTATAGTTCTGCCCTGGAATCAGGCTTACAATGGATTGTAGTTGGTAAGTGCCCTTGAGGTTATCATTGCCCAGCACAGATGCAATTCTAAAGTTTCAGAGACTTCCAGACAGCTTGAATTATTAGGATATTTTTTCCTATCACTTACACACGGTGAATACTTAACTCTGCTTCTCAATCGGTCGAAAATAATACCCAGGTTGTCAACCGTCCCTTTGGCATGTACAGCAAACGAAACTCCTGGGACATTTTTAATTTTAATATATTTTTTTTTGCTACCAAGAGTAACCTTCACTGTCTTTCCAGGCTAAAATGTCCAGTGTTTCCAACTACTCTGTTGCATCAACTACATTGTGAGGCTGTGTGGTTCAACAATGATTTGGAAGAAACATTTTGGGTCTTGTATGTGTGAGCACAGCATCTCTCCACTCTCCTTGGATGCAGCCAGCCACAAAACCTGGGGGAAAAGGAGAAAAAAACCACTGCGGGATGTAATTGTAGGCGATTCTGCACTGCAGTCTAAGCTGTTGGGCTCCTGTGCTGCTCCCGATTGTTGACAAGGCTGGTGTTGAAGATGCCCATCTGGACTGCAGGGGTATAGAAATGTGAACAGGTGGCTGCTCAGGATGGACTACAGTGACCAGGAGCCTTAGCTGTTGTTCCCCTGTTTCTTGCCCTTTCTTTCCATGTAGGGAAGGCAAGAACTGCCTTTTCCTTCTAGGAATTGGTCACTTCTCACTAGTCCGCTTTCTTTTTCCTTTGTTTTCTCAGATGTTTTCACACAAGAAGGCCTTCCTATACTCTTCTCAAACCCAAACTTCCTTTCCTTTCCCTTTGCCCTTCCCTTCCCTCTCCCTTTCTCCCTTCCCTCCCTTCCAGGGGTGGGTTCTACTTACCTTTACTACCAGTTCGCAACGGGATCGCAATGGGATTGCTCGCGCTCCCGCCAGTTTTACTACCGGTTCTTGCAAACCGGTCCAAACTGGGGGCAACCCACCACTGCTCCCTTCCCTTCCCTTCCCTCTCCACTTCTCTTTTCCCTTCTCTCCCCTTCCCTCTCCATTTCTCCCTTCCCTCCCTCCGTTCCCTTCCTTCTCCCCTCCCTCCCTTCCCTTCCCTTCCCTCTCCCCTTCTTCCCTTCCTTTCCCTCTCCCCTTCTTCCCTTCCTTTCCCTCTCCACTTCTTCCCTTCCTTTCCCTCTCCCCTTCTTCCCTTCCTTTCCCTTTCCCTTCTCCCTTCCCTTCTCTTCCCTCTCCACTTTTCCTTTCCCTTCTCTCCCCTTCCTCCCTCCCTCCTTTCCCTTATCTTCCCTCTCCACTTCTCCCTTCCCTCTCCATTTCTCCTCTCTTCCCCCTTCCCTTTCCTCTCCACTTCTCCCTTCCCTCCCTCCCTTCCCTTATCTTCCCTCTCCACTTCTCCTCTTCCCTTCCCTCTCCACTTCTCTTCCCTTCCCTTCCCTTCCCTCTCCACTTCTCCCTTCCTCTTCCTCTTCCTCTCCCTCTCCCTTCCCCTACCCTTTTCTATTTTCCTTCCTACCCTATCTCCTTTCCTTTCCTACCCCTTCCTTCCATTTTAACTTAGCCGGTGGCACAAATCCAGCCTTTGTTGTTAGATGATGGTTCAGAGGGTCACGGGAACTCAGAAGATCAGGTTAAATCCATAGAACATGGTTAATCATCTGCAACTATGTTTTATAAGAACAGGGCCGCTGCTTTGCACCCAACATTGATAGATAGACTAGAGGGTTTTCAAGAAAAAGAGAAATGAAGCTGAAATCTGCCTGCTCGCGTTATATATAATCGCCATGAAACTTAAATCAATAGTAAATTGTAGAGGTTAAATCATATCAGCTTGCATTTACTAGCCTGCCTATATCTTCTGACAGGAGTAGGAATGGAAGGTTGTGTATAACAATTCCTTCCAAATGTCCGAAAAGCTCTTACTTTCTTTTCATAAAAGCACACACCAAAAGTGATTTAAGAGATTAAAGCAGAATGACAACAACCACAATGAAAAGATGACAAAGCGGTGGCACTGGGAACTATAGAAACAGCAGGCTGGTGGATGGAAAAACAGGATGCTCAGATGTTCCTTGCATCCACAGGGTGAAAAGTGCCATCCAGTAGCATGACTGATCTATCAAAACAGGGACTTAATATCTTCATGTTTTTCCAATTAAGGCTTCAGCCACTAGCAATTTTATGCCCCTTTCTCATAGGGTTGCCTTCCCCTTTCTTGCCCTCCCCGTCTATTTCCATGGGAATGAATATGTTTAGATAGATGATAGATAGAAGATAGTTGATAAATAGATGAGATAATAGATGATAGATAGATGATTAGATAGATAGATAGATAGATAGATAGATAGATAGATAGATAGATAGATAGATGATAGATGACAGAGAAAGAGAGATAGGAGATAGATGATAGATGATAAATAGATGAGAAAATAGATGAGATAATAGACGATAGATAGATGATAGATGATAGATGATAGATGATAGATAGATAGATAGATAGATAGATAGATAGATAGATAGATAGTTGATAGATGACAGATGACAGAGAGAGAGAGATAGGAGATAGATGATAGATGATAAATAGATGAGATAATAGATGAGTTAATAGACGATAGATAGATGATAGATGATAGATAGATGATAGATAGATGATAGATAGATAGATAGATGATAGATGATAGATGATAGATGATAGATGATAGATGATAGATGATAGATGATAGATGATAGATGATAGGTGATAGTGTGTGAAAAATTATCCTAAGTTGCTTTTTCAGTGCTGTTGTAAATGGTCACTAAATGAACTGGTCTAAGTGAAGAACTATCTCTATCTATCTATCTATCTATCTATCTCTATCATCTATCTATCCATCCATCCATCCACCCACCCACCCATCTATCTATCTATCTATCTATCTATCTATCTATCTATCTATCATCTATCCATCCATCCACCCATCCCTCCACCCACCCGTCCATCCATCCATCTATCTATCTATCTATCTATCTATCTATCTATCTATCTATCTATCTATAGGAAATGGATTTTCATAATCAAGGAACCACCAGGAACAATCCTATCAGCAATGACAGGGCAAGCCACGAGCACATAAAAAGAGCAAATCTCCCTCCTTTCCAGCACTGATGATGTTACCTAGTTGGGTAATGAAATGTCTGCAGGGAAACAAGCAAGCTCGGGGAGTACCAAGGACTCCACCCAGTTTTTCACTATTTCACTAAAAGCCTGCGGAGAGAAAGGAATCGAATGAACTTGAAATGAATAAATTGCACTAATGCTTGAAAGAGAAATGAAGCGAAACTCCTGGGCCTCTCACTGAGTAAGCTGCTGCAGAAACAGAAGGTCCTCAGGCAATTCTGGGTGGCATCTCAAAAGCATGAGGTTGGAATGGAAAAAGAAATATGACAGCTTTCACCATTAAGTTCTTCTTGAGTTTCATAATCCCCGGTTCAGAATTTATGCAATTTTCTACAATTAAGAGAGTGACTATCAAAATGTGGAATGATGATGATAATATGATGATGATGATGATGATGATGATGATGATGATGATGATGATGATGTTATCCATCCAGTCATGTCCAACTATTGGCAATTCTATGGGCCAGGTCTCTCCAAATTTTCTGATCTTGCTCTTTTTCTTTGTTCCATGCTCTGGCTGGTGTCAGTTTTGATCGTGTCCAGCCACCACGTTCTTGGCCTGGTTTCCTTTTACCGTGAACTCTTCCAAGCACAATTGCTTTCTCCAGTGAGTTTCCCCGCATGACATGGCCAAAATAAGTGAGACGCAATTGTGAGATTTTGCCTTCCAGTGGCATGTCTGCTGTTACACGCGCCAGTACTTGCTTGTTGGTCAACTTTGCTGTCCAAGGACTACGAAGGAGCCTCCTCCAGACCCACAGCTCATATGAGTTGATTTTCTTCCTGCCTTCCTTTTTTAAGGTCCAATTTGAGAGAGCCCCATATCCAGGGGCGAAGTGCTCCCAGTGGTAGCGATCGTGGTGGGTGATTCAGAGAACCAGTAGCGATCACGGTGCGAGGCTCTGCCCACCACCCGGTTGTTGTTACTTCCTGGTTTTAACAAGGAAGTAATGTGTTCTGTACTCTCTACGCATGCGCAGAAGGTTTCGCTTTTTTGCTTTTAGAAGTAAAAAAAAAAAAGCTCTGACGATCACAGCTGTGTCTTGCCTTTTTTTTACTTTTTAAAAGAATTCTTTTTACATTTTTATCGGCTGCGTAAATTATGCAGGGGGTATTTGCTAACTAAGGAAAAGTTTCTCTAGCAACTGCAGAGAGGCCTACTTTTATATCTTTGGTTGTTTAATTTGTGTACTGACAAATCACTAAAGGCTCACCACGGTTTACAGAAACCCAATTAAAAGATACAACCAGTTAAAACACCTGGGATGTATAATTTAAAACATAAAACTGCAATACTAAAAATAAAACAATAGTGGAAGATGAGGAGGCAAGCAGAGGGAGCAGAGGGGGAGGGGGAGGAGGGAAGAGGAGGAGGAGGAGGAGGAGGAGGAGGAGAGGAAGAAGAGGAAAAAGAAGAAGAGGAGGAGGAAGAAGAAGGAGAAGGAGAAGGAGAAGGAGAGGGAGAGGGAGAGGGAGAAGGAGAAGGGGAAAGGGAAAGGGAAGGAGAAGGAGAAGGAGAAGGAGAAGGAGAAGGAGAAGGAGAAGG
>WNWU01000003.1:61262337-61272681 GCA_012654045.1 Ptyas mucosa
AGAAGGAGAAGGAGAAGGAGAAGGAGAAGGAGAAGGAGAAGGAGAAGAAACACAACAGCTGAAATTGAAAAAAAAAGTACAATAATTAACAGTACCAAGCCCCATATGACAAGGAAGATATTGTTAATCTTTAATCGTGAACATTAGGAGGAATCTTGGAAAACTACAAGAAGAATTTCCAACCCTTATTTTACTGAGTTCATTAAGATGGAAAACCTAAGAACATTTTGAGCCATTTTTTTCCCTAACTTCCTTGCCACCTGGATTTAAGTGCCGTTTATGAGATAAGCTATCAACGGACACCTCTGATATCTCTTGATTGCTTTTTGGATGAGATTCCAAGATAGCAATAGCACTTAGACTTATATACTGCTTCACAGTACTTCACAGCCCTCTCAAAGCAGTTTACAGAGTCAGCCTAATGGCCTCCAACAATCTGGGTCCTCATTTTACCCACGTCGGAAGGATGGAAGGCTGAGTCAGCCTTGAGCCTAGTGAGATTCGAACTGCCAAATTGCAGGGAGCCGGCAGTCAGCAGAAGTAGCCTGCAGTACTGCATTCTCACCACTGCGCCACCACAGAGTGTGGGTCACTTGGCAGAAGGCATCAAGTTTAGAGCTTGTAAGGTGGCACAAAACTAGCACTGTCAAGAGTCTGAAAAAGATATCCGAGAGCAGTAACCAAGCAAACCGAAGGAGAAACGTGAGCGAAAAGCTCTGAATAAATAACAGTACGAAAATATCTTTTGATCTGGCACCACAAGGATTGTAAAAATATCCTGTTTAAAGAGAGCAGCCCAAACATAAAGCTGTTACAATGGCGGGGGGTGGGGGGGAATGATTTACTGCTTTTCCAATGAAACATCTCGAATAAGTCTTGCTGGGCAAATAAATATTATTGGACGTCGCTAAGCACACCTCAAGCAATCAAACAAGGATTGCGTTATGATACTTTCCTCGTGGGTTGATTGTTGAAGACCAAAATAAGAGGCGCCTTAATTTTTCAGATTCTTAGTTTCCACCTCCATAGATTGGGGGGGGGGGGAATTAGAATGTTCAGAACAGTGGTGAGTTCTGCCTGGTTCCGCCCGGTTCCGCCGAGCCGGTAGTGGTGACGATATGATGTCACCGAACCAGTTCTGCCCGCCATCCCCCCTCACCCCGTGTTATTCTTACCTTTTATTTGGCCCCATCCCCAATCTATTCCTGCCTCCTGCCCTCCCAGCTGATCGGCTATAAGGAAAAAAACTGTTTAAACTCTTGCCACCAGGCTTCAAAGGGCCGCCCTACAGCTGATCAGTGGTAAAAGACAGTTTGGTGGTAGACTGGTGCCTCCAAAAACAAATGAGTAGACCAGTGCCTGCAAAAATACATGAGTAGATCAGTGCCTGCAAAAATAAATGGGTAGACCGGTACAGCTCTGCAAGTAGTTAAAAGCCTGGTTGACCAGTACCTCTGCTAAATCCTAAAGAATTGTCACATGACCATCAAGCCACACCCACAAAATAAGCCACGCCCACAGAACCGGTAGTAAAAAAATTTAGAACCCACCCCTGGTTCAGAATAACAAGAACACACCTCTAGAAAAATAAAATCAAAAATCAAAAATTTACCCTTGACTATAAAAACAAATGCATACAGATAGTCCTCGGCTTACGATCAAAGTTTCTGTTGCGAAGTGAGACATTTGCTAAGTGAGCTTTGCCCATTTTACGACCTTTTTTGCCACAGCTGTTAAGGGAATCGCTGCAGTTATCAGTAACCCAGTTGTTAAGTGAATCTGGTTTCCCCATTTATTTTACTTGTCAGAAGGTTGCAAAAGCAGATCATATGACCAACTCCGGGACACTGCAACAGTCATAAATATGAGTCAGTGGCCAAGCATCTGAATTTTGATCACATGACTAAGGAGATGTGGCAACTGTTGTTAAGTATGAAAAACGGTCATATGTCACTTTTGTTAGTGCCATAGGCACTTCGAACGGTCACTCAATGAGCTGCTGTAAGTCAAGGACTACCATATGTTGCACTGTTTCCCTGTGGGATGATTGTAAAGGACAAAAAAAGGCACAGGTTTTTTTTGCATTTTTCAGAATTATATTTCCTAATATATCCTGCAGACCCATTCATAGTGGAATAAATGTCACCGGGAGTATAAGACATTGGAATGCGACAGGGAGTCACCAAAGACGTTCCTAAATCTTATTCTATCGAAGGCCGTGATGGCGAACCTATGGCATGCGTGCCACAGGTGGCAGCAAGCGCCCTCTCTGTGGGCACGCGAGCCGTTGCCCCAATTTAGCTCCGCAGCACATGCACGCGTGCATCCCACCAGCCAGCTGGTCATCGGGTCTCTGCTGCACATGCCCAGGACAGGGGTGGGTTCTAAAATTTTTTACTACTGGTTCTGTGGGTGTGGCTTATTTTGTGGGTGTGGCTTGATGGTCATGTGACAATTGTTTAGGATTTAGCAGAGGTACTGGTCTACCAGGCTTTTAACTGCCTGCAGAGCTGTACCGATCTACCCATTTGTTTTTGGAGGCACCGGTCTACTACCACACTGCCTTTTAACCCTGATCAGCTGTAGGGCAGCCCTTTGAAACCCCGTGGCAAGAGTTTAAACAGTTTTTTTCCTTCTAGCCGATCAGCTGGGACTTGGGAGGCAGCAATAGATTGGGGGTGGGGCCAAATAAAAGGTAAGAATAACACGGGTGTGTGTGTGGGAGGGCCCAGCTCCCAAACAAAGAGAACCGGTTTGGTGATGTCATATCACCACTGCTACCGGCTCAGCCGAACTGGGCTGAACTGGGAGGAACCCACCACTGACACAGGAGGCAGGGCGCGTGTGGGGGGCTGCACGTGAATGTGCGGGGGGTGGGGCACATGCAGGGGGAACGCACGCAGGGGGCATGTGCAGGGGGCGCATGCGCAGGGGAGGGGTATGTGCGGGGGGCGCGCGCATTGCATTTTGGGGGTTTGAGTGCGCACCCGGAAAAGGTTAGCCAACACTGATCTAGGAGATAATCAGAATCCTGAAAAGTTACTGACTTCCTGGCCAAAATGTCTGCAGGGAGACAACACAGGGGCACATGAAGAAGCCGTGTTGTGCCCTTGTGCTGCAAACCCCACCCTTTTCAAACGTATATGCATTGTGATGTTGTACGTGTTTGGGTGGAAGGGAAGAGAAGAGGATGAGCAGCATCAAGGTAGGTGGATTCAGTTACCATGGTGATGAGTGCACCATTGGAAGACCTGAAGGACCAGGTTAGGGAGAGATCATCATAACAGAATAGAAGGGATCTTGGAGGTCTTCTAGTCCACCCTTTGCTTAGGCAGGAAATCCTATATCATTCCGTGGTATAGGGTCCATGAAGAGACTGGACAACCATTTGTCTGAAATAGTATAGGGCTGTGGTGGCGAACCTATGGTGCCACAGGTGGCATGCAGTGCCCTCTCTGTGGGCACGCGAACCCTCACCCCCATTCAGCTCTGCCGTGCAGGCGCTCATACTTTCCACCAGCCAGCTGGTTATTGGGTCTCTGCCACGCATGCACGGGGGGGTAGGGCGCACGGTGCACACGCATGCTTGGGGGATGGGGCATGTGTGTGCGGGCTGCATATGCATGTGTGGTGGGTGGAGCACATGCGGGGCTGTTGGCTCATATTTTGCTGGTTGTCCACTAAGGCTCCAAGATCCCTTTCACAGTTACTGCTATTAAACCTGGTTTCACCCAGCTTATATGTGTGCTTTTGGTTTTTCTTACCTAAATATAACCATGTCTATTCCAATTCATGAACCCTTATACACTGACATGGATCCCATCCATAGTTCATCAAAAGCCAAGTCTTTTCCCAAGGCTGAAGAGATCCTTGTCTTGAAAGTGAGCAGAAGAGAAGCCAAAAGTCTCCCTTTTTTCCAGGTCGCTAAAGAGCAGTGCAGGAATTTAAAAACCCTGACACTATCTTTTCCTAGGAGAGAAAACGGAGAAGAGGAAAAGCAAGTCGTATATTAAAGAAGCCCAGATCTTTTTTTATTACTCGGCTGGGAGATTTATTACAGAACAAGCATGGTGTGTCATTTTAGAATTCAGTGCCACTGATCAAGAAAATAAATTAAAATCCAAGAATCTTTGCACTCAGGGCAGTAATTCAGCGGGAGAAAGCAGCAGTGGTGGTAAATTATACCCGCCACTCCTAACAACGGGAAAGTATCTTGTCTGCTTTAGTTGGGCACAGATGAAACCTCAATTAATTTGGATGATATTTGTGTTAATAACGTAATTTGTTGAGTCTAATTGTCCATCTGCTTCACTGAGAGAGAGGTTCCAACCGTCTGTAGCTTCAAGGAAGCCTTTTCTTGCAGGATGCAAAGGAGGAGGGAACTGTTCTGACCTAGGCTTCCTGAGAGAGTAAAAAGTGCACGGTTAGTCCCCAAACCCCTCTTTTTATTTCAACGGCTGTGAATTCTGTTCATTCACAGCCAGTAACGAGTCACAAATAGTTTGTAAACAGTCCGACAGAAGTCTGCCACAGTCCTTCGGGATAAGGCTGATAAGCACCCACTTTTATCTCTCTTGACACGCTGCCAAGGACCTAATTGGCAATTAGCTTTGCAAGGCCACCTGGAGCGCAGAGTCAAAATGGAGCTTCAGAATTTAAACTGACCAGAACAAACAAAGTTGCTTCCTGCAAAGGCTCACGTGCCTTTGCTCCTCCTTTATGTCTTATGGGAGGGGCCAATCATCTTCAAGCCTTACTCCCGAGTCGCCCCTTTTGTCTTAACTGTTCTTGCCTTCTGGCAGCTCTACGCATGCGTGCACTGAGAATAGGTTCCCCCTGTTCCTCTGCCTCGCTGATGTCCGACTCTGGAGGCTCTGGAGTCAGCACCTAACTCTTGGATGGCCCTGGCCCCATCTCTGCCTCTGATGCAGAGCCCTTGTCTGAGCCTTCCCCAGACTCCAGGACTGGCCCATGTTTCTCCCCAGCCTCCTCACTGTCTGACTCTGCTGCCAGCTCCACAGGCTGCTGGTGGACCACAACAGGAGCATGATTTTGAAGAGTGGGACAGACACAGCCACGGAACCAAAGATGAGGGGATATCTTTGAATATTCTTGAGCTCTGTTAAATGAGCTCTGTTCAACTCTTCCTGATCAAGCCTGGTCATGATGATCTGCTTTGCTACTTCTTAGATATATGTCCTTTCCCTGAAGCACCAATCTTGTGGAAGGGGACTAATGGAGAGGCATCAAAATAAAACAGCTCTACACACAACCATAAATACGAAAATGTTGAAAGTCATGAAAAGAAACAATCCTTCCTCCCTCCCTTCCTCCTTTCCTCCCTCCCACCTCCTAACCCGCCCTCCCTCCCTCCCTCCCTCCCTTCCTTCCTTCTTTTCTCCCTCCCTCCTCCTAGCCCTTCCTTCCTTCCTTCTCCTTCCTTCCTCTTTTTTCCCTCCCTCCCTCCTAGTCCTCCCTCCCTCCCCTTCCTTCCTTCTTTTCTCCCTCCCTCCGTCCCTCCTCCTATTTCTTCCTTCCTTCCCTTCCTCCAACTTCCTCCCTGCCCCTAGCCCTTTCTCCTTCCCTCCCTCCCTCCCTTCTTTCTTTCTTTCTTTCTTTCTTCCTTCCTTCCTTCCTTCCTTCCTTCTTTCCTTCCTTCCTTCCTTCCTTCCTTCCTTCTTCTCCAGAATGAGCTCTGCATCAGTGTAATCCCATACATCATTTGGGTTCAGCAGCTACAGGCTATCGATTGCCAGCTCAACTGTGGCATTTCAGAAAGTACACTTACATATATTCCCCTACTGGGAATTCCAAAATTTTACAGACTTCCAAGTCGGCATTTTTCCACCAATAAGCATTCTTGCTTTCCCATATCTCCTGATCCCTGAGTAAAAGCCAGACTTTCCTCCTCCTCCTTCTCCTTCTCCCCCTCCTCCTCCTCCTCCTCCTCCTCCTCCTCCTCCTCCTCCTGCTGCGGCTGCTAAGCTGCTGCTGCTGTTGTGTTAGCATCACCCCTACATTTTGCAAGTCTTAAAAAGGTGATGTGCCTGGGCAGCTTCCTCTCAAAACCATTGCACAGGTAATTTGCATGGGACACTGACCTATGTTTAGTTGCACTTTCCTCTTATACAGCTGAAGGGAAAAAATATGGCTGTAATTCTCAGGGAAGGCAACTGCACGTCAGCTTCAGTTTATCTGGAAAAGATTAAAGAGGTGAACTAGTAACCATTTTGAGGTTTCCAGTGTTGGAAGAAAAGCCCATCTGGGTTCAGTTCCAAGTGGGAAGAAAGACACTGGAAACATGGAGGCTGATTGGAAAGATGGTTTTAATGGTGAAGCAGAACCAGCAAGCACAAGGGTGATTCTGGGTAGCTGACTACATGGAAGAGAGAGAGAGAGAGAGAGATTTATACCCTCTCTTGGGCCTTGCCCTTATCCGATTGGTGGTCAGATTCCCAGGGGGCCATTCAGGGGTAATTTTGTAGGCTGTCTTGAGTCCCAGGCTTGATTGAATCTTGCTGGGTAATGCAATCTCTCCAGGTGCCATGTGGTGAGTTCTGTTGCTAGATGAGTAGAGAGCTAATCCTATTATATCCTGAGGGTGAAAGTCTTTTGTTTTGTAGATAAGTGTTCTGTCCCCGTCTCCCACACGCACAAACACCCACCCCAAAGGGTTAAATAATTGTTCCAAAACAGTCAAAGGTTCGTTATCAAAACTTGGCAGCAACGCAGCAGCTGCCTGCCAAGAGCTTTTACTCCAAGAAGGAGGAGTTGTTCCTCCACCAGATAACACAAAAATACAGACAGTTTGAAGTAGTCCAGTAACAGAAACCCACAACAGATCAGGTGTTGTTCATCCAGAAGTGCAAGTGATTCACCAGAGTTTTTGCTTTGTCCACCACAGAGCTGGAATGGCCATCACCCTCCCTTATATAGCCTGTGGGGTGTGGTCCAGTGACTCAGCTCAATCTCTGGCATGCCTCCTCATCTGCTGTGACCATTTAGCACGCCGACGCTGGCGTGGATCCAGCCACAACTTGTCTCCCTCATCACTCTCCGACAGATTGGAGACACCTGGCTCCTGGCCAATCTCCTCTCCTTCGGCCGACACCTGAGGAATTGCCAGAGAGGAGGGGCCGGGAAAGGGAGGCCTGGCCGGCTCCTCTCCTTCATGTTCGGAGCCTTCTTCCTCCAATACGATGGGCTCGGGGGTCGGAGCCACAACAATAAGCTGGCCCAGTCTTTTGTCTTGTAGATAACCAAAATATCTGCTGGGGACAGGGAGCCAGGGCTGAGTTTCTGTCTTAAGATTTCCATTTCTCTTTTAGGGCAAATATTCTACCTTTTTCTACTTTTTAGTAGGATACCTACTAGGATGCCTTTTTAATGTATCCTAAAATATTTCATTCTTCTAGGAGAGGGGTGGGTGCTAACTTCCTACACCAGAATGACATTCGGCATAACATGGAAAATCCTAGTTCGTTTCTCTCCACTCCAAGCTGTCTGCAGGGAGACAACAAGGAGGCAAATGATGAAGCAGGGTTGTGCACTTGTGTTGCGAACCCCAACCCTTTCCTATATGCACTGTGATGTTTCAAGCACACACAACAGGGTTGGGCTTGCATTTCAGTGGCACCACTTCCATTCTTTTCATAAAAGCCTCCAAACCAGCTGAGGCTTCTGCTTCTTTCTCCTCTGACCCTTCTCAGGTGCTTCTCTTTCCTCTCTAACATATATGAAGAATGGTTGCAGGAATTGGGTATGTCTATTCTAATGAATAGGGAAGTGGTGGCTCAGTGGCTAAGACGCTGAGCTTGTCGATCGAAAGGTCGGCCGTTCAGCAGTTCGAATCCTTAGTGCCACGTGACAGGGTGAGCTCCCGTGACTTGTCCCAGCTTCTTCCAACCTAGCAATTCAAAAGCACGTAAAAAATGCAAGTAGAAAAATAGGGACCACCTTTGGTGGGAAGGTAACAGCGTTCCGTGTGCCTTTGGCGTTGAGTCATGCTGGCCACATGACCACGGAGACGGCTTCGGACAGCGCTGGCTCTTCGGCTTTGAAACGGGGATGAGTACCACCCCCTAGAGTCGGGAACGACTAGCACATATGTGCGAAGGGAACTTTTACCTTTACCTTACAAAAAAAGATAGAGGCACTACTTCTGGGTGTACCGTGTTTCCCTGAAAATAAGACCCTGTCTTATTTTTTTTATTATTATTTTTTTGAACCCTGAATTAAGCACTTGGTCTTATTGCCATGCACTTAAAAGCCCGATTGGGCTTATTATCAGGGGATATCTTATTTTGTGGGGAACAGTGTACATCTTATCTGGATTAGCCCATAAGTACACATGGCTTGAAAAAACACCCCAGGGCTTTAGGACTTGATTTGCCAGAATGAAGTTCATAAAAAGGTTCCCTGGAAACACACGCTGGAGGTTTGCACAAACTCACCCCATGCATGAGGACAGGTCATCTGCAGGGATTGCGATGCATATAAAAGAGGAGCCAAATTTGATCACGTATTATCTCCTCCCTCTTATTTGTGGCTGCCATCTTGACTTTTCTGACCCCCTCTCCCCCTCTTCCCCCAGTGTGGACATCCCTGCATGGGGAAGAGGAAAACTGGGCTGTGCGACTTTCATTCTCTTTTATCAGTGGTGGGATTCAAATAATTTAACAACCCTAATGACCTAATGACCAGCTGGGTAGGCGTGGCTCGGTGGTCATGTGACCATGTGAGTGTGGCCAACTCAACGTCACTCACGCCAATGGGCGCTTCACCTTAGCTGTTACAATGTAACAAGGCTTAACCAGAGAGGCAGTTTCTGTAAGCAGGGCAATAAAGATTAGGCTAGAAACACCATCAGAATGTTTCCTTTCTGCCTTCCTTACAGGATTAGCCCTGTAAAGTGGAAAAAACCAAAATAAGATTTCTTCCAACAACCGGTTCTCCGAACTGCTTAGAAAGTTAACAACCGGTTCTCCCGAATAGGTGCGAACTGACTGAATCCCACCACTGTCTTTTATTCTGCGGCAGAAAGAAAGCGCTGCAGCCATTGATACATTTTTGACATTGTTAGCACCGGTGGCAGATTCAAAGGTTTAATGTTCCCCAAAGTGCAATGAAAATGTGGAACATTATAAATTCTTTACAAGGCATCAGCAAAAAAGGGGGAAAAAAGAAAGGAAAAAAAGGCAATGACTTAGAGCAACCCCACTTGAGTGCAAATAGATGTAGTTTTGGAGAGCTCGAGAATACATAGAGCTGCCTTCAGGAACTGCAACATCTGATGGTCTGTTGATTCCTTGGGCGCAAAACATACAGCAATACAAAAAAAAGAGAGGAGACTTATGATGTTAGAATCCAGGGCCAAGACTGTAGCTAAGGCAGTCAAAAGATCAAAAACAGATCCAGGCATCGTGCCCCCAAACAGACACTGGAGAAGCAGTTCTGGACTCCAGGCATGGAACTGAGAGGCAGAAATAGTAGAAAAGCATAACTCTTCCAATGTTTTCTTTCCTTCTTTCATTGTTTTTATAATGCCTAAGATACTTCCACAAAGAAGAGGGGGGCCAACCTATTCTCCAAAAGCACCTGAAGGCAGGACGAGAAGAGATGGATGGAAACTAATCAAGGAGAGAAGCAACCTAGAACTAAGGAGAAATGTTCTGACATGGCATTGATCAGTGGAACAGCTTGCCTCCAAAAGTTGTGGGTACTTCATCACTGGGAGTTTTTAAGAAGAGACTGAACAATACTTTGTCTGAAATGGTCTAGGGCAGTGATGGCTAACCTTTTTGCTATTGCGTGCCAAAAGTAGGGGGAGTGGGGGGGTCACACACGCATGTGCCCACACCCATAATTCAATTCCCCCGGCGCCCCCCCATGCGTGTATGACCCCCCCTCGCGATCCCTCCACTTTTGGCATGTGATGGCAAAAAGGTTACTGATGGGCCCAGTAGACCTGTTTTTCACCCTCCCTAGGCTCCAGAGGCTTTCTTGGAGCCTGGGGAGAGTGAAAACATCCTTCCCCACCCCCCTAGAGGCCCTCTGGAGGCCAGAAACGGCCCATTTCCCGAGTTCCGGTGGGCCCAGAAGGCCCGAAAATCAGTTGGCTGGCACATTGGAGCTGAGCTAGGGCAACACTTGTGTGCCCACAGATATGGCTCTGAGTGCCATCTGTGGCACGCATGCCATAGGTTCACCATCACAGATCTAGGGTTTCCTGCTTGAGCAGGGGGTTGGACTAGAGGACCTCCATGGTCCTTTCCAACTCTGTTATTCTATTCTATTCTATTCTATTCTATTCTATTCTATTCTATTCTATTCTATTCTATTCTA
>WNWU01000003.1:61275958-61301333 GCA_012654045.1 Ptyas mucosa
CTGTTCTGTTCTGTTCTGTTCTGTTCTGTTCTGTTCTGTTCTGTTCTACTCTACTCTACTCTACTCTACTCTACTCTACTCTACTCTACTCCTATTCTATTCTATTCTATTCTATTCTATTCTATTCTATTCTATTCTATTCTATTCTATTCTATTCTATTCTATTCTATTCTATTCTACTGTACCCTACCCTACCCTACTCTACTCTACTTTAGTCTGTATTCTACTCTACTCTACTCTACTCTACTCTACTTTACTCTACTCTAGTCTGTATTCTACTCTACTCTACTCTACTCTACTCTACTCTACTCTACTCTACTCTATTCTATTCTATTCTATTCTATTCTATTCTATTCTATTCTATTCTTATCTTCCATACCGGAAAATTGACTTCTCTAGAAGCAATCCAGTATTGGAAGCTTGAAACAGGAAATTAAGGTCTTTGTGTTTCTGGAGAGAAACTCAGTTGGTGCAGGACTCAGCTGGCAGGTGGCTCCAGCATTAGATGGGACTTAATGTTTAGAAGTGTAGAAAGTCAGCACTCGCCCACCTTCCTAGAGAATGAAATGTTTTGTGAAATATTAAAAAGGCAAGATAAAATATTTCCTCTAAAGGAGAAATGGGGGAAAAAAATCTTAAGGGAGGCAGAAACCAGCCCCAGTCTCCCTGCTCCAAGCAGAAGCTGAGGAGGCCAGCTTTTAGAAATGCAGGTTTGGTAATCGATTCAGAAAGACTGGGTCAGACAGAAACTCCAGATAAGCAATAAGCCAAAGATTGACAAGATTAGCTCAGACAAACACCTAGGACAGTGATGGCTAACCTTTTTGCCGTTGCGTGCCAAAAGCAGGAATCGCATCGGGGGTCGCGGGTGTGGGTGCCCACATCCATAATTCAATGCGCCCCACCCTCCTGCACGTGCGCACGTGACCCCACCCACACTTCCCCTGCTTTTGGCACACAATGGCACGGTGGGCCCGGTAGGCCCGTTTTTCCCCCTCCCCAGGCTCCAGAAGCTTTCTAGGACCCTGGGGAGGGCAAAAACATCCTTCCCCATCCCCCCGGAGGCCTTCCTGGAGGCCAGAAACAGCTAGTTTTCAAACTTTCAGTGGGACCGGAAGGCCTGAAAATCACTTGGCTGGTGCATGCATGCGCGCTGGAGCTGAGCTAGGGCAACACTCGCGTGCCCACCAATATGGCTCCGCGTGCCACCTGTGGCACCCGTGCCATAGTTCGCCATCACGGACCTAGGATTTGCATTTTCCCTTTTGCCTATAGAGCCAGCTATGACCCCATAGGAATCAAGAAGGTATAAAAACCCACTCACTCTAAACTCCATTTTCAGCTGCCCAGAACCATAGGCTGGTTCTGCTCATTAATAAACAGAATCTTTCTTTCCAATCAGCCTCCATTTTATTCCCGGCTTGGAACTGGATCTGGATTTTTCTTCCAACAGAAGGTTGAATGAGGAATAGGAGCTATCACATCTGAATGCAATGCAATCATTCACTGCTTTTTATATAATAATTCAAGGCCTCTTTACAGCACTCCCTGTTATCTCTGTTGGCAACCGGCAGAGAGATAAAGGGGAAATGTAAAGGAATAATAAGGTAGGTGTTGTAGAAAACAAGATAAAGGAAGCATCAACACGATGTGCTTGTCAAACACAGAACATCAGGTACGGGTTTGCATACATGAAGCTTTGAAGGCCTGGGTCATTTACTTGTTTGGTAACAAAAGCATATTTGAGATTGGCAGGAAATTGTGTAAGCTTTGCAATTAAACATAGTGATTACCGAAAGCAAAATACAAAATAACAGAGTTGGAAAGGACCTTGGAGGTCTTCTAGTCCAACCATTACTCAGCAGGAGACCCTATACCAGTGGTGGGTTCCTCCCGGTTCGGCCCGGTTCGGCCGAGCCGGTAGCGGTGACGATATGATGTCACCAAACCAGTTCTCTTTGTTCGGGAACTGGGCTCTCCCGTCCCCCTCCCCCCGTGTTATTTTTACCTTTTATTTGGCGCCACCCACAATCTATTCGCTGCCTCTTGAGTCCCAGCTGATCGGCTAGAAGGAAAAAGCTGTTTAAACTCTTGCCGCAGGGCTTCAAAGGGCCGCCCTACAGCTGATCAGTGTTAAAAGGCACTGTGGTGGTAGACCGGTGCCTCCAAAAACAAATGGGTGGACCGGAACACTCCAAGAACAAATGGGTAGACCAGTACAGCTCTGTAAGCAGTTAAAAGTCTTGTAGACCAGTACCTCTGCTAAATCGTAAAGAATTGTCACATGACCATCAAACCACGCCCACCAAATAAGCCACGCCCACAGAACCGGTAGTAAAAAAATTTAGAACCCACCCCTGCCCTATACCATTCTTGGCAAATGACTGTCCAGTCTCTTCTTGAAAGCCTCCAGTGTTGGAGCACTCATAACTTTTGAAATCAAGCCATTCCACTGATCAATTGTTTTCTCACTTTTCTGGAAATTTCTCCTTAATTCTAGGTTGGATCTCTCCTTGATAAGAAGGATCTCTCTCTTAATAAGTTGGTTCTCCCCTTGATAAGAAACCTTCTAGAATAAACAGGCCGTTGTGGCCTGTCAGCCGCTGGCCCCTCCAGCAGCTGAATTAGAAGAGAAGGAGGCATGGGGGTAAAGGTCAGCATCAAGGCAAGCTGAGGGCTCCAAGGGGGAAGAGGGGATGGAGCTGTCAGAGAGAGAAAGAGAGAGACTGAGACTGGGCCAACTCAGATGGAGAGTCAACAGCCCCCAGGTCTGGAGGTGGCTGATAAGGAAGAGGAGGAACAGCTGGGTCCAGTGCCTGATGCACAGAAAGCAGAGGAAAGGAGAGCAGTGGAAATCTATGGGCCGGTCCTTGGGATAGAAGAGTCACCATTGCTAGCAAAGCCCCACCTTAGTTCTGAGGATAAAAGACAAGGGGCAGAGATGAATAGATGTGGTAGAAAACTATTAATCTCCCAGCCAGATGGACTTGTTAGCCTGCTGTGAGAGAGAAACTTTTTGCCAGGGCTGCTGGCGCTCCTAATTAAAGGAATCTTTGTGTTCACTTCAGAGAGTTTGTCGTGTTTGGGGAGCTGGATCAGA
The DNA here is from genome assembly GCA_012654045.1 of Ptyas mucosa. Classification (NCBI taxonomy): domain Eukaryota; kingdom Metazoa; phylum Chordata; class Lepidosauria; order Squamata; family Colubridae; genus Ptyas; species Ptyas mucosa. The sequence goes on from WNWU01000003.1 coordinate 61,279,059, forward strand.
ACACAGACCTCCAGGCATCACAAACCTACAATATCAAGACCTACAATATTTAAGAGGGTTTAAATGAGTGATGGTGAACTTGTGTTTCTGCATTCGTTGGATCTCTTAGATAAGAAAGGTGAGGGAACTGCTTTGTCCCGGCTAAGCATCTATATCACAGTGAGGCTCTTATTATAATGTGACCTTGTTTGCGGTTGGCCTTTAGAATCAATGCGTGAACCTGGATGCAGCTCTCTTTTAATATGCTTTCTTCTTCAAAATTCAGGAAGGCGGCTCTTCCGCGATGAAAAATGAATAGATGAAGGGAAAGTGTGGACAAAGTGAGAACTTTTGGAAAAAGAGCGTTTTAGATTGACGGGGTCCAAAGGCAGATTGGGATAATTTGACACAGCCTTTCTGTCACCTAGGAGGAACGAGGTACAGGAAATCCTTGACTTATGATGTTGTGGCCCGTCAGCAGCCTGTGCGGATTGTAGCTGACTCTGACAGCAAGGAGATTGGTGTGATGTTGCGCCAGCAGCCTGCGCAGCTGGCACTTGAGTTGGACAATGAGGAGGCTGGAGAAGGTGTGGTGCCAGAGGCAGGGATTTAGCCAGGGCCTTCAGAACCTCCAGAAGCTCCCATAAGTGAAGAGGACGAAGAGGAGGAGCCTGTTCTTGATGTACGGGTGTGCAGAGCAGCCAAAAGGCAGGAGTGGCTCCTCAGGAGGAGGTCTCCTCGAGAGTAAGGCTTGGGCCTAATTGGCCACTTCCTTAGCCTATTTAAGGAGGAATGCCAACTGAAGCAATTTGCAGGGAACAAGTTTAGTTCACTCTACTTCGCGTCTGGATTCTCTGCAAATTGCTTCTGGGCTTTCTGCCAATCTTCGTAAGATTGTGATTACTTTATCTTTGGTTTCTTGTAGGCTGTTAAGAAAGTTTATTAACAGCCTTTGTTTTGAAAAAGGCTGAGTTATTTTTGTAAATTAAGTTTTGTGCAAACTTTGTGTGTGCTGTATTCCTTGGGGTCCGTAGCTGTGGCAGAATATATGACCATTTGTATACTGACCGTTCGAAGTTACAACGGCACTGCAAAAAAGTGACACGGGATCCAATTTTGCGGTGTTTTGACAAGTAAAGTCAACGGAGAAGCCAGATTCTCTTAACCATCATGTTACTAATTAGGATAATTCACTTAACAACCACCTTTACGAAAGATTGTAAATTGGGGTGACGTTCCCTTAACAAACGTCTCATTTAGCAACATAAATTTTTGGTTCAATGGCAGTTGCAAGACGAGGACCACCTCGACTTATGACCATAGTTGAGCCTGGAAATTATAGACGTAAGCCCTGATCGTCATGAAGTGGTTCATCATATAACCGGATCTGATTTTAGAATCTTTTTCATGGTGATTGTTAAGCAGATGCCATGGTCATTAAGCAAACGCATTGCTCACTGTGAGGTGTTTTTTCACAGGAAATTGGAAGTAAAAGCCAGTTTCTGGCAAAAAGCATTGTAAATCGCAGTCACATGACTATAGGATGCTGCAAACGGTCGTCAATTCAAGCTGGTTGCCGAGCGCCTAAAATGCAATCATGTGACTTCTTTGTGGCAGCCCCTCAAATACTGGAATACTGCTGTCATGTCACCCCTAATTCTTTAGTCTTGTTGTTGTTAGTTGCGAAGTCATGTCTGACCCATCGCGACCCCATGGACAACGTTTCTCCAGGCCTTCCTGTCCTCTACCATCCTGTGGTGTCCATTTAAGCTCACATCTACTGCTTCGGTGACTCCATCCATCCGGCCACCTCATTCTCTGTCGTCCCCTTCTTTTTTGCCCTCAATCGTTCCCAATATTAGGCTCTTCTCCAGTGAGTCCTTCCTTCTCATTAGTATTTGAGTTTCATCTTCAGGATCTGGCCTTCTAAAGAGCAGTCAGGGTTGATCTCCTCTAGGACTGACCGGTTGGATCACCTTGCAGTCCAAGGGACTCGCAGGAGTCTTCTCCAGCACCAGAGTTCAAAGGCCTCAATTCTTTGGCGCTCAGCCTTTCTTATGGTCCAACTTTCACAGCCATCCATTGCAACTGGGAAAACCATAGCCTTGACTATACGCACTTTTGTTGGCAGGGTGATGTCTCTGCTTTTTAGTATGCTGTCTAGATTTGCCATAGCTTTCCTCCCCAGGAGCAAGCATATTTTAATTTCTGGGTTGCAGTCCCCATCTGCGGTGATCTTGGAGCCCAGGAAAATAAAATCTGTCACTACTTCCGTTTTTCTATTTCCATATTCTTTAGACTAGCCAAACCTAAATCCTGCTTAAACCAACACCCCTTTTTCTATAATTACCAGTGAGGTCTTTCTGGGAAACTTTGAAGTACCGTTAAGTCTTGACTTACAACTGGTCGCTTGGTGAATATTCAGTTACACTGGACCCCGAAAATGGAACTTATGATCCAGATTTAAAGTTCTGACATCTCCAGTCATGTGAGTGAATTTTGGATGTTCAGCAATGGGCCCACAGTTATGGCTGTTTGCTGTGCCCCAAAGTCACATAACTCTGATTTATGATGTTTTTGCTGGAAAACTGCATTGACTTGCCATTTTTGGCAAAGACTGTTCCATAGTGAACAATGGATTTGCTTAACAACTGTGGTGTTCATTTAAATGAGCAGAGCATTTGCTTAACAATAACAGCTTGTTTAATGATTGCTGCCAAAAAAAGGGTCATAAAATCAGGCTGGGTTGCCTGGTTACACGTTTTATGACCATTCTTACAACTGAGTTTATGGGCTCAATTACTGGTTGTAAATTGAGGACCACCTGTAAGGCTGGAAAATAAATCACTGGGAAGTCTCCACGTGGCAAGTCTTTCAATCAAAAACCAAGTGCTGCGGCATTAATTCAATCAGAATAGAACTGGTGGGGACCTTGGAGGTCTTCTAGTCCAACCCCCTGCTCAAGATATATCATTTCAGCAATGGAGTACTGAAGGTTCAGTAAAAACCTCCAGTAATGGAGCACCCATAACTTCTGAAGGCAAGATGTTCCACTGATTAATTGTCCTCATTGTTAGGAAGTTTCTCCTTAATTCCGAGTTGCTTTTCTCCTTGATTCGTTTCCATCTATTGTTTCTTGCCTTGCCTTCTGGTGCTTTGGAAAATAAGCTGACCCCCTCTTCTTTGTGGCAGCCCAAGGGTGAAATGCTCCCGGTTCGGACCGGATTACCCGATCCGGTAGCGATGGCGGCAGGTGGTTCAGAGAACCGTTAGCAAAAATCCCTGCTCCTCCACCCCTCCTATCATGCCCAGCTAAGCCGCACAATCATCAGAGGCTTTTTTTTTTACTTTTAAAAGCATTTTTTCTACAACTTCTTCTGCTGAAAAAATGCTTTTAAAAGTAAAAAAAAAAAGCCTCTGATGATTGCGCAGCTCGGCTGGGATGTCAGAGGCTTTTCAAAGCATTTTTTTCTGCAACCTCTTCCGGAGAAGAGGTGGTTAAAAAAATGCTTTGAAAAGGCTCTGACGATCAGGAAACACAGCTGGGATCGTCAGAGGCTTTTCAAAGCATTTTTTTAACCACCTCTTCCGCTGAAGAGGTTGCAGGAAAAAAATGCTTTAAAAGTCTCTCTGACGAACCCAGCTGAGTTGCCTGATCGCCACAGGGCCGTTTCAAAGCATTTTTTAAAACTATCAGGCAACTCAAATGGGATCATCAGAGAGACTTTTAAAGCATTTTTTTCTGCAACCTCTTCAGGGGAAGAGATGGTTTAAAAAATGCTTTGAAAAGGCTCTGAAGATCCCAGCTGTGTTCCTGATCAGCAGAGGCTTTTCAAAGCATTTTTTTGCTTTTGCAGAAAAAATGCTTTGAAAAGTTTTTTTTTTAAAAAAAGCTGGCCACGCCCACCCAGTCACATTACACCACCACCACCAAGCCACGCCCACAGAACTGGTAGTAACAAATTTTACATTTCACTCCTGTGGCAGCCCCTTAAATACTAAAATACTGCTATCATATCACCCCAGTCCTTTTCTCTAGACTAGCCATACCCAATTCCTGCAGCCAATCTTCATATGTTTTAATCCCCAGGCCTTTGATCATCTAAAAGTTGCTCTTCTCAGCATTTTTTCCAAAGTCTCAACATTAAAAGTTCACCTTCTCACCTTCCTTCCTTTCTGAACTTTTTCATCTCGTATTATCTCATCCAGATCAAGATATAGAATTTCAGAAAGCCCTTCATCAATTGATCTATAGTTGCTAATGGTGGTATACAATTAGGTGCCTATAGTGATCCTGACAACTTCAAAGGAAGGAAAGAAGGCATATAATTGCCATGTTTTCTAAGTCATTATTCTCTCTCTTTTTTTTTTCTTTCTTCTTCTTCTTTTTCTGGATCAGCGCTGCCTCTGTAATCAAAAGGAACAGATCCCGCAATCCATCTTAAAAGCCTGAAATGTACTTTTGGTAAGAGTAGACGCAAAGTGTGAACGGAGCAAACGTTTTGCTGGAAGAAGGCACACAGCTTGAATAGTGCTATTTTGTGAGTGTTGCTCTTTCTTTAACAGTAACACAAATTGCCCTGATGAACTAAAATGAAAGCAGAGCTCAAAGCATTATCACTCCTTCTGTTTTGTTTCCTTTCAAACCACATCTGTAGCCGATAGTGCCAGAAAGGAAGCTCCTTAAATGTTAGTGTGAAATACAATCCTGTATATGCGTATATTTTGACTCTGATCTCCACTGCCATGAATATTTTCTTCCTCCATGAAAGAAACAACTTGCCTCGTCCTCGGGGTTCTTTAGAATTTCTGATCTACATTCAGAGATCATGTCTTGAGTAGCTGCTGATGGCAAGGATGAGGTGGTCCTGACAGCTTCTGGTTGCTTGTGTCTGACTGAACGACTGCTTTTTCAGGCTAATGGTTTAAGAGCTGACCAACTGCTACGGTGATGTAATGCTGGGAATGAGTCAGCAAGGTTTTTTGGCTGATATCATTTTAAGAGCCTGTAATAAGAAGAGGCTCTATTGGGGCATATCTCTCTCTCCGTGTGTGCTTCCATGCTGTAATTGCTGATTGCTGTTTGTCTGAGGTCTGACTAACGTATGTGTATGTATATATTCTTTGTAGGTAAAACCACTATTTAAATACAAACCTCTGTTTACTGTATTTGCTCCTCGGTTGTCTCGCATAGTCACACTATGCACACTCTGACATGCTTACTGTTGAGTAAGCAGAGACTGGAAGAGTTACAAAAGGTAGTGTTGGAAGAAAGTTCCACAATTCAGTTCCAAGCCGGGAGGGAGAGAGATACGCTGGAAATAAAATGGAGGCTGATTGGAAGGAAGGATTCCATGTAATTGTGAGCAGAACTAACAGCAGTTCTGGGACAGCTGACAAAATGGTTGAATGAGTGGATGGTTCTTTATGGATTTCTGTGACTTTGAGGTTTGGAGCATTCTGGAATTGTGCAATGAAGGGGCTTAAGTTTTTTGCTATTTCAATGGTGGTGAGTTAATCCTATTTTGTCCTAAAGGATCACATCCTGTCCTCAGAAATTGGGTGGAGGATTGCAAATTCTTAATCCCTTAAAGAATTTGGGATTCTTGAATCCCAAATTCAGCACCTGGAGCTGAAAGTGTTTTGTTTGTGAATAGATTGATCCAGTCTTTCTTAATAGACACAAAATATCCATCTCTAAAGACTTCAGGCATCTGCTGGAGGCTATTAAGAAAGACTAGGGCTGCTTTCTGCCTTTAAGAGCATGTTTCTCCATTTCTTCTTTGGAGAAATATAATATTCTGCCTCTTTTGATGTTCCCCAAAATCTTTCACTTCTCTGGGAGGGGAAATTGCATAATTACTTCTTGCACTAACATGTCTACGGAGATTCTCAATCATCCATGTCATGGTTGTCCCAAAGGTGTTTTTCCAAAAGGCAACCTGGACTTTCTTGGTTCCCCCCCCCCTTAAAAACATTTCCCTTCTGATCCAATAACCTTCTTCAGAACTCAAGAAGCTTTTTGGATAAGAAGCGAAATGTTTTCAAGGAAGCACTTGGATGTTTATCTGTGTCCTCAGGATCACCTGAGTAGTGCAAATGCTTCCTGTAGACTGCAATTTTTTTCCTGTGGAAATCCATTCCTACCCCCCCACCATTCAAAGGGTGTTCATCCCAAATTGTATAGCTAAATGTCTGTAGAGATTATCAGTCATTCAGGTCATGGTTGTCCCAAAGGTGCTTCTTGGATGAGGAGCGAAATGTCTTCAAAAGAAAAAACAAGTAAGTCCAGTTGCCCCCCCCCCCCCAAAAGCACCTTTTGGCAGTGGTGGTGTTAGAAGAAATATCCTTCTGGGTTCAGCTCCAAGTGGGGAAAAAGACACTGGAAAGATGGAGCCTGCTTGGAAAGATTGTTTAATGGTGGACAGGATCACATGGTTTGAGTTCCTGAACAGAAAAGGGCCGAGATGCAGAGCGTGCCTTGGTTTTATGCCCTCTCTGGCTTTGAACTTCCTGGGGCCCAGGAAGAGTATCCTGATTGGTTGTCAGACTCCCAGGGGGTGGGGGTCTTAGCTAGCCTTGCTGGCTGATGTAATCTTCCCAGGTGCCATGTGGTGAGTTTCTGTTGCTAGATGGGTCCTATTGTGTTGCAGATGGTGGTCCATTGACAAAGGGTGGGGGCAGGAAGATGGGAGCTGCTTCGTCTTTAAAACATGCTTCTCCATTTCTCATCCAGGGAAACATAATATTCTGTCTTTTTAATATTTCCTAAAATATTTCATTCTTCTAGGAAAAGGGTGGGTGTTAACTTCCTACAGTGGAATTCAATTATTTTTTTTACTACTGGTTCTGTGGGCATGGCTTGGTGAGCGTGATGTGGCTTACTGGACGTGGCTTGGTGGGCATGGCAGGGGAAGGATACTGCAAAATCCCTATTCCCTCCCCACTCCAGGGGAAGGATACTGCAAAATCTCCATTCCCACCCCACTCTGAGGCCAGCCAGAGGTGGTATTTGCCTGTTCTTCGAACTACTCAAACTTTCCGCTACCAGTTCTCCAGAACTTCTCAGAACCTGCTGAATAGCACCCCTGCCTTTGGGACAACCATGACCCGGATGACTGAAGATCTCTACAGGCTTTCCTCTGAGAGGTATAACTCAAATAGCCAAATCTGGAGGCTTTGGAAAACCACATTAATTTTTAGGTCAAACAGGCTATATTCAGCACTGTAGGAGTTAATCAAATTCAGGAAAAGCCCAATGTGACTTTCTAGGAACATCCTAAAACTTGGGAAGTTTTTCTCTGAGAGCCTGAAAAACTTTATCAAATGAGGAGAACCAAAAGGAGCATAAATTCTGGCAGGAAACGAAGAATGCAGAAACAGAAATATAAGGCGCATATGTCAAGAAAAACAAGGGGAGCCCTAATAACATATTTAAATATATTCAAAGAAGAGAACCAGGCAGGGAAACAGCTGGGGCCATTAAATGACACCGGAGAGAAAGAAATCCCACAGGACGATTCGCAGATTGCAGCCAAATTGAATGAATTCTTTGCATCTATTTTGACTACACAGGATATTAGACAGATACTCTCTTACAAGGCAGCGCCTGTTTGGATTTCTGCAGGAAGGGGATTAAAGTAAGTAAAGTGAAATGTGGTAACACAAAAAGATGTCAAACTCAATTTCAATGAGGGCCAGATCAGGGTTGTGTTTGACTTCGGGGGTGGGGCTGGGGTAGGAGTGTGCCTGACTAGGTGGCTCAGTGGCTAAGACGCTGAGCTTGTTGATCAGAAATGGTCGGCAGTTCGGCGGTTCGAATCCCTAGTCCAGGTCTCCTGCATGATTAGGGATTGGACTAGATGACCTCCAAGGTCCCTTCCCAACTCTGTTACTGTGACCATAGTGGGCGTGGCCAGCTCAATGTCACTTGTGTTGGTGGTGCATGCGGCAGCCCGAGCACTCTGCCAGCGAAAATGAGCTCCCAAGCTCCATTTTCGGCTGCAATGGCCTCCTGCAACCCTGTACCAGTGAAAATGGAGCTTGAGAGAGCTGCACACAGCCTCCCAGGCTCCATTTTCACTGGCCGAGGCACCACAGGCCAGTCCTTCACTGTTTCCAGGGTGACCCCGCAGGCCAGATTTAAGCACCCCACAGGCTGGACCGGTCTGAGATCCCTGAGTTTGACACCCCTGGTCTAAGACAATATTTCTTAAAAGTGGCAACTTTACAAACTGTGGACGGGCTGCAGAATTCTGGGAGTTGAAGTCCACAGAGCTTAAATTTGCCAAGTTTGAGGAACATGGGTGTAGCCTAAGAGATCTTATTTATTTATTTTATTTATTTAATTTGTATACCGCCCTTCTCCAGCTGGACTCAGGGCGGTGAACAGCCAAAATAAAACAGAGCATACAAAATTAAAAGACAATTTAAAATAATTAAATAGTTTTGGCCCACAATTTAAAACAACCAAGTTAAAACCAATTTATAATTTAAAACCAGAACAATAGGGTCAAGCCAGGCTGGCTAGATGAAATAAATGTGTTTTCAGGGCTCGTCGGAAAGCCCGGAGGTCAGGTATCATGCGTATCTCTGGGGGTAGGTCATTCCACAGGGCGGGTGCCGCTACAGAAAAGGCTCTCCCTCTGGGGGTCGCCAGCCGGCACTGTCTGGCGGACGGCACCCTAAGGAGGCCCTCTCTGTGCGAACGTACTGGCCGGTGGGAGGCTATTGGCGGCAGAAGGTGATCTCGTAAGTACCCTGGCCCTAAGCCATGGAGCGCTTTAAAGGTGGTCACCAACATCTTGAAGGACTAAGCAGTAACAAATCAATGAGTCCTGATGGCACTCACTCCGGAGCTCTTAAAAATCTCAAATGTAATATTTATGACAGCCTAGCAAAATAATGTGACTTGATACTCAAATAAGGTTCCATCTCATAGAATGATGGATAGATGATCAAGGGGATTACCAATTTTTAAAAATGAACCTGGGGGACAACTGAGAAATTATAGGCCAATCAATTTAACTTTTGTTTTGGATGGATGGAAGAAGGAAGGAAGGAAGGAAGGAAAGAAGGAAGGAAGGAAGGAAGGAAGGAAGGAAGGAAGGAAGGAAGGAAGGAAGGAAGGAAGGAAGGAAGGAAACTTGCTGAAGTAAAATCAGCATGGATTCTGAAAAGGTGAATCCTGCCTCACTTTCTGTGGTTTCGTGGGGCTTTTTAAGTGTCAAAAGGCTTGTGGGGAGAGGTAACTCTGTTGACATTATACTTAGATTTTCAGAAAGCCTTTGAGGACATTCCTTATGAAAGGCTCTTGAGTAAACTTAGTGGATATGAGATAAAAACTCCTGCCCTTTTATGGGTTGTTAACTGGTTAAAAAAAAAAGAGCAAGAAGCAGAATGGAACTAAATTCATAGGCAACGTTCTCAAGTCTGGGGAAATGTAGTAAGAAATGAAGTTTCTCAGAGGTGATTATTGGGACCAGGTTGTGGTGGGATTCAGCTGGTTCGCACTTGTTCAGGCGAACCAGTTGTTAAATTACACTCCCACCCCACTATCAAAGTGGATCCTAGGTTCTGCACTGTGCTGCAATGGAGAAATGGGCAACAGAGTGGTCAGCACGAGGGAAGGAGAAGGGCACTTTTCCTTTCTTCTCCCTGCTCCTCTTCCTTCCCTCATGCCAGCTGCTCCATTTCCCATTTCTCCATTGCAGCACAACACCCAGGATCCACTTTGATAGTGGGGATATGTGTGTAATTTAACAACCAGTTCACCAAGGGTCAGGTTGGCCATTGCAGGAGGTTCATCCCACATGTGTGGTGGAACTGGAGGACGGGGATGGATCATGCCTTCCACGACAGCCAACCTGACTCTGGGCAAACCGGTTGTTAAGTTATTTGAATCCCACCACTGGGACCAAGGTTTTTAATTGGTTTATTAAAGATCTTGATTGATGGAGGAGCAGTTAACTGAACTTGTGTATGATACACAATGATTCCAGCAGGTGAAATCCAAAAGTAATTGTGAAAAAGAGAGAGAGAAAGAGAGAAACAGACAGAGAGAGAGAAAGAGAGAGAAAGAGAGAGAGAGAGAAACAGTGAGAAACAGAGAGAGAGAAAGAGAGGGAGAGAGAGAAAAAAGGGGGTCACAGGTTGTCTTTACCCTAGTGCTTTGGTACTCAATTGCTTCGAAACTCATCAAATTTAGTACTCCATTTTGTTCCAGTACTCATCGTTTGTTGTTACTCAACACGCATGCTAGAATTTTGTCAGTGTCAGCTGCCTTGTGACTCACTACATCAGAGGTCCCCAACCCCCTGGTACTGGGCTGCGGGAGGACAAGTGGCAAATGCTCACAGCTCCGTTTCTTTGAGTAGTGGGGGCTCGTGCAGGAAACTCCATTTCCCCGCAGTCCGTAAAGCTGGAAAGGCTGGAGACCCTTGCACTTATGGGAAAAAATTGTTTGATACTCATTGTTTTTGGTACTCATCCTGTCTCTCAGAACCAATTAATGATGAGTACAAAGGTACCATTGTATTTGAATTATTTCTATGAATGATGCTATGCAAAGTTTAGAGAAATCTTTTTGTTTTCAACAAGGGCCTTTCTCTTATGTACATATTTACCTACTATGTACTCGGCTGTCCCAGGAAACTCAGGGGACTGGGGTCATTTTCGCCAAGTGATAATAGAGGGTTTTGGGGCAGCTGCAAAGTTATCAGTGATGGCTGTTGGAATGAAATCTGCGAAAAGGCACTTTGGAATTCATTTTCACCGCATTGACAAGTTAGATTTTCCACTCCCTTTTCACTTGCCCTTCTGCGAGAAAATGAAATTCATTTTTTCTGCTTAGGTGGACAAAGAGTACGTTAGTTTCCAAAATTTCATATGGGTTGTTTGCAAAGTCAGGCCAAACACCTGAGGGTCTACTCTCTAGGCAAGACTCTCTAGGCAAAATCCCGAAAGAAAGAAAATAGGGCGTATTTATTATCAAGGAAAAAGGGAACATGGTGGCTCACTGGCTAGGATACTGAGCTTGTTGATTGAAAGGTCGGCAGTTCAGGGGTTCGTATCCCTAGTGCCGCGTAAAGGGGTGAGCTCCCGTTACTTGTCCCAGCTTCTGCCAACCTAGCAGTTCAAAAGCACATTAAAAATGCAAGTAGAAAAATAGGGACCACCTTTGGTGGGAAGGTAACAGCATTCTGTGCGCCTTTGATGTTTAGTCATGCCGGCCACATGACACTGTCTCCTGGTGATTGGAGCAAAGTCACCCAGTCTGCTTTCACACCTAAGGTGATACTAGAACTCACCGTCACCTGATGATTGGAACAAAGTCAACCAGCTGGCTTTCCTGCCTAAAAGAGAACTGGAACTCACACTTTTCTGGTTTCTAGGCCAGCCTCTTCATCACTGCACCGAACTAGCTCTCCAACGTTCATAAACCAATCCCAAATTCAAAGTGCATTTTGAAGCAGATACTACATAAGCAAAGTTTGAACACTTCAATGGAATTGAAAATTGGAAGCTTAAGACTGCTGAAACCTAAAATAAAAATTAAAGATTTATTCCCAAAGCGTGCCCCCTCCCAACCTCACAGCCTGGGTTTAATGATGAAGTCTGCAGTTGTTATTATTGGCACGTCCATTATCAATTCTCAATAAACCTTGAAGATAAGAGGGTTGTTTCCAATTTCCGCCCGACACAAAAACATCTCGGAAATGTGCTTCAAAGCCTCTACCTAGCTCGCACATTCTGGGACGCAATATTTCACATTTCCTTTCTGCCTTGCATTACGGAGATGCAGACGCCTGATTAATGTGCTTCACGCTCCTTCTTTTAAAAGCTGCATCAAAAAACAGATGCAGCCTTTGAAAAAAAAGTTTTCAGTCAGGAAGAGAAGCCAAAGGATGCTACTGGTGTCTCAGTCCCCATTATGCTCATTCAGGAACCTTCGGCCAAGCAGTTATGCAAGATGGAACAATAATATTTCATTCTTACTTGCATTTTTTAATTTGGGGTGTGTGTGTGTGTGTGTGTGTGTGTGTGTGTGTGTGTGTCCAGAGGTGGGTTTCAGCAGGTTCTGACCAGGGGTGAAATCTAAAATGTTTTGCTACTGGTTCTGTGGGCGTGGCTTAATTAGTGGGCAGGGCTTGGTGGTAAGGTGACTGAGTGGGCGTGGCTTGTTGGTCAAGTGGGTGTGGCCAAGTCAATGTCACTTCTTTGCCCTTTTTTAACCTACAAAGCACAACACAACACAACTGGCTCACCCACAATGTAAAAGCAGCTGTGCTAGACCCAAAATGGCCCCTGCAACAAGCAGGAACCTCACACAGCCACAAAAAGCCCAAATAACCAACTTTCACACTTTACACACACAAAATTCCACATACAGCTTTGTGAGATTTTGTGTGTTAATGCAGTCAGAGTGAAACATTACCGAAACACACTAAATTTCAGAAAGCTGCACAAATATTATTTAATTTTATTTTTATTTTTATATAAAAGCAGCTAAATTTAAAACTTCCTAAACTTTAAATAGCTAGGTCTAAAAAAAGAACAACTAAAAAAACCCCCCAATTAACTATTTTTTAAAGCTCCCAAAGGGGAAAAAAACTTACCCAATTGAGGAAGGCAGGCAGGCAGGCAGATAGAGCTGCTCACCAATGAGCTTGATTGCAGGCAGGGAGATTCAGTTGCTTTCTGATGCAATGGATTGCAGGGTTTACAGCAAGCGAAGCAAGGCAGGCGTTGTGACCAGCAGCTAAGGTAAGCAAGCTGGAGGCCGGTTAGCAGGCAACTCAGCTGGGATTGTAAGAGCCATTTAAAAGAAAAAAAAGGCTCTGATGATTGCGCGGCTCAACTGAGCATGGGGGGCGGGGGCAGGGATTTTTGTTACCAGTTCTCCGAACTGCCCACCGCCATCGCTACCTACTCACCCAAGCCGGTCCGAACCGGGAGCATTTCCCCCCTGGTTCTGACTAGTTCTGGAGAACCAGTAGCAGAAATTTTGAGTAGTTTGGAGAACCCATCTATTCTCTGCCTCCCAAGTCCCAGCTGATTGGGAGGAAATGGGGATTTTGCAGTAACCTTCCCCTGGAGTGGGGAGGGAATGGAGATTTTACAGTATCCTTCCCCTGCCACGCCCACCAAGCCACACCCACCAAGCCAGGCCCACAGAACCGGTAGTAAAAAAATTGAAACTTACCACTGTGTGTGTCCCCTTTACAGATTAACAGAATTGGAAGGGACTTTGTAGGTCATCTAGTCCAACCCCAAGCCCAAGCAGGAGACCCTACACCATTTCTGACAAATGGCAGTCCAGTCCCTTCTTGAAAGTCTCCAGTGATGAAGCTCCCACAACTTCTGAAGGCAACTTCTGTTCCATGAGTTGATTGCTCTCCCTGTCAGAAAATTTCTCCTTATTTCTAAGTTGACCAGTTTCCATCCATTATTCCTTGTCTGGCCTTCAGGTGATTTGGAAAATAGCTTGACTCCCTCTCTCTGTGGCAGCCCCTCAGATATTGGAATACTGCTATCATGTCTCCCCTGGTCCTTCTCTTCACTAGACGAGCCATGCCCAGTTCCTTTAACCTTTCTTTGTATGTTTTAGTCTCCAGTCCCCTAATCATCCTGGTTGCTCTTCTCTACACTTTTTCTAGTCTCAACCTCTTTTTTATAGTGTGGTGCAGTGGTGGGTTCCAACTGGCTTTACTACCGGTTCTCTTCATGCACGCGCTTCGCATATGTCACATATGTGCTAGTCGTTCCCAACTCTAGGGGGTGGTGCTCATCTCCGTTTCAAAGCCGAAGAGCCAGCACTGTCCGAAGACGTCTCTGTGGTCATGTGGCCAGCATGTTTAAATGCCAAAGGTGCACGGAACACTGTTACCTTCCCACCAAAGGTGGTCCTTATTTTTCTATTTGCATTTTTTACGTGCTTTCAAACTGCTAGGTTGGCAGAAGCTGGGACAAGTAATGGGAGCTCACCTTGTTACGCAGCACTAGGGATTTGAACTGATGAATTGCCGACCTTTCAATCAACAAGCTCAGTGTCTTAGACACTGAGCCACCGCATCCCTCCAATAAAGCTTAAAATCCCTTTATTTCCTGATGTGCTTATTGACTCTGGATCCAAAAGGACCAATTGCCTGGTTCAATCACCTGATCACTGTCCTGACACTTGGCCAAATATTCAGACACCCATCTTTCAAGTGAATCTAAGAGAAAGATATCACGTGGAAATTTATTCTATGGGACACCTTAAGGGGTGTGTAGAAAGTCAGCACCCACCCACCCACCTAGAGAATGAAATATTTTGGGGAATATTAAAAAGGCAGGATAGAATATTTCCCCTAAAGGAGAAATGAGGAAAAAAATCTTAAGGGAGGCAGAAACCAGACCCAGTCTCCCTGCCCCTAAGCAGAAACTAAGGAGGCCAGCTTTTAGAAATGCAGATTTGGTAATCCATTCAGAAAGACTGGTCCAGACAGAAACTCCAGATAAGCAACAAGCCAATGATTGACAAGATTAGCTCAGACAAACACTTAGGATTTGCATTTCCCCTTTCGCCATAACCCCATAGGAATCTGACAACAGCCATTAGAATATTAAAGGACATGGTCTTGCATAGGAACAGGAATCTCAAGTACAAAGCCCAAAGAAGGTATAAAAAACCCATCCACTCTCAACTCCATTTTGTCAGCTGTCCCAGAACTGCACGCCTTCTGTGTGTGTTGGTTCTGTTCACCAATAAACAGAATCTTTCTTTCCAATCAGCCTCCATTTTATTCCCAGATTGGAACTGGACCTGGATATTTCTTCCAACAGGTGTCAAAGAATTGGAAAGATGTGTAACAGAACTCAAGGTGTGGGGGAGTGGTGGGATTCAGCTGGTTCGGGCCGGTTCAGGCCAGTTCAGGTGAACTGGTAGTTAAATTGCTGGCTGGCCCCTCCCCTTCCAGGAGTCCCCATTTGCCCCATTTTAGCTCCCAGGTAAGTGCAGGGAGGCCTATTAGGCCCAAAACGGGGTGCGGGGGGCTGTAGCACAGCCCCCCCCATTGGTGGGATTCAAATAATTTAACAACTGGTTCTCTGCCCTAATGACCAGCTGGGTAGGCATGGCTTGGTGGTCATGTGACCATGTGGGCGTGGCCAACACAACATCACTCACGTCAATGGGCGCTTTGCCTTAGCTGTTACAATGTAATAAGGGTTAACCAGAGGGGCAGTTTCTGTAAGCAGGGCAATAAAGATTAGGCTAGAAATAACAGCAGAATGTTTCCTTCCTGCCTTCCTTACAGGATTAGTTCTGTAAAGTGGAAAAAAACAGAATAAGATTTCTTCCAACAACTGGTTCTCCGAACTGCTTAGCAAGTTAACAACCAGTTCTCCCGAATAGGTGCGAACTGGCTGAATGCCACCACTGCCGCCCCCCCCAACCTGTTTTTGCTCCCAGGAGGCTTCAGACCCAAAAAGAGGCACAGGCGGGTGGCGTGTCCCCTCTCCCACAGCCCATTTTTGCTCCCAGGGAGGTGCAGGAGATTGAGTGCTGCCTGTCACACACCCCTAGACATGCCCACCATGGCCATGCCCACCAAGCCAGTCATCAGGGCAGAGAACTGGTTGTTAAATTATTTGAATCCCACCACTGATGTGGGGCCATGACTGTCTTCTCAACAAAACACCAGCTGTAGTTCCCTGGATCACAATCTGGTCCGCTCAGAAATATTATAAAGAAAAAAATGATCAAAGAATTGCTGGGATATCCATGCGAATAAGGTAGGGAAACAGGAGTTATTTTCCCAGGGGAAAAGAATAATAATTGCACAATAGATTTATCATGAATTAAGATGCATCATTCAGAGACGTCCCGTTGTAAATACGGTTTCAAAATTCAAAAACCCAAGAGCAACACATGTATTGGGGGAAAGATAACCAGGAACAGATTCATTTTAAAGTCTGCACAGGTAGATGTAGATATTATCACGGTTCGGTTGGAAGCTTGTGCAGCAAACCAGGAAGATCTTGTCTCTCAAGGCTGCCAATCATCTGACTAATCTTATGTGGAATGCAGCAAAGGAATAGAATATCAAAGCTCATTTTCACAATCGCAGCCACGAGGAATCTAAATTGTACTAACAACATAGTTCCATCTAGTACGCCTCACTTTATTTGGCTACATTTCAGTTGGTTCTCCCTCATCTACTTCAAAATATCCTCCAGGCATTTATTTAACAGTATCCCAGTCTATCTGAAATAGTATCTAATGCAGTGGTGGGATTCAAGCAGGGGTGAAATCCAGCAGGTTCTGACAGGTTCTGGAGAACCGGTAGCGGAAATTTTGAGTAGTTCAGAGAACCGGCAAATACCACCTCTGGCTGGCCCCAGAGTTGGGTGGCAATGGAGATTTTGCAATATCCTTCCCCCAGGAGTGGGGAGGGAATGGGGATTTTGCAGTATCCTTCCCCTGGAGTTGGGTGGAAATGGAGATTTTGCAGTATCCTTCCCCCAGGAGTGGGTGGGAATGGGGATTTTGCAGTATCCTTCCCCTGCCATGCCCACCAAGCAACACCACACCTTGCCCACAGAACCGGTAGTAAAAAAAATTTAGATTTCACCACTGGATTCAAGTAATTTAACAACCGGTTCTCTGCCCTAATGATTTCTTCTAAGAAAGAAATGCCCAGGGTGCATGCGCGTCCTTGCTAAGGTACTTCCAGTTTCTGGCACACGCATGCGTGCCGGCAAGCAAGTCTTCCGGTTACTGCCATGCATGCGCACCCGCCGATCAGCTGACCAGCGTACATTCTCACATCGGAAAATGGAAGACCAGCTCTTCCAGTTTCCAGCACTGCCATATGCACAAAGGCCAGCTGATTATCCCATGCACATGCACGCCAGAAACCCAGAAGAGGAACGGACGACACCATGCCTGCCAAGCGACACTTTGGGCACGCGTGCCATAGGTTCGCCATCAGGGGACAGGGTTTCCTGCCTTAGCAGGGGGTTGGACTAGAAAACCTTCAAGGTCCCTTCAAACTCTGTTATTCTGTTCCTATTCTATTCCTCTTCTGTTCTGTTCTGTTCGGTTCGGTTCGGTTCGGTTCTATTTAATTAATTAATTTATTTATTTATTTATTTATTATATTTATATACTGCCTTTCTCCCATAGGACTCAAGGCGGTGTACATTTTAAAAGATCATTCACATGTTCATGTTTAGCCCCGCCTGTTGGAACATCAGGGTCTTGAGGGCACGGCGGAAAGCACGGAGATCAGGGATATTCCGTATCTCTGGGGGCAGTTCATTCCAAAGGGTTGGAGCCCTCACAGAGAAGGCCCTCCCCCTGGGAGTCGCCAGTCGGCATCATTTGACTGACGGTACCCTGAGTAGTCCCTCCCTGTGAGAACGAACTGGTCGGTGGGAGGCTATTGGTGGCAAAAGACGGTCTCGTAGATACCCAGGTCCTAAGCCATGGAGCGCTTTAAAGGTGATGACTAACACCTTGAATCGCATCCGGAAGACCACCGGGAGCCAGTGCAGCTCGCGCAGGAGAGGTGTTACATGGGCGTAACGAGTTGCGCCCATAATCACCCACACGGCTACATTCTGGACCAGCTGGAGCCTGCAGGTGCTCTTCAAGGGGAGCCCCATGTAGAGAGTATTACAGTAGTCCATACGGGAGGTGACTAGGGCATTAATTTCATAGCCTCGCCATGAGCATCAGAGGAGAGAGAGACAAAGGGGGTAAATTACATCATGTCCATCATGACATTATAGCTCAAATAATCTAGAGTGTGCCAGCTTGTCTGGATGGGGGTTGTCAGTCCTTCTGGATGGAGAAGTGGACAATGTGGCAAATACGAGTGTCAAAGTGTGTTCAGGGTTCCCCTCTTGCTATGAGGGGGCCCCATCTTTATTCAGCTGAATAAATGCATAAAGCTTATGGAGGCAAATACCTGGACTCTTTACACCGAGCCACGCCTGAAATCGGCAAAACGTCAGAGGGTCACGAAAAGTGTTCACAGGACCCCAGAATGTTGCAACCGTCATAAATACATGCCAGTTGCCAAGTGTCTGAATTTTGATCACATGGTCACGGGGATGTTGCGATGGTCCTAAGTGTGAAAAACGGTCTTAAGTCACTTTTTTCAATGGCGTTGAAACTTGGAACCGTCACTAAATGAATGGTTCCAAGGGGAGGCCTCCCTGTAATTTCTGCTGGTCTTGACCTTCTTTGTCTTCCGTTGGTAACCTGTTTAAGCCTCCTTAGCCACGGCCTGTTTATTATCTCTGTTTCCCCAGAAGAAGCAATCAACCTGGTTTGTGTGCGTGCGCTCCTGGCGAGTTTCATCCCTGCCTGATTGAGAAGCATCCCTGCTGCTCATTCCGCAGCAGCAGATGGATTGCCTCTGTGCCTCGAAAGGTGATTGACTTTGTGACAGGCAGAGGTCACCTGCAAATCAAATTAGTTCGAAAAACTGATTTTGGCTGGCCGCAAAGCTTTTGTTTTGGCTTCCGTTTTGGGAAATGAAACCCGGACCTTTCTGGCTTTTGTTTTCCCCTTCTAGGGGGGGAAAAAAGAAAGATAATCTACTTATTCTGTACATGGTGACACTGAAATGCAAACGAGAGCATCTGCTTCCCTTCAGTTGTGTCTCCTCTTTCTTCTCTCTCTGTCTCTCTGTCTCTCCCTGTCTGTCTGTCTGCCTGACTCTCTCTCTCTCTTTCTCTCTGTCTGTGTGTGTGTGTCTGTCTGTCTGTCTGTCTGTCTCTCCCTCTCTGTCTCTGTCTCTCTGTCTCTGCCTCTCTGTCTCTGCCTCTGTCTCTCTGTCTGTCTCTCTGTCTCTCTCTGTATGTATCTCTCTCTGTGTGTGTCTGTCTCTCTCTGTCTCTGTCTTTCATCTCTTTCTCTGTCTCCCTCTCCCTTTCTCTCTGTCTGTCTATCTGTCTCTGCCTGTCTGTCTGTCTCTGTCTCTGTCTCTGTCTCTGCCTCTGTCTCTCTGTCTGTCTCTCTGTCTCTCTCTGTATGTATCTCTCTCTGTGTGTGTCTGTCTCTCTCTGTCTCTGTCTTTTATCTCTTTCTCTGTCTCCCTCTCCCTTTCTCTCTGTCTGTCTATCTGTCTCTGCCTGTCTGTCTGTCTCTGTCTCTGTCTCTGTCTCTGTCTCTGTCTCTGTCTCTGTCTCTGTCCCTCTCCCTCTCCCTCTCCCTCTCCCTCTCTGTCTGTCTCTCTGTCTCTGTCTCTCTCCCCACCACCACCACCACACAACAGCTTTCTGGACAGCTTTTTTGTTTTTAATCTTCTTGCCCTCTTGAAAATGTACCTGCTTTTTTTTTTTTATCTCAAGACAAGGCGCTACATCTACTGTGGTGTAATTTACATCCTCCCAAAGGAATAGAAGTTAACCCTGAAGTATTTTGACAGCCGGATATCAGCTAACATCTACCTCTAGTGTCACAACCGTCTCTCTCTATGTGTGTGTCTGTGTATGTGTGTACATGGGTGCATGCAGACACCCCCTCTCCCGATGCTTTGATCTTTTCTCAGGCAATTTGTGTTCTGCTAGGATTCGATAGGAAAACTCATGCTGTCAAATTGATTCTTATCTTTAAGAAGATAAGAATGATGTTCCTTAGTGGTGTGGATTAATATTCTTTGTGCATTGCAAAATTCTCAGCCTTCCAATCATTTGACTTTTGGGTTCCAGTAGCACACGGGTGTCAAACTCAATCATGTCATGTGTCTGCAAACTTGATGAGTTCCCCATCTATCCCCTCGTCCAAATCATTGATGAATATGTCTTTGCGCATGCCGGAAAGCTGAGCTTCCAGTTTCTGGTGCGTATATGCATGTTGGTCACCTGGTTTTATGGTTTTTGGCGCACATGCACACGTGAAGTGACCAGTGTTCATGCGCTCGCTGGAAACCAGAAGCTCAGCTTCCTGGCATGCAGGAAGGCCAGCTGACCAGTGCACATGCGCACGCCGGAAGCTAAGCTTCCCGGCACATGCGAAGATCAGCTGGCTGGCATGCATGTGCATGCCGGAACCCCGAAGAGCAATGGGCGATGACTGACATGCCCAGAGAGATGCTCTGCATGCCACTTCTGACACACATGCCATAGGTTCACCATCACAGGTATAGGGTTTCCTGCTTGTGCAGGGGATTGGACTAGAATACCTCCGTCCATTCCAACTCTGTTATTCTATTAATCGATAATCACAAACATTTTCCCCCAGGATTGGTTGCTATGATGTCTTTGGGTTGTGTCAGAAATATCCCCAAGAATGGACGTTGTCACTGTCAGAATGCATTCCGTTACAAGACCTTGGTGAAACTCAGTTGAAAGTCAATAAAGTAGTCAATTCTCCCAGCGTTGGTGTTTGCAGTGTTGCTACAATGATTTCATACAGACCCAAGTCTTCTACAGCACAGAGAATTTGTTTCTCACAAGCCATAAATATCTTGTTCCCCAATAACCAACGTAATGTTATGGCATTTCAATTTAATTTTATGTTCCAATTTCCTAGGTGTAACAGCAAGATTGATATTTTGGGAAATTAGACATTGGTTCCTTGGTAGTCCTGTGCAAGAAAGTTTCTTTGCCTGACAACCTGTCTATGAGTAAGGGATGTCATGTGGAAGTGGAGCACAGCGAGGGAATTCACATGTTGTTGCTCTTGTAGTTTTGTGTACTATAGGTGTATGGACAACAACAGAGCCCAGAACTATTTCTGCAGCGTGCTAAAGGTAAGGTTGTATGGGGAGCATTATTTGTGTTGACTTATTTTCCTCCTGATTCAAGCATGAGTTTTCAGCAAGAATTCAAGTTCTAAATAATTTCCCAGGTGCTACAGAGAAAAATAAGATGTTTATTCATTTAAGAATAAGCTCTGGTGGCTCAGCAGACTAAAGCAGTGTTATTAACTGTTATTAACATCAGCTGCCTGCAATTACTGCAAGTTCAAACCCCACCAGGCTCAAGGTTGACTCAGCCTTCCATCCTTTCTAAGGTGGGTAAAATGAGGACCCAGTTTGTGGGGGCAATAAGCTGACTTTGTATAAAATATACAAAAGTATGAAGGCTATTGCTTAATGCATTGTAAGCCGCCCTGAGTCTCCGGAGAAGGGCAGCATATAAATCAAATTAAAAAAAAAGAAAAAAGAAAAAAAAGAAAGAAAATCTGTTAGCCGCCCACTCATTCTCCGTGATTCTGATTGGCTTACAAAAATAAAAACCCCATATATGAACAATAAAAAACAGTGACACACACACCCTCCGGGTCAACAATCAATCAAACAATCACACAATGGTCCTGGGGAACCCATCACACTCTGGGTTCCCCAGGACCATTGGCAAAACCAGGTCTTCAGTCTTTGCGAAAGAATGTCAAAATGGGGACCAATCTAATATGGATGGTGTTCCTGTTGTGGTCTGCCAGCTGCCAGTGGAGCTGGTGGCAGACTCAGACAATGAGGAGGTTGGGAAGAACTCTGGCCAGTTCTGGAGTCTGGGGAAGACTCTGATGGATGCTCTGCATTGGACACAGAGATGGACTACTGTAATGCTCTCTACATGGGGCTCCCATTGAGGAGCACCCGGAGGCTCCAACTGGCGCAGAGTGCAGCCGCGCGGGTGGTGATGGGAGCGACATTGTGCTCTCATGTGACGACACTCCTGCGCGAGCTGCACTGGCTCCTGGTGGTCTTCCAGGTGTGCTTCAAGGTGTTGGTTACCACCTTTAAAGCGCTCCATGGCTTAGGACCCGGGTACTTACGGGACCGCCTACTACTTCCAATAGCCTCCCACCGACCAGTACACTCCCATAGAGAGGGGCTCCTCCAGGTGCCGTCGGCCAAACAATGTCGACTGGCAGCCCCCAGGGGGAGAGCCTTTTCTGTGGGGGCACCCACTATCTGGAACGACCTCCCCCCAGAGATTTGGCGGATCCCGGATCTTCGTGCTTTCCGCCGTGAGTTAAAAACTTTTTTGTTCCATCAGGCGGGCCTGGCATAATCTCTCCCCTCTTTGTAAGAAAATTTTAATTTCATAATCCAAATTTTTAGATTCGGGATTTACATATTTTAAAAAAAACAGGTTTTGAATTGTTGGGGCAATTATTTAATTCGGTTTTAATTGGTTTTTAAATTTTGTATTTATGTCTTTTATCTTTGCCTGTTCACTGCCCTGAGTCCCCTCGGGGAGAAGGGCGGTATATAAATCTAAGAAAGAAAGAAAGAAAGAAAGAAAGAAAGAAAGAAAGAAAGAAAGAAAGAAAGAAAGAAAGAAAGAAAG
>WNWU01000003.1:61304124-61314570 GCA_012654045.1 Ptyas mucosa
TCATGGTGAGCTCCGATCGGAGGAGGAGGAGGGGGGGGAGGGGGGGAGAGGAGGAGAGGAGGAAGAAGAGGAGGAGAGGAGGAGGAGGAGGAGAAAGAGAAGGAGACAACGACCAGCAATAAGTGAGATGGGCACAGTTATGGTGTTCCCCCTGGAAGACCCAAATGAGGTTTGGGATAGATTGACATGGAGAAAATCTAACTATGTGGTTTCTAGGAATTGAAAATAGCGTAATGGTAACTAATAAATCAACAAACAGAGTAAAATAAGAGCTTTCATGCAACTTTTACATCCAGCTTGAAAGCAGAATTAGGCACTCCTCCTAACAGCCAGGATGCTCACAACTTCCTATTTAGGAGGGGTCAGAATGACAGTGTGATCTGCCATGCTGGGTAAATTGTGAAGCCTTTTTCCACTTTCACATTCAACACAACTTTATTTTCTAATTTACACTTGTCCAGATTTTACTTAGCAGCTCCCCAATTTAAAAAGATCTCATACATCACAGCACACACCACCCTATATATCAGTCAATCTAATGCACACTAAATTCAGTACTATTACTTGCAAGCTTAAGTATAGTGGACAAATACTATGAGGCTGTTTGAAATGAAATTCGCACAAAAAGAGGATCACGTTCCAATCTACATTTTAATTTATTTTTAAAATCAAACACATTTGGAAAATAGGAAAACCCAAATGTAAGGAAGGAAAAATGAGAGATGTACAGATGTGACTATCCAGTTGTGATTCCAGCAATCAGTACAGTTTAAGTCAATGCTAGGGAAGAAATCTCTTTTATGGGGCCCTTGATGCTCTCTGAGCAAACCCCATTCCCTTCTAGCACTGATGATGTTACATAGTTGGGTAACGAAATGTCCGAAGAAACCAACCAAACTCAGAGACTGTCAGACTATTCATGAACTGGCAGAGACATGGTAACAAGGTCAGCCAATAAATAGGCATAGCAACTAAGTCAGCCAATTGGGGGCTGACACAGACTGGAGCCAGGGCATGTCTTAGTCTGCAGCTTCTGAGTCTGTGCAGAGAATTGAAACAGAAACTAAACAAGTCTCTGCTGTACTGCTGCCTGTGTGTGAACTTGTCTGTTGATCTGAGCTGAAACGAAACTGTTCTCAACTGCTGGCACTGTATATATATTCTTGTATATAAAGAAGTTTCTTATTTAAATGAATCCTGCTGAATCAGTTTATCTGTGTGTGCTTCTGGATTTGATTTTTGCAAGAAACTCTGATAGAGACCACCAAGCACCCCACAGTTCAAAGCCCCCCAGTGCTACAAATATTCTCTTCTATAATCTCTTTTAGGGCCCAACTTTCTTTCTGACAATCAGTTGGACTTCAACCTTATTGGAAGAGCTTGTCCCTTCAAACTAGAAAATTAATAACGGGTCCATTTTTTTTTACCGTTCCGTATTTTTTGGGATTTTAGGAGTTATAGCAGATGGGCAAGGAAGCCTCCAATTTCTTTCGTTCTTTCATGTCCCTATCTCTTTTCTTATTCTGAAAGCTCAGCTCTTATTTGAAATAGCTGTTTTGCTGGACAGCTTCCAGTTAATTAACTTGATAATAAAGGCTACCATGAAAATCGCATCTCAAAGCAATGCGTTCCAGTCAACACTCTTCCTCGCCAAATGGTAATAGCATTATGTCTTTTACTGGGACAAAAGTAATCATTTTCCTACCCCCCCTCCCCCCCACCCACCCCCATCCTCAATAAACTTCTTTCCTCTGAATTTGTTATCATATCCCTACCAGCTGCAGAAACAGGATGAAAGAATCCAGTCTGTTCATGAAGGCCGGCTGTTTGCTTGCTAATACCCAATTAAACCATCTCTTCCAGATGGCCAGTTTATCTCCCCTTAATCTTGCAGATACCATGTTGTTCCTAGATTTTTTAAAACAGATAAACCCTGAAGGACATACATCTTAAGTCAAAGCCATCTTGTCATGATCCAATCAAACAGGACGCTTTTATTTTTCAATGCAGAAGGTATGCGATTGTCGTTTAGAATATTATTCATTAGATTTATATCATGAACTTGCAGTATTTAACAATACAGTTGGAAGGGACTTTTGAGGTCTTTTAGTCCAAGCCCCTTGCTCAAGAAAGAAACCCTATATGATGACGAACCTATGGCACGGGTGCCACAGGTGGCACGCGGAGTCATATTGGTGGGCATGCGAGCTCAACTCTGGCACGCATACGTGCGCCAGCCAGCTGATTTTCAGGCCTTCTGGGCCCACCAAATGGTTGTCCAATCTCTTCTTAAAAACCTCCAGTGTTGGAGCACCCACAACTTCTGGAGGCAAGTCTCCAGAAGCTCTCTACATGGGACTCCCCTTAAGGAGCACCTGGAGACTCCAGCTGGTTCAGAGTGCGGCCGCGCAGGTGGTTATGGGAGCGACATGGCGTTCCCATGTGACACCATTCCTGCATGAGCTGCACTGGCTCCCGGTGGTCTTCCGGGTGCGCTTCAAGGTTTTGGTTACCACCTTTAGAGCACTCCATGGCTTAGGACCTGGGTACTTACGAGACTGCCTTCTGCCACCAGTAGCCTCTCACCGGCCTGTACGCTCACATAGAGAGGTGCTCCTCAGGGTGCCGTCAGCCAAACAGTGTCGACTGGTGGCCCCCAGAGGGAGAGCCTTCTCTGTGGGGGCACGGGCTATCTGGAATGAGCTCCCCCCGGAGATACGGAGGATCCCAGATTTACGCACCTTCCGCCGTGCCCTCAAGACCTATTTATTCCAACAGGCTGGGCTGGCCTACTTCCCTTTTAATTGTAACTTTTAAAATTGGTTTTAAAACATTAGGGGTGTTTTAAATTGTTTTGGGCCAAATTATTTAATGGGTTTTTATATCGTTTTTTAAATTTTGTAATTTGTGTGTTTTATCTTTCTGGCTATTCACCACCCTGAGTCCTTCGGGAGTAGGGCGGTATATAAATCTAATAAAATGAAAATGAAAATGAAAAGTCGTTCCACAGATAAATTGTTCTCACTGTCAGGAAATTTCTCCTTAGTTCTAGGTTGCTTCTCTCCTTGATTCGTTTCCATCCATTGCTTCTTGTCCTGCCCTTGGGTGCTTTGGAGAATAGCTTGATCCCCTCTTCTTTCTGGCAACCCCTGAAATATTGGAAAACTTATAACAAAGTAAAGAGTCTCTAGCCAAACTTATTTTTAACTATTAATGTAGTGTCATCAGTATAAATGGGCTCTATCCAGAAAAAGAAAATTCATCCATGCTTCAAGGGAATTATGGTTAAAGGCAGGGGTGGGTTCTAAATGCTTTTTTACTACCAGCTCTGTGGGCGTGGCTTATTTTGTGGGTGTGGCTTGATGGTCATGTGACTCGGTAGGTGTGGCCAACTCAATGTCACTCACATCAAGGGGTGCCTCGCCTGGCCCCTCCCCTCTCAGTCATTCCTTGTCACACCCAGCCTCAACGTATCTATAGTTCTGTAAAAATGTTGTTCACCTTTTTTCAACTTTATTATCTACATACTATAGATGCACTTTCATGGACCACTGAAAGGAGGAAATAGTTCACATGCTTTGCCCAAGAGTGTGATAGGCAACAGGCTTTTAAGGGGCTGCCAGAAAGAAGGTTTGGGGGGGGGCAATGTATTTCCCAAAGCACCAGAAGGCAAAACAAGAAGCAATGGATGGAAACTGAACAAAGAGAAAACCAACCTAGAACTAAGGAGAAACTTTGTGACAGTGTGAACCAATATAGGTGAACAAATATTTCAGTACTAATTTCACATATAAAATAGCCATTCGAATTGTACGGATTGTACAGTTATAGAAATAAAGTTGATTTTAAATCTGATAACAGCAGCGAGGTTATTGGTGGCACAATATTGGAAGAAGAAAGAAATACCCACCATGGAGGAATGGACATTAAAAGTGGTGCATTTGGCGGAAATGGCGAAAATCTCTGCATATCTCAGAGACTATTCGAATGAAAGATATATAACAGAATGGAGAAGATGGATTGACTATATCCAGAGTAAATATCGGACTAAAAAACTTCAAATAGCTTATGAATGAATATTCTGTATAACTTGTCAGTGGTTTATATGCATATTGTTTCTGGGTGATAGGAGTTAAAGATCTAGGGTTAATAGTAATTCAATGTATTGTTAGCTTATTATAGCTGTAGGTTTGTTAAAGGTTATAGCCTGTGCTAGTCCTGGGAAGTTCAGGGGGGTGGGGTGGGGGGGAAGAATGGGAGGGGAGGGGGGGGGGGGGGGGGGGGGGGGGGGGGTTGGGGTGGGGGGGTTAGGGAGGGGGACGGGAGGGGGCAGAAAATATCTGTATTCATTATAAAACTTTTTAATAAAAAAAAATAAAAAAAATAGCCATTCGTGTAATCCAACCTGCATATTTTTCAAAACAGTCATTAGTATTATGGTTGATGTTTGACAGCAAGCCTAAAAGTCAAAGATTGCAAAAGTGCTTCTTTCTCTGTATGTATACAAAACATCACATACCAGGAATAGCGTATTAAGATGGACTTAAAGGGAAACAATGTAAGGAAGAAGTAAATAGAGGAAGGGGTGATTGGAAGATCTATGGAGACGATCAAACTCTGTTTAGCCAGTTCAGGTTGTTTTTTTTTTTAAAAGGATTCTCCCAAAATCTTCTTTAACAGGATTTATTAAAAGATTAAAGGATAAGGCTGCAGAAATTTCAGCAAGTGGATTGCTTTCACTTCAGAACGCAATTTATCTTCCCTTTGGTTAGGATGGAGGGTTTTTTTTTTTAAAAAAAGTCTTAATCTAATAGCTTTTTTTTGTGAACAAGAAAACTGACTGCTTTCCTCTTAGGTAACCAAGGACAATTTGGAAAATGTGATGATTAAATTTGTCCTTTAAACTGAATTTACAATGCACACATTACTCAAATAGAGAACACAATGCATTGTACATACGGGGAGGGAGTAGTCACAAAATAAGAATTGCAACTCACGGGTAAAGAAAGAGATGGTTAGAAGACACCTGACTTTGAACAATAAGCTTAAATCACCAGGACTGGAGCAATTATATATAAAAGCCTTAAAGAAATCTCTGCATATTAGTTCAAAATTCCTTTCTGTGATCTTTAAGAAACTGCAAAAGACAGGCTTGATTGCAGGTGTCAGAGGAAACACAAAAGTTCATATTTTCACAAAAGGGGGAAAAAAGGATCTAAGTAACTAGCAACCAGTCAGCTTAATAGCAATAGCACTTAAGACTTATATACCGCTTTACAGTGCTTTACAGCCCTCTCCAAGCGGTTTACAGAGTCAGCCTATTGCCCCCAATAATCTGGGTCCTCATTTTACCCACCTTGGAAGGCTGAGTAGATCCTGAGCCTGGTGAGATTCGAACTGCCAAATTGCAGACAGCTGGCAGTCAGCAGAAGTAGCCTGGGTTCAGCTCCAAGTGGGGAAAAAGACACTGGAAACATGGAGACTGCTTGGAAAGATGATTTAATGGTGGACAGGATCACATGGTTTGAGTTCCTGAACAGAAAAAGGGGGCGAGACGCAGTGAGTCCCCGGGTTTTATGCCCTCTCTGGCTTTGAACTTCCTGGAGCCCTGAAAGAGTATCCTGATTGGTTGTCAGACTCCCAGGGGGTTGGGGTCTTAGCTAGCCTTGCTGGCTGATGTAATCTTCCTAGGTGCCATGTGGTGAGTTTCTGTTGCTAGATGGGTCCTATTGTGTTGCAGATGGTGGTCCATTGACAAAGATTGAGTTTCTGCCTCTGGCCCATTAACAAAGGGTGGGGACAGGAAGGTGGGAGCTGCTTCGTCTTTAAAAACATGCTTCTCCATTTCTCATCCAGGGAAACATAATATTCTGCCTTTTTAATATTTCCCAAAATATTTCATTCCTCTAGGAAAGGGGTGGGTGCTAACTTCCTACACATGTCTCCCCTAGTCCTCCTTTTCATTAAACTAGACATATCCAGTTTCTGCAATCGTTCTTCATCCCCTAATCATCTTTCTTACTCTTCTCTGTACTCTTTCTAGAGTCGTTTTTACATCGTGGCAACCAAAACTGGATGCAGTATTCCAAGTGTGGCCTTACCAAAGCATTATAAAGGGGTATATTAACACTTCAAGTGATCTTGATTCTATCACTCTGTTAATGCAGCCTAAAACTGTGTTGGCTCTTTTGGCAGCTGTAGCACACTCCTGGCTCATATTTAAATGGGGACTCCAAGATCCCTCTAGCAATTACTACTATCAAGCCAGGTACCACCTATACCAGTGATAGTCACCCTTTTTGTTGCCAAGTGCCCAAAGCGTGCATGCGCTTGCATGAATGCACGTGCGCATGTCTGAACCCCCAAAATGCAATGTGAGCACCCCCCGTGAATGCACCCCACCCCCGTGCAGGCACGGATGTCCCCCGTGCATCCTCCCTGCCCCCCAGCGCATGCAATCTCCCCGCGCCCCATTTTGGCTTCCAAGTTGGTGCAGGAGGCTTTCCAGGCCCAAAATGGGGTGCCGGGGGACATGCATGCGCAACCCCCCAAAATGCAGGGCGAGTTCCCCCCGTGCATGTGCCCCGCCCCCACATATGCACCCAGCCCCCCCACACATGTGCACGTGCGTCCCCAGCATGCGCCCTATCCCCTCGCATGCATGGCAGAAACCCAAACACCAGCTGGCCACCGGGAGGCGCAGTGGAGCTGGGCTGGGGTGACAGCTGGCGTGCCCACAGAGAGAGCTCTGCGGTGCCATCTGTGGCACACGTGCCATAGGTTTGCCATCACGGACCTATACTATACCTGTGCATCTGGATCTGAACCAGTAATTCCATTGCTATGGGAGGAAACATTGTTCTGCAGAAGAACAGAGTGCCAATATAGTATTTTGGTGGATGGTATGCCGTACTGCTCCTTGCTGTGAAGGAGGACAAAGGATAATATCTCACACTACAATTGGGGAATTAGAAGCCTTTGAAATGCTGAATTACAGAAGATTACTTAAAATTTCATGGATTGAATGCATATAAAATGAGGCATTCTCACTCCCAAAAAAAGAATTGAGAATACCATCAAGAAAAAGAAACGGTATTGTTTAGGACACGCGCTATAAGAAATATCAGCTACTTCAATTAATTATATAAGGGTTCAAGGGAAACATGACATTAAAAGATGGCTCACAGCCAGGCGAAAATTCTGTGTGCTTGGTTTGGCAAAATTAAATTGACCTTGCTTTGGACAATAACATCAGAAGAACAAATAGCCTTGGTGTGTGGAGACAGCATTGAAAAAAAGAAGCCAATATCTTTCTGCCGAACTGCTCACATTTAATAGCAAGAATTGTGGATGCTATATTTCCCTTTCCTTGGCTCAAAGAAAGAAAGAAACCTTATTTACTTAGATGGTTCCTTCCGGCTCATTTTAAAAGAATTAGCAACCTTTGGTTTTATGATAGACTTCAGAAACTGACAATTTAAGCAGCAATTCAGGATATGCTTAGACGGCTAGCTGCATTAAAAATAGGCAAATATAGGTTCGAGTTGGAGCCCAAGCAATTAAGGAAGCAAGCAAAGATGAACTTATCAAACGTGCAGAAATTCCATTTCATCACTTCAAGAGTAGAGCAAATGTAAACATGATCTCACTACCAAAGACAGAACAATGATTGATGAATAATTACTAGGGAAGTATTGCAGGACCCCGTCAAATGAACTTATCATGAGGAATAAATGTAATTAATTGCCATCAAACAAGAAATATGAGACCGTTATCAAACGTTGAACTGGTGCTACCTAATATCTTCTTCAATACATCGGTCAAAGGACCCAATGGTGTTTTTTCAAGAGGCGACTGGATTTTCTTTGTTGAAGATGTTTTGCTTATCATCAGCCATCAGAGCAGAGCTGAAGAAGCTTCTGGGATGAGAAGCGAAGTCTTCAAAGAAAAACCCAAAGAAAATCCAGTTGTCTCTTGAAAAAAAAGCACCTTTAGGACAACCATGACCTGGATGACTGAGAATCTCCATCGGTCAAAGGAGCTAAAAATGTGATCAGGTCATGCATACTAAGAGAAGGAAGACCAGCCGGCTACCCATTGTGCCACTTAGAGTGGGCAAAACTGCCAGGAGCACTTGCCACATTTTTCTGGATTTTTCTTAACTAGGAAGGACTTTCTCTTGTCAATCGAGACGGTGAAATGAAGGATCCAGGTTTTGGGTCTAAACAGGTACATATTACAGAAAATGGGGCCCTAAAATTTGGCCCTTACAAAACAGCTTAAATAGACTGTTCAAGAAATACATGGGGCTAGAACTCACAGTCTCCTGGAGATGGACCCAAAGACACCCAGCCAACTTTCATGCCTAAGGTGGGACTAGAATTCTGTGTCTCCTAGTGATTGGCCCAAAGTCATCCATCTTTTATGTCTAAGACAGGAATAGAACTCACCACTTCATCATTTCTAGTCTGGTACCTTAACCACTAGACCAAACTGTTGGGTGGCTTGGTTAGAGACTGAATAAGAACTGGAAGGGAAACAATGCAGGCAGTGGTGGGTTTCAAAAAATTTTGCTACCGGTTTGGTGGGCGTGGCTAGGTGGGGGGCATGTGACTGAGAGGGCGTGGCCAACTGATGTCACTCATGCCCACACCCACTCAGTTACATGACACCCCCCACCTAGCCACGCCCACAGGAAAAGGTAGGAAAATTTTTGGAATTTCCATCTATCTAACCACGCCCTCTCTTCACCAGTCACCCCCGTTTCCCCTCCTTTAGCGGCCCTGGCCCTAGCCTCACTTCCTCCTCCACCACCGCCTCTTTATTCAGGCTGCTTGCCTTCCACGGTGGCAGGTCCAGAGTCCAGAAGTCAAGCTGACCAGAGTTTTCAGCAGCCCCCAGCCAACCGCCTCAGCCGCAAAGCGGCTCTCAAAGGGGCAGCAGGCCGCAGGCTGCCAAAAAGTACCAGAGGTCGCGGAAAAAGCTGCTGCCATCACTGCCATGGACTTGCAAGGCAATGGGATGCACGTGTGCGAAGAACATGGCGGTGACGAACATGGCAGGCGGAGCAAACAAGCGGCGACCAGGGGACTGGTTCGGGGGCGTGGCCAGCCAGCCTCCGCTACCAGTTCAGTGACCTTGGCCAAATTTCCATCAACGGTTCATGCAAACTGGTGCAAACTGGCTGAATACCACCTCTGAATGCAGGATAACTATTCAGTATAGCCCGAAAGACGCAAAGTCCTTCACTCAGGTGAGGAACTCTCAAAACCCCTTTCTTAGCTGATAGGTAAATACAAGTATTTTCCTGGAACAGAAACCCGAACCGAATGGACTAATAGTTTGACGTAGGGCCATTTCCTGTTCTCAAATGAAGGTTTGATAGGCATCGTGGCCTCCAAGGGGGAAGACAAGGAAAACAATTGCCGGTCCAATTCCCCCCCCCCCCCACACACACACACAATTCCCTTCTGTGGGACCAATTCATTTCACTGATCGATGCACAAGAGCAAATGTGTGAGCAGCATTCACTGCAAATAAATGAAGAAGAAAGAGGATCCGACAGAACGGTTCCACCCCATTCACTGCAGCCCTTTCCTCACTGACTGTTTTGCACTTAAGCCAGTTGTTTGTAGGGCTGCTTTTCATTCCATTCCCCTTCTTTCTACCTGAATAGGCAGAAGAAATAAATCAGACCTTTTCGTCTGATACAGTCAAGTTGATGGCTCTTTCTTTACTTTCTTTATTTATATCTTGCCTTATTAATTTTTATAAACAACTAGCTGATAACCCAGCGTTGCCCGGGTATTTATTTATCCCAATTTTGTATTAGACAGGAAAAAGAATGAATTATATCTATAGTGTCAAATCGAAGTAATTTTATTTACAGGGTTTTAAAAGTATAAGAACAGTGTTTTCGTTGTTGCTGTTGTTGATTTTTTAAAGAATCAATCCCCCTTACCAGAGGGAGCCCCCTTGTGGAGTACTGTGAAGCCGTTACCATGGCAACTCCACTGTGCTGTACAGTAGAAGCCATGCCATTTTAAGGCACAACAGGCTGTATCTTAACAGAACTTGAATCCAAAATGCACACTATCACTGTCAAAAGTACTGTGATATGACACTATAGATATAATTCATTCTTTTTCATTTCAGTGGCCCAGGCATTCCAGAGTTATGCTGGAACACACACACATACACACACACACACACACAGAGAGAGAGAGAGAGAGAGAGAGAGAGAGAGAGAGAGAGAGAGACTGAGAGGTGTTAGGGGTGTCTTACCTCCACAGTATTTTTTTCAGGTGGTAAGTCATCTTTACACCAAGTTTGGTTGAAATTGCTCAAGGCGTTCCAGAGTTGTGCTAGAACATAAACACACACACATTGATAGATGATAGATAGATAGATAGATAGATAGATAGATAGATAGATAGATAGATAGAT
>WNWU01000003.1:61314580-61335715 GCA_012654045.1 Ptyas mucosa
GATGGATAGATGGATAGATGGATAGATGGATAGATGGATAGATGGATGGATAGATAGATTGATTTAAGATACAACATATCTAATACAGGTTACCTTGATGTACATAAATAAATAACTTTATTGTCATTGTACGTGTATACACAGTATATCCATACAATGAAATTCACTTAACACCCAAAGACCAGGTCCAACACACATAACAATCCCCAAACACACTCCCACCCACCACAATTCTCCACCCCTAAACCACCCAAATATCCACACAACAGACCAAGTAATACTGTCCAACAGCTCACTGATGGTGGCCCTTTAGTTCATTGTTGAGTGCAATTATAACTCTGGGATAAAAACTGTTCTGAAAACATGTGGTCCAAGTTTTAATTGTTCTGTATCTTCTGCCAGAAGGCAACAGTCCAAAAAGATTGTAAGCAGGATGGGAAGAGTCTCTGAGAATGTTATGCAACTTCCTCAACAGCAAGATTCAAAGATGTTGTCCAGGGCTGGTAGCTGGAGTCCGATGACATTTTGGGCAGTTTTAATGATTCTCTATAGAGCTTTTTTGTCCGCTACAGAGCTGCTCCCATACCATGCAAGAATGCCATATGTCAGGACATTCTCAATGGTGCTGTGATAGTAGGACAGAAGTAGATGCTGAGATAAATTTATCTTCCTGAGCATTCTCAGGAAGTACAGCCTCTTCTGTGCCTTCTTCACATTTTGCTAGAGAGAAGTTCCCTCAGGATGGGCTCCAGCACGAGTCCCAAAGCTCAGAAGACTAAACTTCTGGTCCCAGTGACCGACCCAGATTTGTGAGATATCCTTGACTTACAACCATTTGTTTAGTGACCATTCGAAGTTACAACGGCACTGAAAAAAGTGACTTATGACCATTCTCCACACTTACGACCGTTGCAGCATCCCCACAGTCACAAGATCAGAATTTGGGCACTTGGCAACTGAGTCCTATTTATGATAGTCACAGTGTCCCCAGGTCACATGGTCACCTCTTGCAACCTTCTTCTGACAAGCAAAGTTCGATGGGGAAGCCAGATTCACTTAAGAACGGCGTGACTAACTTATTAATTGCAGTGATTCACTTAACAGCTGTGGCAAGAAAGGTTGTAAAATGGGGCAAAACTCATTCACAACTGTCTCATTCAGCAACAGTAATTTTGGACCCAGTTGTGGTTGTAAGTTGAAGACTACCAGGACTCCTTTTTATTTTCTCCAGAAGACAATGACAATTCTGTTAGACAGAGTGACTAGCCCAAAGTCACCCAGCCAGTTTCAATGCCTAAGGCAGGACTAGAACTCACAGTCTCCTGAAGATTGGCTCAAAGTCACCTAGCCAGGAGCCTGAGTGGCGTAGCAGGCTAATGCCTCCTATTAAGGCAGCATTTAACATCCAGCTGCCTGCAATTACTGCGAGTTCTAATCTCACCAGGCTCAAGGTTGACTCAGCCTTCCATCCTTTCTAAGGTAGGTGAAATGAGGACCCAGTTTGTGGGGGCAATAAGCTGACTTTGTATAAATATACAAAAGTATGAAGGCTATTGCTTAACGCATTGTAAGCCACCCTGAGTCTCCGGAGAAGGGCGGCATATAAATATATTTTTTTTAAAAAAATGCCTAAGGTGGGACTAGAACTCACAGTCTCCTGGTGATCGGCCAAAAGTCACCCAACCAGCTTTCATGCCTAAGACAGGATTAGAACTCACAGACTCCCGGTTTGTAGCCTAGTGCCTTAACCATTAGACACAAACTGGCTCTCTTTTGAGCCCCGTTAACAACAATAGAAATCAGTTGCACCTTTGAACTAATGAATGTTATTTTTGCTTCAGAGCTGGAGAGATTTGCTCCTCAGATCCATTGGGAATCACCTGGTTTTTGGGGGTTTTTTTCCTTTTATCCAACCTTCATGCCGGCATAGATGTGTGCGCTTATTAATTCATGTGTCCTAAATCAGCCACGTCTAAGCAAAATGCAATTACGGTTGCTGTGTGACGGATTCTGGGCTCCTTAGCATCCAACCCTGGAAAGATCAATATCCATCATTTCATACCCTGGAAAATTCAATAAGTAATTGCTCAATTTGCCACACAGCTACACAAGCCGTAGAGATTTTTTTTTTTTGGCCATCTGCTCAGTGGTGACAATATACATTCCCCCTTTGGTGTCTCTGCCAAGTTAACTGATTATACCTAAGCTGTTGGGTCAAGGATGTAGCAAGTGCCCTTAAGTTGGAAAACTAAAATGTTAGGTTTTTTTCTCATCTGCATTTAGGGAAAGTTGGTGATGCTCACCGAAATACTAACAGACAACTGGTGGAAGGTTGCCTGCTAGTAGTTAATACCAGTGGTGGGATTCAAAAATTTTTACTACCTGTTACGCGGGTGTGGCTTGATGGGCGTTGCTTGGTGGGCATGACAGGGGAAGGATACTGTAAAATCTCCATTCCCTCCCCACCTCACTAACCTGCTTTCCAGCTCCATTCTCCTGTGCTAGGCAACAAAAGAAGACCCAGCCAATCAGCTGG
Organism: Ptyas mucosa; assembly: GCA_012654045.1. Classification (NCBI taxonomy): domain Eukaryota; kingdom Metazoa; phylum Chordata; class Lepidosauria; order Squamata; family Colubridae; genus Ptyas; species Ptyas mucosa. The sequence goes on from WNWU01000003.1 coordinate 61,317,117, forward strand.
GACTCGATCCCTGGGACTCGGGTGGCAGCCAATAGATTGGGGGGGGGGGGCAGCCAGAGGTGGCATTTGCCGGTTCTCTGAACTACTCAAAATTTCCTCTACCGGTTCGCCAGAACCGGTCAGAACCAGCTGAATACCACCTCTGGTTAGTACTCAACTCAAACAGTTCAGATTGCCCCAGGAGCTGTTGACAGAGTTCTACAGAGAGAATTATTGAGCCTGTCATTTGTACTTCTATAAGTTGGTATAACAACTAAAATGGAGCAGTGTAGACTCCAACGGATAGTTAGAACTGCAAAAACAACAACAACAACAACAATTGCAACTAGTCTGCCTTCCATAGGGGGTCTGTATATTGCATGGGTCAGAAGGAGGGCTGGAAAAAATATCTATAGACCTCTCACATCCTGCACATAAGCTGTTTTAACTTCCTCCCCTCAGAATGCCACTACAGGACATTGCACGCCAAAGCAACTACCCACAGAGACATGTCTATGGAGATTCTCAAGTCATCCAGGTCATGGTTGTCCCAAAGGTGATTTTTCAAGGGGAAACTGGACTTTCTTGGTTATTCTTTGAAGATGTTTCGCTTCTCATATCAGCTCAGAGCTGAAAAAGCTTTGGGCTTCCAGCTGATGTTCCGGCAAGATCGTAGATGAGGAGTAGGTCTCTGCACTCCCAGGTCACGTTCTCCCTGCTGGAGGGCTCTGAAAGGAGCTAAAGCCACCCTGTAGGGGTGGTGAAGAAAAGAGGGGTACTCTGCAGGTCACAGAGAGTAGCAACTCTCCTGCTTGACCCAGGGCTTCTTCCCTCTCATCCACAATGAGGAGAAGAGGCAGCCATGAAGCTGAGGCAACAAAGGAATGTGCAGGAGTGGTGTAAATGAACAGTGACTGGAGCTGGGTGAGAAGATTCCTTTTTTATTTAGACCCTAACTTTAAAAGAAAAAAAGAAAGAAAGAGAAAAATCCAGGAAAAGAGATTCTTTGACCTATTTCTTAAAGCGGCGAACAATCATAGAGAGAAAAGAAAGGAACCAAGGGGAGAAATACTAAAGATGTTTTAAAACATAGGAAATTGGATTTTTAAACTGTGTATACATTGTTTTGGAAAGGCATTATAAAATGCTGGAACTATCTACTTGAATTTACTTGAATTCGCTTCCATAAATTGAGCTAAATTTGGATTAATCAATTTATCAGACTTGAAACAATGCTGAAACCTAAGCTGAGGGCGCCATCTACTGGTGAATGGAAAATATACCATACCTATATGAGTCTAGGAATTCCTGATATGAGAAATAAATAACATTCATCTGGAGGTTTGTGGTGATACTTACTGTTCTATAACTATCTACTTTATGACTACTGGAGGCTCTATTGTGAGAATAAGGAAGACTCTTAAGTAAAGTCTAAAAGTCTGCTTTTAAAGTTGTTTTTAAATTTGTTTGATAAATTGGGGAGTTTTAAATTTATTTGGGGCCAAAGCATTTAATGTATTTTAATTGGTTTTTAATGTTTATATTACGTGTATCTTATCTTCTGGCTGTTCACCGCCCTGAGTCCTTCGAGAGTAGGACGGTATATAAATTTAATTAATTAATTAATTAATTAAATAAAGTAAAGTTACTCTTGATTTGTGGAAGCTGCCTGGACTACTTAAATGGAACTGATTGATAATCCTGAGACGTAAAGAACTATGATTATTGAACTTTCTGAGGAGCAACATTGGACTTGAATATATTGTTTTTGGACTTGAGTAAGAGCAGGACTTATTTTAATAAGACAAGATGCTCCCTCAGTGGGAAATAAGTGAGATTTCAAGAGAAATGGCACTGATGTTTCAAAGCATTAGGGGTATTATGACAAAGAGCCACAGAGAGATAAAGAACCTAATGCAAGGCATAAATGGGAAAATAGAAAATATGCTACAACTGATAATGAATGAAGAGTCCAGGAAAGAGAGGAGACAGTAGAAAGAATGGAGGAAAAGTTAGAACAGACAAACCAGGAAACAAAGCAAGAAGATGAGAAGATGATAAAGATAATAATTACTGATGAAATAAACCAAGGGAAAAGTACTTTAAGAGATTTAAAAATGGAATTGAATAATCTGGAACATACTTTTGAAAGGGAGATAGGGGTTTGGGTGGACACCATGGAGATGGGAGAAATACACAGACTGAATGGTGAAGACACAGATGCTGATAGAGACAAAGATCCAAGAGAGGAGTATGGGAGGCAAGCCAAAAAATGAATAAGAATTGAAGAATTAAAACGGGCCAGAGATGATGGATAGAAAGGAATTATTTTTTTCTTTTTTAAAAAAATTATAATTATGGCTTGATTAAAAACTGAAATAGAGGTAGAAATAAGAATACACGCCTTTATATAAAGCAATAGTTAGGACCGTAACAACTTAAGACCGTAATTGGCAGACTCGATTATGGTCACAAATTGAGAACCACCTATAAAGCACAGGGATATCTGTTTGCTTTGAAGCTAACATTAATGCAAACCCAGCGTTGGTGGATTACAAACTATAGTTCATGGCCTAGCATTAAACGTAAAACCAGTAGACCATGGCTTAATCAACAAACTAAGATTAAAGAAATCACATAACATGTCAACCCAGCAATTATAAGGTAAATTCATATGTTTAACTCCCAGAGAATTAGTTATATCTTCTTTCAAGGAGAGAACTAATCTAGAACTACAGACAAATTTAGAACAATCAGTGGAACGGTTTGCCTCCAGAACTTGTGAATGTTCCATCACTGGAGGTTTTTAAGAAGAGATTGGACAGCTATTTTTCTGAAATGGTATAGGGTTTCTTGCTTGAGCAGGGGGTTGGATTAGAAGACCTCCAAGGTCCCTTCCATCTCTGTTATTCTGTTATTGTAATCTGTGGTAGAACTGCTGTCCCAGAAATCTTTAAACGAGCAATATGGTCACTTTCAAAAATATTATCATGTACATTCAACTGTGATTATCTAAGATGGTTGCCACTAAGAGTTTTCAATAAGACTTTAGAGAAAGTTGTGAGACTTGACAACTGAAGCCAGGTGGAGTCTTGCCAAGTTACAGTGTCAACCCTTCTTCCAACTGTTCCAGAAGCACCAAAATGTCATTACAGTCTAGTTCATAAATCTTGGCGTGGTTGGCATTTATTGATTAAAGCTCCGAGGTAAATTGATCAGTTGCTCTCCCTTCTACTCTCTCTCTCTCTCTCTCTCTCTCTCTCTCTCTCTCTCTCTCTCTCTCTCCTTTGCCAGCAGGTTATTAAAATAATACAGTGGGATGTAATAAACTCCATATCAGTGACACATGAAGATAAGACTGGAGTCCTACTACAAATTTTGAACGCGGGCCAAGGAATGGTGCCCTTCAGCCACCATTTCATTTGCTACCTATTTATTGAGAAGAGTAATTTTAAGAATTTATCATTTGCCTTCAGTTCTGGCTCAGAGTTCTTTCGTTCAAAAATATCTACCCTATTACACAGCTTATCCTAGAAGGTGGTATCAGGAGGAATTTCTGAATGTTAGCTTTAACTCTGAGTGCTGAGCTATTTTAGACCTATTTCCATTTACTTCTTTCAGCATAAAGGCTTTCTGTATATAAGAAGTGAGCCTTAAAACGGTTGGTTCTACCAGACTTTTCTCTAACCTGGGGGTGAGATGACCTTAAATCACTCTTGATTGTCTTGACAAGTCCCTGAAGCATTTTTTCGCAAGGTTTTTCAGAAGTGTTTTGTTAGTTTCTTCTTCCTAGGGCTGAGAGCAGATGCCATGGTCATGAAGTGAACGCATTGTTTGCTGTGAAGTATTTTTTCACAGGAAATTGGAAGCAAAAGCCAGCTTCTGGCAAAAAGCATTGTAAATCACAGTCACGTGACTATAGGATGCTGCAAACGATCGTCAATTCAAGCTGGTTGTCGAGTGCCTAAAATGCAATCATGTGACTTCTTTGTGGCAGCCCCTCAAATACTGGAATACGGGTGTCATGTCACCTCTAATTCTTCTTTTCTTTAGTCTTGTTGTTGTTGTTAGTTACGAAGTCATTTCTGACCCATCGCGACCCCATGGACAACGTTCCTCCAGGCCTTCCTGTCCTCTATCATCCTCTGGAGTCCATTTAAGCTCACGCCTACTGCTTGACTCCATCCAGCCACCTCATTCTCTGTCATCCCCTTCTTCTTTTGCCCTCAATCTTTCCCAGCATTAGGCTCTTCTCCACTGAGTCCTTCCTTCTCATTAGTATTTGAGTTTCATCTTCAGGACCTGGCCTTCTAAAGAGCAGTCAGGGTTGATCTCCTCTAGGACTGACCAGTTTGATCGCCTTGCAGTCCAAAGGACTCGCAGGAGTCTTCTCCAGCACCAGAGTTCAAAGGCCTCAATTCTTTGGCGCTCAGCCTTCCTTATGGTCCAACTTTCACAGCCATCCATTGCAACTGGGAACACCATAGCCTTGACTATACACACTTTTGTTGGCAGGGTGATGTCTCTGCTGTCTAGATTTGCCATAACTTTCCTCCCCAGGAGTAAGCGTCTTTTAATGTCTTGGCTGCAGTCCCCATCTGCAGTACGGTAGATGTACCACTTGGTTTAACCCAAGACCTGCAGAAAAAGGTAGATTTTTAAGGACTGTTTGAAGCTTGCTCAAAATGGGAGCCAGATGGATCTCAAGGAGAATAATGTTGTAAGGCATAGATACTGCCATAGAAACACCACATTTCCTAGGTCCCTTCAGGTGCCACTGTTTAATGGGTGAGACCCGGAGCACACCAACTTTGTCTGCTCATACAAGATATGTAACCAAACTTTGGGCTCTCAGCAACACGGCCATATTTACAGATGTTTGCAGCTTCTTGAGATCACGTGTCCACATTTTACAATGGTTTCACCCCCCCCCCAAAAAAAGGACTTATTTTCAATTTCCAGCAAAACTACATTCACAGTGAATCCTTGGTTTGCTTAATGACTGCAACATTTGCTTAATGACCACTGGAAAAAAATGTTGTAAAATTGGGCTGGTTCATGTGACTGACCTGTTTTACGACCGTTACAGCATACATACAACCGTAATGGGCACGCTTTTTTTTAACAGTCATATTCAAGGACTATTTGCCAAGAGAAAATAATACATTAAATCAGTGCTGAAAAGTATAGATCAAGTTGCAACATGTTCCTACCAAAAGGAATTTCTTGGATGTGGCACAAAACCATATATAATAGCCACCCCCAACTTTTTGGGAACCAGGGACCCATGAAGAGAGGTTTTTCTGTGGACCAGAGGGGGCGTATTTTCACTTGCTTGCAGGGCCTGGTTGCCACACCCCAGTGCCAGTCCATGGACTGGAGGTTGGGGACTTCTGGTATATAACTGTTGTGGCCCGTCAGCAGCCACTGCAGCTAGTAGCTGATTCCAACAGCGAGGAGGCTGGTGTGGTGCTGCGACAGCAGCCTGTGCAGCTGGCAATTGAGTTGGATAATGAGGAGGCTGGAGAAGATGTGGTGCTAGGGGTGGGGATTCAGCCAGGGCCTTCAGAACCTCCAGAAGCTCCCATAAGTGAAGAGGAAGAAGAGGAGGAGCCTCTTCTCGATGCACGGGTGAGCAGAGCTGCCAAAAGGCAGGAGTGGTTCCTCAGGAGGAGGTCTTCTCGAGAGTAAGGCTTGGGACTAATTGGCCACTCCCTTAGCCTATTTAAGGAGGAACGCCGACTGAAGTAATTTGCAGGGAACAACTTCATTCACATACCTTTGTGTCTTGTCTTGCTTATCTTATCAGCTTCCTGCAAATTGCTTCTGGGCATTCTGCCAACCACAGTAAGCTTTCAGTATTATTCTTTGAATTCTTGGCGGCTGTTAATACAGTTAATTAACAGCCGTTATTGTAAAAAACTGGTTTACAAGACTTTGTGTGTGCTGCGTTCTTTGGGGTCCATAGCTGGGACAGAACAATAACATCGTAATCCAAGTATGGTTTCCAATTAGAATTAAACTCTACATTAGATTTACTTTGTATATGGGAAGCTGTTCTTCACAATGAAGCATACTCCTGCAATTTAATTAGCCTCACTTTCAAAGAAGGAATCAAAGATCTTTTCCATTAAAAAGCATATAAAATCCTGGCAGCCATTAACACATGCACTGTAGTTCAGCGAGTTTGGAAGGAATGCCTAGTTTAATGAAATTTAATAGAAATGTCTCGGTTTGAAATGGAATTAAAACATTCAAAATCTATTCCATTACGCTATGAATCATTCTGCAGGATTCGGGGGATTTTACAACATTGCTGCTATATTTGAAAAAAAAGGATCCAATCTGTTTGTTACATTTCTCACATTTCTTTTAGAGAAGCGATTATTCCTTTTAAGAATCAAGCCTAAAATAATCAACCAGCAACAACCCGTCTAATAGCATTTATTTTTAAGTAGGGTATTCAAAATCAGTTTAATGCTTTCTTCCACTGAAATCCCAACTGTTGTGCATTTATAACCACATTCAATCGTTTAATCATACAATCTTCAACATGTTCATATTTTGAGCCACTTCTCAGATATATATATATATATATATATATATATATATATATATATATATATGTATGTATATATATATATTGCTCTTAATAGATATTCAGAAATACATATTATGAGATTTCCCACATGTAGTCAAATCCCATCATGTTCCTCCTTGTTTCTGTAGTTCATTTGTTCCAGTGCTACTTACAGGAAGTCTTGGATATCAATAAAACATAGTAAAGCATTGTGTGCTAAAAAGCTCAAAAGTTTTTTTATCTTTGTCCAATTAAAATCAACCTTGCCACCTAAAAGGTTATTGTTTCTTGTGATCCGCCGGCGGCCTGCAGAGCTGGCAGCAGAGTCAGACAGTGAGGAGATTGGGGAGGAACATGGGCCAGTCCTGGAGTCTGGGGAAGGCTCGGACGAGGGCTCTATGTCAGAGGCAGAGAAAGGGCCATCTGAGAGGTACGTGCTGCCTGCTGCCTGCCTCCAGAGTCGGACCTCAACAAGACAGAGGAACAGGGGGAGCCTGTTCCCAATCCACGCATGCGCAGAGCTGCCAGAAGGCAAGAACAGTTAAAACAAAAGGGACGACTTGGGAGTAGGGCTTGGAGATGATTGGCCCCTCCCATAAGATTTAAAAGAGGAGCGAAGGCATGTGGGCCTTTGCAGGAAGCAACGTTGTTAATTCTGTGCAGTTTAAAGTCCGAAGATCTGTTTGATTCTGGACTCCGTGTGGCATTGCCAATTAGGTCTTTGGCAGCGTGTCAAGGGAGATAAAGGTGGGTGATTATCAGCCTTATCCAGGAGGACTCTTTACAGCTATTTGGGACTCATCTGTGAATGAACAGAATTCACACCTGTTGAAATAAAAGAGGTTTTTGGGACTACTCGTGTGTTTTACTGACTCAGGAAGCCTAGGTCAAAACATTGTCTTCCCACTGAGACCAACTTTTTAGTATCTTCATTTTCATAAAACTAGACACTTAATAATGAAGGAAGGAGGGGAGGGGGAGACACCCCGAATTTAATATTTCCATGTATTTATCCAAAAGTGCCAATACAGGCAATTTAATGCAGGAACGAATATTTTCTCAAGCAGATTTGGTAGATAATATTTTAAATCTTATTATTTCCAACCTAAGTGCAGTTAATCTAACTTAATGTCAATAAATATCTCTGATAGGGGTGAGGGTGCCCAATGCATCAATATAGAATGTAGAACATAGAATAATAGAAGGGACCTTGGAGGTCTTCTAGTCTCTGAAATGGTATAGGGCCATGATGGCGAACCTATGGCACACATGCCACAGGCGGAGGGCGCGCGATCTTAGCTCCAGCGCGCATGTGTGCACCGGCCAGCTGATTTTTGGGCAAAAATGGCCTCTCCCCCCCACCGCCCCCGGAGGCAGAAAATGGCCCATTTGCCAACTTCCAATCCCACCAGAAGTTGACAAATGGGCCATTTCCTGCTTCCGGAGAGCCTCCAGGTGGGGTGAGGAAGGCCGTTTTCGCCCTCCCCAAGCTCCTAGAAAGGCTCTGGAGCTTGGGGAGAGAGAAAAACAAGCCATCATGTGCCAGGAGCGGGGGAAGCGGGAGGGGTGTCACATTCGACCTCCCCCCCAGCTCCTGACACACGATGGCAAAAAGGTTCACCATCACTGGTAAAGGGTCTCCTGCTTGAGCAGAGGGTTGGACTAGAAGACCTCCAAGGTCCTTTCCAACTCTGTTATTCTGTTCTGTTATTCTTCTCCCCGATCAATACTTGTATGTATCTCCTCCTGTTAGCCAAGACATAATTACCAGTAATAGTGAAATGAAGCAGTCATATTTCAGAGCGAAGCATGCTGGAGAATCATCATCTCTATCATTCTCACAAAAAACTTTCTTGGGGGGGAGGAAAAAGATTAAAAGTCAACATTGATCCAAGTTAGTACTACTATAGAGAAAGTCTGAGAGAAAATCAGAGGTTTACTTGCATGCGTTACATCCATGAAGTCAATGACCAATCACATATGATTAAAAAGTCATCAAATATAAAAAGGACGGTATAATGCTTTTATACACAGCTATAAACCCTGAAAATGGCTGTAAGACTCTTTACAACCCTTTTCGAGGTGTTAAATTTCCCATCTGATAGTATAAAATGAATAAAATTATCCGCAGAAATGGGAGACTTCAGTTCAGAAGCAGAATTATTACAACAGGGTGAGGTTTAAAAAGATGTTTAAAAGAATTAGTGGGCTGAAGTCTCAATTTCTTCTATACCATAAGGCAGTGGTGAAATCCAATTTTTTTTACTACCGGTTCTGTGGGCGTGGCTTGGTGGGTGTGGTGTGGCTTGGTGGGCGTGGCTTATTGGGCATGGCAGGGAAGGATACTGCAAAATCCCCATTCCCTCTCCACTCCTGGGGGAAGGATATTGCAAAATCTCCATTCCCATCCCACTCTGGGGCCAGCCAGAGGTAGTATTTGTTGGTTCTCCGAACTACTCAAAATTTCCACTACCGGTTCTCCAGAACCTGTCAGAACCTGCTGGATTTGCTCTGAACCCCTGTCCCCCCCCCAGTAGTCCTTGACTTACGACCGGCCATTACAACAGACCCCATAAAAGCTACGTACAACTCCAATACAGCTCCAATGGTCACCTCCCTCGACTGCAGCCATGTGAATGCAGCACTTGGCAAAGTCATTTGGCAACCAGCTTGCATTTATGGCTGTCTGCAAAATTCCATAGTCACACAACCTCACTTTATAACTAGCATTTGCTTCTGATTTCTGGCATAAACTGGCCTATAGCAGACAAACAGCCAGCTTAAGAACCACCACAAAAAGAGGTTGTAAAATGGGAATCGGTCACATGATGACCCACCTTACGACATCATGAATTATGTGACCATAACTACCGATTTCAATGATGGTCGTAAATTGAGGACTACCCGTATAGTTATAGCTTCCCTCCACTATCAAGGAGAGCAAAGAAAACGGTCAAAGGCAGAGCTCTACTTTGTGTTGACAGATAATACAAAGTAGGTAATTCACTACTAAGAGTTTGCTGTTGTCCTGCCAGTACAGATAACCTATCATAGTCTGAACTCTAACTCAATAACTCCATGGCCAACAGAGTGTGACATAACAAGCTACATTGGCAGAAATCACCCAAAGATGAACTACTGAGGGAAAGCCAGAGGCAGCAGCAGACATGGAAGGAAAATCAAAGTGTAGGAAGAAAAATCCCGACCGGTTCCAAGCCGGGAGATAGATGCTGGAAATAAAATGGAGGCTGCCTACAAAGAAAGAAAGTGTCTGTTTATTTGGTTTCCAGAAATGTCTGTGACAGCAGCATGTTTCTGGGATGGCTGACAAGATGACTGGATGGATCTTTATAAGGTTCTGGGGTTTTGTGATTGAGATGCTCCAGGGAGGTTGTGCAATGTAGTGAACCTTGTGTCTTTTGCTATTTCAATGGTGGTGGGTTAATCCCATTATGTCCTCAAGATCATGTCCTGTCCTTAGAATTTGGGTGGGGGGATATAAATTCTTAATCCCATCAGATCCAGCTTTCTGTGGCAGCTGTGGCTGAAGGCATTTTGTTTATGAATAGGATGGCCTGGATTTCTTAATGGGCACAAAATATCCATCCCTAAAGACTTCATGGTTCTACTTGAGGCATCTTATAGCAGGAAGATTGGGGTTGTTTTCTGCCTTTAAGAACATGTTTTTCCATTTCTCCTTTGGGGAAATATAATATTCCCCAAAATATTTCATTCTCTAGGTAGTGGGGCTTCCCACAATAGAATGATATATAATTGCATTTAGCAATAGCAATAGCACTTAGACTTATATAGCAGTTCATAGTGCTTTACAGTCCTCTCTAAGCAGTTTACAGAGTCAGCATATTGCCCTGACAATCTGGGTCCTCATTTTACCAACCTTGGAAGGATGGAAGGCTGAGTCAACCTTGAGCCAGTGAGAATCGAACTCTTTGCAGTCAGCAGAATTAGCCTGCAATACTGCACTCTAACCACTGCACCACCACGGCTCTTACCATGGCTGTCTAAGTGGTTTACACACTTAGCATATTGCCCCTGACAATCTGGGTCCTCATTTTACCGACCTCGGAAGGATGGAAGGTTGAATCAACCTTGAGTCAGTCAAAATTGAACTCCTGGAGTGAACAGTGAGTTAGTTCATATAACATATGAAATGAGCAGAGAAATGGAGTTCCTAGAGCAGCTTCCTTTTGCAGACTTCCTCTAGAACAGCACTTTTTCAATTTGGCTACTTTAAGACATGTGGACTTCAACTCCCAGAATTCCCCAGCCAGTGTTAGAGTATATTCATGAACTGGAATAGGGCATAGCAACAGGTCAGCCAATGAGGGCTGTTTGGTAACTGAAACATAGTATCTGTTGTATGGGGCCATAAGAGACAGTTTGGAGCCTGGGCGTGGCTTAACTATTCTGTATATAAGCTTAAGGGTACTAGCTTCTCCTTCCTCCATTTTGTGCTTCCATTTTGTGCTGTGTTTGTACTTGCTACTTCTCTTCTCTACAGCGTGGAAAAATCTACAAAGGTATTGTATGCCTTATGTATTGGTATTGTATATAAAGAAGTGTCTTTTATATTTTGAATCCTGCTTAATGGTCTGCTTGTGTGTGCTGCAACAAACTCTGACAGACTCCCAGAATTCCCCAGCCAGCAATGGGGAATTCTGGGAGTTGAAGTCCACCTGTCTTAAAGCCACAAAGTTTGAGAAACACTGCCGTAGAACGTCAGGCTGTGCAGATCATTTAACAACTCATCTGTGTTTACCTGAGTTGTGTTCCTTTTCACGTGTCACACTCATTTTCTCTTCACTCAGCACAGCATCTTCTACTAAAAGAGCCGTAGGGATCATCACTGTCTCTCATCTTCAGGAAGCGGTGCCTGAAAGGAGGAGCAAGAAACCTAAATTAGAAGATGATTAAGAGCTGTTCTGTTTTCCCAGGAGTTTCGACATCCTTCTGAAAGAGCCTAAATTGAAAAGCTTTCCTTTTCAAGGAGGACAGCGAGTTGAAAACCAAGCAGATTAGTGGTTGTTTCCATCCCAAGGATTATCCTCCAGAGATCAACTGCTTGAGCAGCACATCTACGAATCTCTAAGAAGAAGAAGAAAAGATATATAGGTAGTCCTCAATTTACGATCACAATTAGGCCTCAATTTCTGTGGAACATTAATTGAGGACATTGGTTACGCGAGCTTTGCCCCCATTTTACGACCTTTCTTGCCACTGTTATTAAGGATATCACCTTATTAAGATAAGTGTTCTGCCCCAGCTACGGACCCCAAAGATCGCAGCACACACAAAGTCTGTACAAACCTTAGTTTACTAAATTAAATCAGTCTTTTTCAAACAACGGCTGTTAATTAACTTTCTTAACAGCCTCCAAGAATTCAAAGAATAAATAATCTTAATCTTACTATGGTTGGCAGAAAGCCCAGAAGCAATTTACAGAGAACTAAGATTAAGGCACGAAGGAGACTGAACGAAGTTGTTCTCTGCAAATTGCTTCAGTTGGTGTTCCTCCTTAAATAGGCTAAGGGAGTGGCCAATTAGCCCCAAGCCTTACTCTTGAGGAGACCTCCTCCTGAGGAGCCACTCCTGCCTTTTGGCAGTTCTGTGCGCCCATGCATCGAGAAGAGGCTCCTCCTCTTCTTCCTCTTCACCCATGGAAGCTTCTGGAGGTTCTGAAGGCCCTGGCTGAATCCCCGCCTCTGGCACCACATCTTCTCCAGCCTCCTCACTGTCTGACTTGAGTGCCAGTTGCACAGACTGCTGGCGCAGCACCACACCAGCCTCCTCGCTGTCGGAAACAGCTACTAGCTGCACAGGTGACTGACGGGCCACAACAATAAATTAGTAGCACGGCTGTTAAGTGAATCTGGCTTCCCCCCTTGATTTTGCTCATCAAAAGGCTGCAAAAGGGGACACGGCAACGGTCATAAGTATGAGTCAGTGGCCAAGTCTCTGAATGTTGATCCTGTGATGATGGGGATGCTTAAAACAAAGGTTTTAAGTGTGAAAGCTGGTCATGACACTTTTTTTCTCAGTGACATCGTCACTTTGAAGGGTTACTAAATGAACTGTTGTAAGTCAAGGACTACTTGTATTTTTTAATGATAGTTATTGTTTTCATCTCAACCAGAATCCTGAAAGCCAGTCTGATGTGGTGGTTCAAGGCATTGAGCTAGTAACAAGCAGAACGCGAGATCCCGTCCTGCTTTGGGGTGGAAGTTAATTTTGATTCAGACCTATTGTCTCAGCTCTAGGCAGAAAGCAAGGGCACTTCTGAAAATGTAAGGTTCTGTTCTGGCCTAGGCTTCCCCAGCAGCCACGAAGCCGAGTCCTCATCCCGATAAACCCCTTTTATTTAATTTACATTGAATTCCTCTCCAGCAAAGTCTTTCCTCTCCCACAGTCTTTCAAGATAGTTCACAATTACCGACCTTTATCAGGCTTGGAGTACGGCCAGGCCGATATCTTTCAGACTCCACATTGTAACAGACAATACTTGGCAAGAATGCAGGAACAGATCTCACCCAAATGAACTAATTGTTTCCTGCAAAATCCCCTCCTCTTTGCTCCTCTTTATTCCCTATGGGAGGGGCCATTCACCGTCCACCTGTGGCTTTACTCCTGAGTTGACCCTTGTTCCTTAGCTGTTCCCTTCTCCTGGCAGCTCTGCGCATGTGCACACTGGGAACAGGCTCCAGCTGTTCTTCTGCCCCACTGATGTCTGACTCCGAAGGCAGCTGACAACTGTCAGATGGTCCTGGCCCCATCTCTGCCTCCGATGCAGAGCCCTCATCAGAGCCTTCCCCAGACTCCAGGACTGGCCTCCCCAACCTTCTCACTGTCCAACCCTGCTGCCAAATCCGCTGGCCACTGGCAGGCCACAACAGGTTCTGGGTGTAGCCTGAGCTTGGTTGTTTGCTGGCAGAGGTTCTTGACAGCATTTTCTTGACAACATTTTCAAACGTTCCAATAGATGAGAATATTCGTAATCCAAGATTGAACTGTGGAACCCTTGGTGCTTTCTGAGCTGGATTGTTTGCTTCCAGACGTTTCATTACCCAACTAGGTAACATCATCAGTGCTCCATCCGTGTGATGATATTACCTTGTTGGGTCACGAAGCATCAGCCAGTAAACGTCGACGGAGATTCTCAATCATCCAGATCACAGTTGTCCCAAAGGTGCTTTTCCAAAAGACAATTGGACTACCTTGGGTTTTTTTCCCCTTGAAAACATTTAGCTTCTCATCCCAAACGCTTCTTCAGTTCTGAAGAACTTCATCTTCTTCAGTTCTCAGATTTCAGAAATGTTTTCAAAGAAAATAAAAACCAAGAAACTCCCGTTTATTTCATGCAACCTATGCACAAGAATCTGATCTACTAATAGTCAAGGCAAATTGGTGCGAGAGTCAATGGACTTCAGGGGGAGCTGGATTTAGGTCTCTTTCAGGGGCATAAGGACTCCAGACTGATGATGCATTTGACCTCACCCTCAGGCTCACTCTAGTTGTCTCCTGCAAACATAACGCAACTGGTTAATTTTGGTGTCCTCGTAATGTGACTGACTGAGTAGGGTTAAATTTAACCCTGTGTATAATTGGGTCACCTCCTCCCCCCTCCCCGTCCCTGCCTCCTCTTCCTCCTCTTCCTCCTCTTCCTCTTCTTTCTTCTCTTTCTCCTTCTCTTCCTCCTCCTCCTGTTTCTGTTCCTCTTCTTCCTTCTTTCTCCATTTCCTTCTTTTTCTCCTTCTCTTCCTCCTCTTCCTCCTCCTCCTGCTGTTTCTGTTTCTTCTCTTCCCCCCTCTCTCTTTTTCTTTCTGTTTTTCCTCCTCCTCCTCCTCCTCCTCCTCCTCCTCAACTTTTGTAGGCAAAGTTGTCCTCAGCTCTAACCCTCCTCTGAATGGAACAAGGAAATCCCACTGCATTTGTGAACACAGCAGACGCCCTTCAATCCAATCCTTTGTTTTGAAAACTTTTTTCACCTGTGTCTTATCTATCTAACGAGCTTTTTGAGTTCCCTCTTAAAGCAGCTTCATTTGAATTTAGAAAATTAATTTCGGGGCACTCTTCTCCAAGAAGACAGGAACACCATAAAGCCTTAAAATCCTTGACGAGTTCCAGATTAACCCCAGAGTGCTATTTGTGATGGATGAAATAGCCTCAAGGATTCTTCTCTGCATTTTGAAGCTTTTGGGTTAAATCTTTGGCTGGTGAAAAGGAAATACGGACGTCCACCATTTCATCGGTGGTTGGCTTGGGCTCCATTTGTCTTGCAAGATTTGAGACTTTGATGAGGGTCTTTTAATAGCAATAACATTTAGACTTATATACTGCTTCACGGTGCTTTAAAACCCTCTCTAAGTGGTTTACAGAGTCAGCCTATGGCCCCCAACAATCTGGGTCCTCATTTTACCCACCTTGGAAGGATGGCAGGCTGAGTGAACCTTGAGCCTGGTGAGATTTGAACTGCCAAATTGACGGCAGCCGGCAGTCAGCAGAAGTAGCCTGCAGTACTGCATTCTAACCACTGAGCCATTGAAGCTTTTTAACCCCTTCTTTTGGTGGCTGGAAGTGTCAGGTCCCATAGATCCCTATCGGGAATACTGCCATTCTAGTGGGGAGGGGGCCTGGGTGCATTCTTCAGTTTATAGAGTTTTTCCTGCTGCCTACTTATCCTGTACTTTGATTTACCTTCTTGGGAATGTTATTGGGGGAGGGCCTTCTGTTTTGTCTCAGCTCCGGAGCCTCCAGCAAACGACACCTCAGAACAACTTCTTACCACCTTCTCAGCCTGAGATTCTAAAAACAACTTCACACCTGTGGATTGGCTTATTCAATACCGGGTTGAGGGGGCGGGGTTTCTAACGTCTTTAACCTAACAGAATTGCACGGGAATCCTCAGCTCCTGCTTCCTTCGTCTTGCTATCACTTTCCTTCGACAAAAGGTTCCTTTTGAAATCGTTTCAAGAGTTCTGCTTTCTTGAATGGAGAGGACAGGCAGGAGGACCTTACAGGAGGAGGACAACCTCAACTCTGAAAACTGCACAAACTGATGAGGCTCATTAACATTCACAGCTGAATCTTCATGGGGACAGGTCTGCCGAGCAGGTGCCAGACATCATCAGCTATTTGTTATCAGAAGGTGGCAAAGAAGACAGGCGGTGTCACCTCCGAATGACAAAGGCAGGACAGCAAACTATCTCCTGGGCAAATAATCAGAAATGGTCTGAGCGACAGGGCCAACGCTGTCAGTCAAACAGAATAAATCACAGCTGCCTGTTCCTTAACCCAACCGCCCATCCCTGCCTCTCACAACTCACTTTCTTATTTCAATCCTCCTTGAATTATTAAATGAATAGCTGTAATATCGTACCTTTTAAAATATATATATATATATATATATATATATCACTCTGGCTTTTCCCATTGTGCTAAAACTGTGCATCTGTGTCCTTTAACCCAGACAATATTAAGGAGGGTCGATGCCAGGGATGAAATCCAGCAGGTTCTGACAGGTTCTGGAGAACCGGTAGTGGAAATTTTGAGCAGTTTGGAGAACCGGTAGCAGAAATTTGGAGTACTTCAGAGAACCAGCAAATACCATCTCTGGATGGTCCCAGAGTGGGGTGCGAATGGAGATTTTGCAATATCCTTCCCCTGGAGTGGGGTGGGAAGCCACACCCACCAAGCCACACCACACCCACCAAGCCACGCCCACAGAACCGGTAGTAAAAAAAAATGGTTTCACCACTGGTCGACGCTTTCATAAACTTGAAACATCCTGCAATTTCTTTAAAAAAAAATTTAATGTCTGGGATGTACAAAAATAAAATTAAGCATTAAAAATTATATGAAGCGTTACTCCTGAGATGTTTGGCTGTAGTAAAAGCAGGAATGCACTCTATTTTTAAATGAGCAATTTTATTTTATTTTATTTTATTGCAGGCTGAGAGTTAAATTCTCCAACAGCTAAGCATGGGGTAGAACAAAACCTGATTTTTTTTAAAAAAAAGAAGTAACATTAAAGCAATTCAGTACAATTAAGAAAGATTGTTTCCCACACTTTTAATAATTTCTCATTTCTGGGATATTAAAAATTACAATTTGGTGGTCATTTGAAACCTCCTGTACTCAAATTACCCTCAAAATACATGTGGTGGAAAAATATAGATATAATAATGCAGCCCAGACATCTTCAAATGATGAAATTGAGAAGTACTGAAATAATGGATAAATATAATTGTGGGGGTCTTTGTTGCTGTCAGAACTTGGTGGTTTCATTGCAGATGTTCCATTACAAAATGAGGTAACAGCAGCACTGATAATATTAACTAGTTGGGTAATGAAACATCTGCAAGGAACAGAACCAAACTCAGAGAGCACCAAGGACCCCACAATTCAACTTAGAAAGACATAGAATAACTTTATTGTCACTTTGAATGTACACTAATTGGTGTACATTAAAATGAAATCTCATTGCGTACAGCTCTTAAAGGGTCTCCACCTCTAATATACACTATACAAAAAATAAGTGAATACAAAATCATGCATATACCCACATATATTATATGACACAGAGAAAAAACACAGTCTATCCCTGAGCAACAAATGCTCTCTTCTATTGAATATATATATCTCTTTATCTTTCTATCTAGGGGACGCGGTGGCTCAGTGGCTAAGATGCTGAGCTTGTCAATCAAAAGGTCGGCAGTCTAGCAGTTCGAATCCCTAGTGCCGCGTAATGAGGTGAGCTCCCGTTCCTTGTCCCAACTTCTGCCAACCTAGCAGTTCGAAAGCACATTAAAAATGCAAGTAGAAAAATAGGGACCACCTTTGGTGGGAAGGTAACAGTGTTCCATGCGCCTTTGGTGTATAGTCATGCCGGCCACATGACCAATGAGACATTTTCATACAGCGCTGGCTCTTCGGCTTTGAACCGGAGATGAGCACCTCCCCCTAGAGTTGGGAACGACTAGCACATATGTGCGAGGGGAACCTTTACCTTTACCTCTCTCCCTCTCTCCCTCTCTCCCTCTCTCCCTCTCTTCCTCCCTCTCTCTCTCTTCCTCCCTCCCTCCCTCCCTCTCTCTCTCTCTCTCTCTCTCTGTCTCCAGTAGTGGCCAAAATTGTGGAAAACCTTTTGGGAAAAGTGTATTTTCTAAAACTAGTTAATAACACCACTTTTTGGGGGAAGTAGTACCATAAAATTATATATCAATGGAAAAATAATTTAATCAAGAATGTAATGCAATAACTTTTATGAAGGATTTGCTGGAGAACCGATAACAGAAATTTTGAGTAGTTCGGAGAACCGACAAATACTACCCCTGGCTGGCCCCCGAGTGGGGTGGGAATGGAGATTTTGCAATATCCTTCCCCCAGGAGTGGGGAGGGAATGGGGATTTTGCAGTATCCTTCCCTGTCATGCCCACCAAGCCACGCCCACCATGCCACTCCATGCCCACCAAGCCACGCCCACAGAACCGGTAGTAAAAATAAATTGAATTCCACCACTGAGTTGTACAAAACCTGACCATGATAACGTCATCTTACATGATGCAGAACATGGAGTATTTCAACCATCGTATCTGGAAATAGCAAGCTGGTTTAAGGGTCTACAGATGTCCACGGGACTCATATTTAGTGTGGTGGTGGGAAAAATTGGAAAATTGCTGTTTATTCTTACCCAAGATTGCATTAGTCCAACAGTAAAGCCAGTACTGATGAAACGTATTTTAATTAAAAATAAAAGCAGACTGTTATGTGAGTGAATGCATGCAGTGAGGAACAAATATAGAGGTCAGCAGTCAATTTGTGCTCTGCTGTTAGGGTCGAATGGCACAGGGTTAATCAAAGCTTCCTTTCACACTTCAGTATTCTGAAGGCAATTGCCTATTTTGGTTTAAGGCAGCTTCTGGTAGCGATTTATAGAAAGCTGTATACTGATATACAAAATAGAACTAAAGTTAGCACTTCTCCTTCTCCTTCTCCTTCTCCTTCTCCTTCTCCTTCTCCTTCT